>JADRCH010000136.1:5441594-5490354 GCA_019843965.1 Rhynchomys soricoides
TTCTTCTTCTTCTTCTTCTTCTTCTTCTTCTTCTTCTTCTTCTTCTTTTTCTTCCTACTGTTGGTGTGTGTGTGTGTGTGTGTGTGTGTGTTGCGTGTAAGAAGGTAATGGTAATGAAAAACTTTAGGGAGCCACTTCTCTCCTTCCACAGTGGGATCTTGAGAGCAAACTCCGGCTGGTGCCACTGAGCCATCTTGCAAGCCTGGATAGTTTGTTGTTGTTTTTAAATGAGCATTTCTCAGTATCCTATTAACTAATTTCTCCGTGCCTTTCAACTCCAAAGCCATGTTGGGTGTGTGGCTATTGACTGAGAGCCCAAGTACATTCATTTTGTACAAGCTGAGATATTTGTGGCTTTTCAGATATATGTGTATATCTGGATAGGAGGTATAGGCATATACATACTCATGGCCTTTTGATTATTCACTGTTCTGTGCTATCAGGTTTGTGAAGAAAGGTACTTGAAAGCTCATTCTCTTTATATCTCACAAGAGCCAGCCAGAGATCTAGATTCCCTCCAACTATGTATTGGTATAATTTAAACAAATCTCATGCCTTCAAATATCTTAAAACACCTCCACCTTAGCTCTCCTTTGATTCATGAGAACAGTGCTGAATCCTGAGCTGGGTCCTGGGTTCTATTGGTATAAGATGGCTGGCTTGCTTGGTTCAAGGGCAAACCATGATAGTCCAAAGTCTTGAAAGCACACTGCAGGCTGGGCCAGCCACTTTTGTACTCCAGTGGCATGACAGCAGATATGCCAGGTGGCAGGTAAGAGCTCAGTCTTAGACTCTTTCAAGCAGTTATAAAAAAACAGTAATGAATTATTTCAACCCAAGAAAATGTGCCCCATATTGGGCTCCTGACCAGTCCCACAAAGGACCAGCATGTAAGATGAATTGTGTAGAAAGAGAAGACATGTAATTATAAATTTGATCTATGGTGGCATCTGTTTCTTCAATTACCTGCTTCTCTTCCTATCGCATAACTCTCTTGTCTCTAAGAACTGTACACATGGACTTAATAATGTATAAAACCAAACCTGATCACATGTCAGGCTACAAAAATGTGCTCCTTAGACCATTCATTGCAACACTAACCTACTACTTTGTTGTACTTTCCTCTACCATGACTTCTAGTAGGAAAATCCCTTTGCCTCTCCAGCACATTGAGAGTCCCAGCCCTTGGTGGAGCACTAATTGGTAGAGATGAGTCCCAGAGCCGTGTGGGAGTTAAGAGGGTGGGGAATGAGATGTTTCACTCAATAAGAATGTGAAGTGAGACTCTGTGACAGTGGACAGCCTCAAATGGGAATCCAGGAGCTGGAGGGGAAATGAGTCTATTTCCTCTGGTTAGCTTCAAGTATATACATTTGTTGCGATATCCTGAAGAATTTCAACACTCTGTTCCGTACTCCCAGGTATACTACACACAGGTGTGGGTGGGGTTGAAATAAACACTTTTTGATATGCTGAGAAGCCTGGACATACAAGCCAGAAGAGGGCAGCATGCAAACTCTGTAAAATACGATGCCTCTCCTGTATGCGTTTATACCAATTTCCCAATGGCTACAAAATGCCTGTTCAAATGTATGTAGCCTGCTCCTTCTGGAAAACACAGTGCAGAGTCTTAAGAAGAGATACGTCACCCAGAGGAATTTTTAAACTTTTTTTTATATTTTTAGCTTTAGTTTTTATTTTTGCTAGTTTTGTTTCAGAGTTGGAGCTGCCGGAAATAAGGAGAGCAACCAACTATTTAATAGGGAGCTCAGCTTCTGTTTCTTTTAGCGAACTGTACTTGTTGACTCTAATCAAGCAGTCTTTATACTATTAGGAGATGTATGAATGGAAAACCAAATACAGGGAAGAGAGATAAAGGAAGATTGGGCTTTCTTGAGACTTCGCTACGAATAATAGTTCATGTTTGTTTGTTTGTTTCCTCGTTGCTGGTTTATCAGGAAAACCAACCATTATTGTGTGTCTGAAATGTACGCTCAAGGCCTCTGCATAATCAATGATACTTTTGGAAACTGAGCTTTTAAAACTAGAGATGAGGAATAAGCTGCTTCAGTGATAGGCAGAATCTAAGACATGTTAACAAAACCAAAAATCAAGTATCTACCTCTAAGCCCAGAGATGGTTAAACACCTAGCCTTTCCTAGTTATCGGCCAATTCCTGGTGGTTGGAGCTAGAACTGGAAGCAGCAGTGGAGGCTCTGGGTCTTAGACCAGAGGTGATAAATCTTATAGCCTCTGAGCTTAGTCCTTTCGTGTGCTTTTTCTGTCTTTGGAGATGACTCTGAAGGTGCAAGCTCTAAAAGTTCATAAAAGAAACAGCTAGCACTTCTCTAGGGTGTGACTGGAGTACTGACACCTAAGTGGCCAGGTGTCCTCATTTGGTGTCATTTAGCAGTTTAGAGATGTTGGCCTTAGGGGATCCTGTCTCTTTGCTTTCTTTAGTTCATCCACCATATAGCTCACTACTGTATGTGAGGGCTGAGAAAAAAACTCAGAATGGGGTTTTAGACCCTACACTGGAGATCACAGAGAACTCTCATTCTGGAAAGATATGCTTCTCGGTGAGTGAGAAGGCCTGGGTTAAGGATAGATGCCTCAGAGAAAGGAAAGCCAAGCTGTTTTTGTCAAGAAAGCATGGCTCCAAGCTCATAGGGTGAGCTCAAGAGGCTCAGGGAGCTACCCACGTGTGGTGTGCATGAATGGGACCTTGAAAGCACTCATATCTTCTTTTCTCTAGGGCCACTGTACTCTGCTCGAGGTGGGTTGTCCCTGAATCAAAGAGAAAGGGGTTTCAAGGACAAGATTGAAATTCTTTAGTTGTCTGGGAGAAGAGTGAGGTCAATGTGTGTCTGTTCTCCCCCAGTTTTAGCTGCATTGGTTTCTGACATAGTTTTACTCACTCTCTGGAACTGTGCAATGCCTCCATGCTGAAGCTCTGTGGAAGGATAGATTTATTCAGGGTCCTCATGAAACCAAGTACACTACTGCAAGACTGGGGGATAGCAAGGGAGAGAGAAAGAACTAAGCCCAGACACTGGGGAATAATTTATAACCTCAGTCTAAGATCCAGAGCTCCTCTGCTGCTTCCAGTTCACTGTGGCTCAGCAGCCCCACCCCATCTCCTTTCAGATAGTCAAATAAACCACACTGCATCCTCCCTTTTTAAAGATTACTATGAAATTTAAAAATAATCCATGGTAAGTGAATTCTGGCTGGTACAATAACCCTAGTAAGAAGACATATTTGTGCAAATAGTTCACTTAAAAGCTGTCTATGATTTTTTTATGCAAGAGAATCAGAAGAAAAGGAAATGCTTAGCTTTAGGAACGTTCTCTAGAGGGGAAGGTTTGAAGAACAGGAAGGCAACAACACAAATATTCTCAAATGTGACTTTCATGGTATGGGTTAATATAGGTTCCCAGCATTACATTTTCCTCTCCTGTCATGTATTCAGTGACACAGTAAGTGGGAGAAAAGACACAGGACAGGGGACCACCTGACTCTCTCATATGAAATTCTAAGTTGACATTGTCTAGTTGAGATATTGGGTGCCTTAAAAATATCATTCAACCTGGGTCTGTAACCATGACTTAAGGAAGCCAGCCCATCCATCCATGAAAAGGTGTTTGCCTCCACCTGCTTTCATGCAACTATGAATGCTGTCATATTTTCTAATTACATTAGTTGCATTGGAAAAAAACCTGATAGATTTATAAGAACTAAGTAGGTGTAATAATGAGATTTCTCCACCAATTACCTTTGCTAGGCATCTAAATTTCTCCAGCTTTTTAAGAGATCTTTAATTCCCCACCCAATTACTCATTTGAAAAACTACAATTCATCTAACATTTGGTGAATGCAAGACACATGCCAGATAGCAAGAAGAATATTTACTCAGATTATTGAATTGGGTCTCCATCAAAAATGCAGACATTGATGAGTGTTTATGGAACCACAACATGGAATAATTTCAAATATAACCATTCGTTCAATCATATAAGTATGCATTTCTCAGATAGCTACTGAACCTCTTCATGTATTAACAAGCAAATTATATGTCTGCTTTTAATATTGATTTATTTTAGTGCATATACAAATGAGTGCATTGGCTACATGCTCATGCTATATTTCATAGACTAAACACATGAAGACACATTCAAACTTAAGTCTGCTTGAGAACTGTAGCTGTGCCAGTATCTTGAATAAGATCGTGTTTCATGTCTTGGGACTACATCCCCTACTCAAAAAGATTACTCAAAGTTGGGCAGTGGTGGCACATGCCTTTAATCCCAGCACTTGGGAGGCAGAGACAGGTAGATTTCTGAGTTCGAGGCCAGCCTGGGCTACAGAGTGAGTTCCAGGCCATACAGAGAAACCCTGTCGTGTAAAAACAAAAAAAAAAAAAGATTACTCAAAACTACAGACATGTAAGGTATATATCTTTAAGAATTCCTCTCAACAAACAATATGAATGCCTTTGAGTCTAATTTTTCCCTAATCTTCAGAGGAGACAGACTAGAAATATTGTTTGGTTTCAGAGAGTAAAATCATATCAGCACTTGGTTGATCTAGAAGAGCATTATCTAGGAATTATGAAAAATATTTAAACCTGGAAAGTAAGGCACCTTGGTTTCCATGTTCACATCTTTCCCTGGAAAACCTACTATTTCTCTTGCGTTCATTCTTTGTACTTAAAAGACAAGAGTGCATCATTGTGCTCATACTAGTCTTAGATTTCAGCTCTATGTTCTTTTTATAAAAACAGCTGTCTCAAATGTGACTTTACTAACCATTTTATAGCTATCATGCAGTTTGTACAAACACACTATTAGCAGCAGCAGCCCCATTTTGCAGATGAGTTCATCAACACTTCAGGCTTTCAGATTATTACATAGATGAAGCTGGATAGATAGATGGGTAGGTTGGTAAGAATTTACTATGAGTCCAATCTTTCGAACCCATCAGCCATAGTGTGCTTGTATCTCCAGAGCTGAGGAGATAGAGAAAGGTAGATCTCTGGTTTTGCTGGTCATTCAGCCTCACCAACTTGGTGAGCATGAGGCCAGTGAGAGATTCTGTCTTAAAAATCAAGGTTGATGGCATCTGATAAACAACACCTGAAATAGTATTCAGACTTCTACTCCCACACCACCCCCCATAATACACAAATACACACACACACACACACACACACACACACACACACACACACTAGTCAAGCTGTTACAGACCTTCAGTTTGAAACCTACATTCCCTACCCTTCTTTCAAGTATTCCTAAGTAGGTATTGAGAAGCTGTGACTCTGCAAGGACATAGGTTACCACAGTAAAGGAAAGAGAGTGCCTTGAAGAGCTCAGTATCATAGGAAAGCCAAGATCTATCTGATGAGAGTCATAATCCACAACACTCTGAAAATACAGTGTGAATCTTGCTTAATTAACAACATTAGCTGACAACAAGAACTCTATTCTACTATAAGCAATTTAAATTCTTTCTTCACCTCCTTCTGCATTTGTTCTACATACCACTCCATCCAGTTAAGTGTGGGTCGAGACTTCTTGGGTGAATATTTTAAATGGTCCTGACTTCCAAGACCAGAAGTTGGAAGTGGTGCATAACAAACTGTATCTGGTCTGAGTCCACTAAGGTCCAGTTACACCTAATTTAGAGCTGGGGTAGGCTGCTCTTTATCTCCAATGAGATATGGTCTCCAAATGCTTCAAACATATGTATCTACCAGAAGCTAAACAAAGACAAACTGTATCATCTGTATCATGCTCTCTCTCTCTCTCTCTCTCTCTCTCTCTCTCTCTCTCTCTCTTCTTTCTTCCTTTTTCCTTCCTCCCTCCCTGTCCTCTTCCTTAGTCCCTCCCTCATTCCCTCTTTCCTTCCTTTTTTGCTTTCTGTGCCTCAATGTGCCTAACCACTTAATGCTTTAAAGTGATTATACTGGAAAGAAAGTCAGGCAAATATTAAAAATTGGTTCTCCTTACAAGCATATATCACATTTTAAGCACTAAAATTATGAAGTTGACTATTCTGATAAATTTTTTCCAAGTGAAGGAAAATGTAATACATGATATCAGAGTGTAATCCTCTATTTTGAAGGCTGCTTGTTAAATTTTGGATACAAGCTCAGTTTCTGACTATATTGTTTAGTTTGAAAGTTAAGAAATTCCTGATGATGAAGAAGAAAGTGATAATGTCACTGAAACTTTTGGGGGAATGTCATCTTCAGATGGAAAACTTAATTTCAAAGAAACTGGAGAATTTAATGTATTTGCTCTGTATTTAGTTTCAGATAGCAGGTTTTTGTTAGTTTTCAGTTTGTTTTGCTATATAAGGTCTTACTATGTAGCTCAGGCTAGACCAGAGCTCACAACCCTGGGTCTCTTGCCTCAGACTCTTGAGTAATAGAACTAGAGCACCATGTCAAGCTTAGAGGGCAGGTTTAAAACATTTAGATGTTTTTTACATTAGAAGTCTCATGAAAATCCAGCACACTCTGAGAACTTAAATGGGGGAATAATTACACCGTGAATTCTACTGGCCTGTAGTAGAAATATCCCATCCTAGCACTGAATGCATCAGATAATAATAGTCTCAACACAATTGTGTAGAATCAAAAGCTATTTGGATGTGTTGTTGATTCATACATCCCGAACCATTGGTGATATTCTTTGAAACCTCAAAACCACAGTAGTTATTAAACTTCCTTCTGAATAGTATTGTTTAGTATTAGCATTATTCAGATACTTTTATTTACTATTATTTATTTAATACATGTATATATCTTCATAATATTCTATACTGACTTTATCAATTAAAAGGTCTTTGGGGAACAAAATATAAAAACCTCACCCCACAGGTACTAAGTTAGGCTTATTAGGGGGCAGCTTTTCTAACACTTGCAATTGTCACTATTGGAAATGTGAGCCAAAATTCTTGTGCTGAAGGTTGGGATGAATATGATCTAGTTGTCAGTGGTAAGCTTCACACACAGAGTTAGGTCTTGGTAGCACCAGCCTCCAAGGAATCTCGAGATGCTCAAAAGAAAGAGGAATGTAGACAGACTGTCTCTTCTCTGTTTGAATTTCACTGGCTCGAGCCAGACTGTTTTGCCACAAGAGAAGAGTCCTTGTGGGAATACCTCATAGCACATGTCTTGGTATTTTTAATGGTTGGTCTTCAACATCAGCAATTTCCAGTAAGATAAGTTGGATGACTCATGGTGATAGTTGACAGGTACAGTTTGTGTCCTGAAAAGTGAGAGTTGGTCTGCATTCAGAACCTCATGCTATATCCAAGTGTTGTTTTTATAGTTTATTTCCCCTTCTGCACTGTCAACTCTTGAAGAGACCATATTATTCTCAACTTCATATCTTTGTTCTGTTGCATTACATCTGAGTCATGATATTTAATGTTTGGCAAGTGAATGAATGAAAAAATATCACATATAGAGGTCACCATGTTTACAGAACCAGTGACCATATTTTAAAAATAATACATTGTAGGGAAATCATATAAGAAAGAGCCCTTCTTATTTTACTCAGTTTAAATCTGAAATATTTCCTTAAAACAATATTCTGAGCTAGAAAGGTGACTCAGTCAAAATACTCATTTATTATTTTTCTAGGTGTAATTGATATTATCATTATTGTTGTTATTGTTATTACTATTGCTCAGGTTTTTTATATTAATGGAGTAGTCATCAGAATGGATGTCCATGAAGGTTTATTAAAGAACAGTTCATTACTCTAAGAACTTTGGAACTGAGACTTGAATTTTGTAAACTGAGATAAATAAGCTGGAGTGTTTGGGTCTCAACTTTACCTTTGAAGTAGAAAGAATAATTATTTGGAAGAGAAGCTAGTAAAGAGATCAAAAGATGGACCATGATTTGAAGGAGCTTAGCGTTCATGAGGAAAGCAAGGCATGTGTGTCAGCAATAAGGTGAAAAGTGGGGAACACTAGTAACAGCTTGTACAAATAAGGTCTCCCCAGTTCAGGGGAAGCAAAACGTCATTTCTGAGGAAGACTTCAGGAACATTACTGGAGAGCTGGGCAGACTGACTCTGTGGTGCTATCATGGCTGACTTCCTGCTCTTGCCACTTCATGGCATGCGTGGTGTGTTTGGCGTGTTATAAATCATAGAGCTTTAGATAGAGATAAAACTTATTTAGTCTCCTGGTTTTATAGCCACGACAGCGTTAGCACAGAAGTTGCCTGTTTTTCAAAACAAGTTGGTGCACAGGAGAACTAGTGTTAGCATCCAGCCTCCCCCTTCTCTCATCCTTTCCTCTACACCCTCCTCCCTCACAACGCTCTACTCCTAAGGAACCTAAATCAACAGCAGGTGAAGTGCTACAGCCTTTCGCAGAGCTCAGATGTGCAGCCTGCCAGAAGGTTGCCCAAGCTGGGGGAAAGCATCATACTTGCTGACGACAGATTTCATGGGAAGTTTTATTATTGTTTAAATGGAGGATCTTAGTTTTCTGCTGTTCTTTTCAGTACTGTCATAGGACTCATCTCAGAGCTTAGACTCCCCAAGGCTGAGATCAAATGAAACTATCCCCATCTCATCTAGAAATCCAGCAATATCTTCTGGGCTGGGGGCTAATGCAGCAATGGCAGCCACTGCCTCTCCCTCTTGGATGTTCAGGCACTGGAGTGAGTTTGGGATTCCCTAAGTGAATGCAATGGCTCTCCTCCCTTCTGTTTGGACTAAAGGATTTGTATGGCATTAGAATGGATTATCTCTGTGATCCATGTGCTCAAGTTGCCTCCCACTCCCAAACCAGTGTCTCCTATAGTCCAAATGCCTCATTCGGACTGGCTTATTTGATCATACTTAGAATTCCTTTAAGTAGCAGATGAAACCTCTGGACAGGACTCAGGAAAGAAACGAGTTTGTCAGAGTCTACTCTCACTCGTTGGTGGATGGTCACTCTGGATAAAAGCACTCTGCTCTTTTTAGACAGATATATTGATAGAACATACACCATAGCACACACCACAGTCCGGCATCTCCCTGGGAAAGTCTCCCCAATAAATAGTGGACACAGCTTTCAGCAAATCGCTATTGGATGATGGGAAGATGGATGCGTAGGAAGATGGATGTACAGGCAGATTGGTTGGATGAGGTATGGCAGTGCAGTGTCCCTAGATGACTATAAGGCTCAGCAGGCAGATGGACTCTTCATAGTGGAGCAAGCATTACCACTGAAGGGATATGGAGGAAGCAACAAACGTGTCCAGG
The DNA here is from genome assembly GCA_019843965.1 of Rhynchomys soricoides. NCBI lineage: Eukaryota > Metazoa > Chordata > Mammalia > Rodentia > Muridae > Rhynchomys > Rhynchomys soricoides. The sequence goes on from JADRCH010000136.1 coordinate 5,450,873, forward strand.
GCAGAACACCCAGATTTCATGGTAGCTCCATTCCCACTTGTTGTCCAATTCCAGTCAAGGTAACATGCCATCCCCAAAGAGAAATGTGCCTGTGGAAAAATAGAACAACTAATCCCAAGTTTTATTTTTGTAGAAATTGGGAGCAAACATCTTCAATTCTATTCCTGGAGTCGAATGAGACACTGCTGCAGATGACTGATGTGTGAATAGGCACCATATGGATTTGTACAAAGGGAGGCAAATAATCCACAGTTGTAAAAATATCTTTGGTTTTCATACGGGTGATATGTGCCCACATGATTCTGTCAGGTGGTTTTGCTAGAAAAAAATATTCCTGGAATAATAGAAAACTTTCCTTTTTTAGTGCTTGTATGTTTTCCTAGATTTTCATAGTAGCATGCGAAATCTCACAACTCCAGAAATTCAAAAGATCAAAGGCAGAGAGGCCACTGAGATCCCTACACTCACCACACGGCAGCACAATAGTTTGGCTACTAGAGATGCTTTTCATAGCAACACAAAAGTGTCCTTTATAATCACCAAGCAGTCCTGTGAAAGCTGATATGCATTTCTAATTCTTCCATTAGATATTGCCCTTGTTTTTGATGGCAATAAACTTCAGATTGTCTCCATATGATGAAACACTGGCCAGCAGAGGCCTGGAGCTCTAGAGTTGATATTAACTGCAGTGGTGTTGGACTGATTCTCTGTTTCAAATGACAGCCAGAGCTATCAAATAAACCCAGAGATATTTATTAGGGTGGCTTCTGAATATACAGAGTGTGTGATTCATGACAGAGACTAATCTTGCTAAAGGAAAGGCAAAGATGTTTTCCATCTGCATAGCCGCCTCAGTAGCTGGCATAGGGCAGACACTCAGACCACATTTTGTGGATGCTTGAAAAACTTACAGCATGAAGATTGGAAGTAAAGTTCTCTGCTGAAACGTGACAGAGTTACAGATGGTGCCAACACGTTGGTCAGTGGTTTAGAATGTAAGCCCTTTAGTCAAAGGTCTGATTGTGCATGTTTCACCAATTTTTATTGAGCTTCTGAGTGTGCCAGGCACTGGAAATATAAAAAGAATAGAAGATAGCCTGATCTTCCAGGGACTCTCTGATCACTTGTGAAAACAAGCAAGTAAATAAAATATCAACAAGTAAATAGTGCAGGCAAGAGCTGTAGACATAACTCAGTGGTCATACATTGATCCAGCATGTGCCAGACCCTACATTTAATCCCTGGGACTACTAAACAATGAAGTATAATAGCTGAAGTAAGCTGAGTACATACCTGGAATTCCAGCATATGGGAATGTGAAGCAGGAGGATTGCTGTAGGTTCCAGGCTAGTAAGTGCTATTATCAAGGCTCTGCCTCAAAAATAACAAGCAAGGGCTTTCGGAGAGGTGGCTCCATGGCTTGAGAGTACTTCCTGCTCTTCTACACAACTTCAGTTCTGGTTCCCACATTCATGTCAGGCAGCTCATAGGCACCTGTAACAGCAGCTCTGGGAAGTATGGTGCCCTCATCTGGCTTTTGCAGGCAGCTGCATGTGTGAGGTACACACACAAACACACACACACACACACAGAGAGAGAGAGAGAGAGAGAGAGAGAGAGAGAGAGAGAGAGAGAGGAGGGTACCACCACCACCATCAAAATAGTCTAGACAACCTATGAGCAAAGCAAATGGGAACACAATGACCATGAGAATTTACATCACTCATTTCTCTTAGCGTATTGGTTGTCCAGTGATCACATGAGCATGCACCATACTGGACAACATCTCCAGCTCACTGTTCTCAGCACTGTACAGCTTTCACATACCATTTCGTCAGCAGTTTAGCTTATTGGTTTTCACATGTCTAATTGGCATGCAGTTTCTTCACCCTCCCCCCCCCCAACTCCCAAAGTTCTGTGACATATCAGTGCTTAGAGTTAGTGGTGGCCACACCACCTAGATGATTTGCAGGATGGAGCCTCAAGAGTTTGGCAGCCCATCCTCTGCACTCTCTAAGCTCTGGCTGTTGTCCTTTGCTGTATTCCAAAGCCAAAGGCCTTGGTCTTAGTTGTTTTGTGTGTGTGTGTGTGTGTGTGTGTGTGTATGTTTGGTTAGTTTTGGGGTTTCCCCTCTCCCCACCACTCACTTGAAGTACTGTAGGCACAGTCATAAAAATCCAAAGACTATTGGAATCCAGGCAAGTCATTGTCAGGTATAGTTCCTTAGAAAAGTATAGTCCAAGGAACAATGACACAGAAAAGTTACCATGTTCTTTGTTTCTTATTTCATATCTGACACTGGCTGCTTTTAGTGTAGAAGAGAGCAGGGTGGAGCAGGTGTGGTGTTTTCAGCCTCTGTGTACTTGAACACAAGCCAGAATGCAGAATTGAGAAAGTGACTGCTCAGAGGTCAGATTCCCTCCCCCCCCTTCTCCTCCACAAAGCACAAGGAGCTAACCAAATGTTTGTTTTTCTATCAGAGCACAAGTTTGGGTACATCTACGTGACTAGTGGCAGCTGAGTTGAAACCCTGTTTCATAACAAGGCCTTACCTGAGTGCTTTAGACTATACTTGACAGCATGTTTAAAACAGACCATTCACCTTGTAAGAGCGGGTTGGTGCATAGAAGTGACCTTTGGTAAATAGCAAGTGGGATAATCAAGGTTAGGATTGACCCCTAGAGAAACACAGTGGTCCCCTCAAGCACACGTTTTCCTTTATGGTAAATAATGTATGAAATGATGCATTGGATTCAGGATTTTGCATTGTATTTGAAGGAAGAAGGACCATCTCTCAACTGAATTGAGGATTGCCCCTGGTGCCATAGTAACAAGTACAATTGTTCAGTAAGCTCCTTCAAGACTAACAACTGTCATCATGATAGCTACAGCTAATTTGGCACTTACCATGCAGGGAACCAAGGTAATTCTTCCAAATGCATTACAGATTGTGAACAAGCATATTTGTTCTTCAGAAGCATAGTGTCAAATTGTCTATCATTCATCAAAAGTTAGTTCTGTGTCTTGTCTATGAACTACCAAAGCACTTGTTCTTGGCCTTCATGCTAGACTCTGACCCAGGTTCAGTATTAAATGCTAAATACAATCTCAGTTACTTTTCAAAGCAACTCATAGAGCCAGTTCTTACTACACATAAAAGCCACACTGCCAATATTGAGGGGGCTGGCATTCAGAACAGGTTTCAAAGCCTGTGCTCTCTGTCCATTTGCTAGCTCTGCTCTAGACAGCCTCAGGATGCATGATTCAGCCCAGGTTGACTTCCCTCTGTTGTTTCTAGAGTCTCTCAATAGGGATAACACTTTTGTTGCCTAAGTCAGAACATGATTTGGAAAGCAAAATACTAGAGGGCTATTTAATGATTTATCCAAAAGTGGGGCTGCATTGTCCACATTTTCACAAGAGGAAGGGGACACCAGGGAAATGGGGACATGGAAGGGATGGGGCACATTTCTGAGATGGCAAAAATGTCAAGAAAAGGAGTTGTGAGCTGATAAAGTGGACATCCACTTTGTTCATACCTTTAGTGTGGGCCAAGCTGCCACTCACATGCTAACTTGTGTGTGCAAACTCAACATAGAATCCCAGGTTGGTATTCTCTCAAGTCTTGATAATCAAGTATGTGCTAAACACCACACACCAACTTTGTTCTTTTCTGATTAAACTGGTTTTGGATTTATTACATTTGTTGCTGCTTTCTGGAATGTTCTACCCATGCAGGATTATGCTGCTAATCATTCTAAATTGCAAAGGATTTTCCAGGGCACTTCTCTCATCCTTAGATTCCCATCAAATATCCTTCCCAACTTTATTTTCAGGGAAAGAAAGACCAAAGAACGAACTGAGTCTTGCCCTTCCATTCTCTTGCCTGCTGTGAAGGCTGAACATTTCCTCTGCAGAACAGACTCCTGTCACAAACAGCAGCCAGCTACCTGCCGCCCACAATACCCACTGAGTGTGTTGTGTGCACTGCTGGGTGAGGAGTTCTGATTCTGAGAATCAAGCTGATTAGACGGTTGTGAAAACTAGGGTGATCATAACATTTACCATCCCAACAGAGCATGGGGTTGGGTGCTATTAATAAACTGCCTGGGACAACAAGCAGAGCTGGAACTGTTGCAGGGCAAATAAGAACATGAAAAACAGTGCATACTGGTCAATAATATATTGTCAGCTATCCAGTAACACAGTCTTGGTCAGACAATAGGTTATTTAATCGGTTCTGAGGACGATCATGCCCACTCATTTACGAACATTGAGGACCTACTATGTTCTTGATGTTCCTGACTGGGGGACGATCTGCTAAGGATTCCCCAAGAAGGTTCAAAGTTTGGAGAACATCAAATACGACTTGTAGACATTTGTGTAGTAACAGTACTGAGCAATTCTCTTGAGAACTTTATTTGTGACACATGCTCTGCTAACTGATTTTGTCCATCATGTATTTAATCCCCATGTAGTCCCATGAGCAAGGACACCGAGACTCAGTAAGGTGAATTTATCTAGGGTACCCCAACATATAGCAAGTGGAGACAATTCTCAATGTGTATGGTTTTGAAGGCTGAACTCATAGTACCACGCCTTCCATGGTTCTCCACAGAGAACACAAGGTATATATCATAAGAGAGGACCCTAGACTCCACAGATCACAGACAAGTCCCATTCTCCATCTAGTTACTACTGGGAACACAGAAGGGGGGAGGCTCCTCAAAGGAAGAGACAGTTGAGGTGAACCTTACTGGGCTCTCAGAGGGCTGAGTGGAGACATGAAACTCAGTGTCAAGCCTCACAGCTTGGTATATGGGTCAGGATAGCAAATTTGTCCCTGACAGCACTGGTAAGAGGAGAGTTATGAGACTGTACTGCCTGGCTCTGCAATGAACAATAGGAGGGGCCCAAAGTCTAGAGCATCGCAGAGACACACAGATCATCATTCACAAAGACATTCCGGGGGAAAGGCTCTGTTCCTTTTCAGAACCATTGAAACCTCCACATCACTGATGAACATGTCAAGAAAAATATCAGCAAATTCTTTTCATCAGACAGTTTGAAACACAGGACTTCTACCTGTGTCAATTTGTTTATTTGAGACAGGATATTACCAATCCCAGGCTCATAGACCTTCAGAGTGGCTAAGTAGTCACGGATGACCTTACAATTTTCTGCCTCCACATCTCAAGTGCTTCAGTTCCAGGCTCGTCCCACCAAGCCTGGTTTAATTGGTGCCGAAAACTCAACCTGGTACATCTTGTATGCTAGACAAGCACTCACCCCACCCATATACCCAAATTACGTGAATTCTGAAGATAGCTGAAAAGCATCATTTTCATTACTAAGTTTTAAAGCCTAAAATGATTATGCCAATCTCTTTGAAAAGTATCGTTTATCTTGGAAATGTCCAAAAAGCTGGCATTAGGATTGTTCCTCTTTCTACCTGTGGGTCCAAATGAAATTGTTACAGGATACTCTCTCATCATGTGAATGGAATATGAAATGAATTGGAGCTTGGAATTCTACCTGTGCATTAATTAGTAATAGTCCATTTCAGATGAGATTCATTTAAAAATCATTTCAAGTGGTGGCACACTTCTATAATATTATCATCTGAGAGAGAGGATTATAAATTTGAGGCCATCTTGAACTACAAAGAGAGATGCTGTTTTAAAAACAAAAGTATCCCGCATCATTCTTCTTCCCTGGTGCACTGACAGTTACTCAAATGTATTTTTCATTCCAGTGTCAAGGTGGCTCACCTCTTAGCATCTTCTTCAGTATTTACAGTTCTTCCCATGGTAGCCTAGAGTTCAGTCTCCTATCATCTAATTTTATATCTTTAGAACAAAATTGTATGAATTTATAGCTTTTTGTAGACTCAGCTTGATTTAGAAAATATTTAAACATTTTAGAAGGGAACTTCATTCTGTTGTAGAGTTCTGAGCCATTTACTTTCCATCCCAAGCATCATTAATAGCACCATGCCTCGCAGGACATTCAGAAGCCAGGTTTCCAGAGAAGGTCCTGGATCTACAGTTTGAATATTAAAAATGTATCAAAAGCTGCTAGACGGTGTGCATATTCATGTACACACTCATACTTTTTAACAAATCATGGTTATGACAAAACTAGTTATGACCAGTCTTTTACAGATCATCAGGAAATTCACAAGAGCTGTGACTTAGTTAAAATAATGACCAGAAAATGTTGGAAGTCGAAGATGAAGGAAGGACAGAGTAAGGAAATCAAGAGAAATATCCTCCTAAAAATAGTGTAAGATTTCTTTATACACACAAGGCAGTAAGGTTGCGTCCTACAAGCCAATCTCGATTGCCAGACACCTAACTGTGTATTTAAACATATCTCCAAGCAATTAACTACATTTCATTCAGTTCCTTTATTCAACGAGGACATACTGAGTCCTCCTCTGTACTAGTTACTCTGAAAAGCTCTGGGAAGATGCCAATGGACAGGAACTGTATGATCCACTCTCTCAGCAGCCAATGACAGCGGCAGAGCTGAAAATAAACATGTGCACATTAAAAGATAATGTTAGATGCTCTGTAGAAAATAACATGAGTGAATGGGTGATCAGAGAAATCTCATCAAGAAAATGTCAGTTAAGAAACCAGTACCGTGACATGCTGGCACACACCTATAATCACAAGGAGAATCACAAGTTTAAGGTCAACCCAAGCCATTTAGAAAATCCTAGGGCAGCCTGGATTTCATGGTGAGAGTTCATCTCAAAATGTTAAAAATAAAATTGCTGAGCACAGCAAAATGGAAAGCACTCAATAAAAAAAATATACAAGCCAGCAGGATGGCTCAGTGGGGAAGGCTAAAGACTTGAGTTCAATCTTTGGGAAGTACATAGGGGAAAGGAAAAATCGAGTTCTCCAATTTGTCCTCTGACTTCCACATGAATACCATGACATGTGTAAACATACGTGCTCACACACAAAATAAATATAAATAAGTAAATAAACAGAATGTAATAAAATGTATTTCTCAGATGAGTTTTTTTCACGTGCAGATCCATTCCTGTACATGATGTTCCCTTGTTCACAGAACATTTTTATTCACCAAATAGAAATTCTTGGAAATCGAGGATGGAAATCTTTCTCCATCTCACTACAGGCCCATCTCTTCTACCTCCATCTGAGCTCTGCTAACCCAGCATCCCTTTCATTTGAGGCAGCATTGCATTCTTCTGGGTTCCTTCTGCTCCCAGCTCTGGTCTCCCCCTCCCCCACCCAATATCTGCTGGTTGAAATTCTACCCATCTTTCCCGACCCAGCTTAAAGGCCACCTGTTCCAGCAAGCTTCTCCCTCTGTCAGAATTTCTCCTTCCTTCCTCCATCCTCCCTAAGGACTTTGCACCTCTCCTAGGATGCCTTACTACACTGCCTCGAATCATGCCTATTGCACCACATGCACAGCACCACATGCACTGCGCCACTACAGCCTGCAGGTGGTCAGCTGGTCTGCAATTACAACTATCTGGTCTCGGGCAGTGCCCTGTGTATAGACTCGCCTCAGATGTCAAGCAAATTCAAAGATACTGGGGAACTAGTCCAAAGAAGCTGCCGGAAGGTGGGGAGTTAGAATCAGAAATACATAAATTGTAGGCATTAAGCTGCTAACTACCATCAAGGACCATTCTGGTTGGTTTTTGACTTTTTCAAGAGAAAAACAATCACACCCCCACACATTTTCTTGCAGTAGGTTTTCATATTTGCTTATCTTTTACAGTGGCTTCTAAGCTAAATTTTAACATAGGGGTGTGAGCATTGGTATGGGCACAGTGAATGTAGGATTCTATGATGTCTGAGGTTTAGTCAGGGAAACCATCCGTCTCCTGCTGAGGAGGAGAGGAATTAGGGCTGCTTTACTGGTTTCAGCCCTTCACTCATCCCAACTCACCTTTATGTCTGACACACTAGTATCATTTTGTAGATATGTAATTGTGTAGTCAGACAACAGAGGTTTTAGATACTGGTTTGATTTTTAATACCCTACAGGAGCATGTACCACCTTACCCAAGAGAAAACCTTTAACTCAGATTGTTTACAATTTTTTTCATAGATGATAGATAGACAGGCAGGCAGACAGACAGACAGATGGATGGACAGATAGATAGGGCTGGGACAGTTCTGACTTCTTATAAATATGCAAAATGCAGAAGTGATAGAAATTAAGAACAGTATGGTGTTGCTTTATGTATGGACAGAAATGTTTCTGAGAAGTGCTTTGTTAGGCAATTATGCTACTGTGCCAGCATTGGAATGTACCTACGCAGCCACCGGAGGAGGCGTCTTGATGGGAACCAGAGACAATATGGTCATATTACACTCTCTTTTTTTTTTTAACATTAACTGTTTTTATTAAAATAACTAGGGGTACCCTCTAAAATAATGACCATAGGGAGAGTGTAGTAGCTGCATAGATCATCAATGTAGACACTCCCTCTTGTCACCAAGTACTTTTCACTACCAAAATTGTGAATGTTACAAGTTTTAGAAAGTTTTCTTTATTCTTGAGAATTTCATACAATTATACAAAGAAATATGACGGAGTCAACTCTCTACTCTCTATCCACACAAAATACAAGCTACCCTCTCCAAACTTCATGTCTTAAAAAAAAATAATCCAGCAGGTCCAATTAGTGCTGCTTATATGTGCATGGATGTAGGGCCATGCACTAGAGTATGGGACATCCCCACAACAATGATTGCCCTCAGAGTAGAAATTCTGTGTCAGTAGTTTCTCGGTAAGGAGTAGGGCCTGAGGAGCACCTCTTTATCTATGCCAGAATCTTGGCTGCCCTGACCTTTTGTAGGTCTAATACAGGTTAACTATGGTTACTGTAAGTTCATGCTTGCAGAAGCCATGTCTAAACGACAGCACATCAAAGGTCTCCTCCATACCTTCCCACCTCCTTTTCCATGTCATTCTCTTAACCTTGCTGGGTTGGAGGTTTATGTACATTTAGGGAAATGTTAGGTTTGATTACTCCATCATTCTTACTAAGAAGAGAGACATGAACAGTCACTAGTCTCCCAGAATGCAATGAGTAGGTAGAGGAGTTATTCAGCTTCATCATCTCTGGACCTTCTCTGTATATCTCTGTAGTCTATCGTTTGGGATAGCATTGTTATGTGGCTCATGGCTGAACATGAGCATTTATTTGCTAACTAGGTGAATTTCCTACAGTATCTTTGCAACAACAATTACAGTCCACCCTTTCAGAGCCTCTGTTGCCAAAGTGATCCTTAATAGGTATCAGAGTTTAAGCATCCCCGAAAGCAGATCAATCCTAGAATTTAGCAATTCCAATCGGAAAATAGCTCTTAATCCAGTGCGATAACACTTAAAAATCATGCAAAATACATATTTAATACTCATTACTGCTTAGAGGTGAATGAGTTGATTATTGATCATCTTTGTCTGTCAATTATTGTGTAAGGAATGCCCCTGGGAGGTCCCAGGCTATTGCAGATAGGGTACATTTCAGAGAGCAGTTAGACACCAGTATTCCATTGACGAGGAGGATGCTTGGCCATGGATATCAAGCTAGAATTCATAATAGGTAGAGATGAGAGAATACAGCAGAGTGTTGGCAACTCTCCTTTGAAGCAATCTACTTGTCAGACAAAAGGCTGGAAATTGAACTGCCAGAGTAGGTTCAAAGCCAAGTACAACAAACAAAATAGACAAATGATCATTTTCAGTCTATCTGAAATATATACAGTCTATACTGTATTGGGGACTTCAGAGATTGCTCAGTTGTTAGAGAAAGTGCTACACAAACACATGGATTACTGGTAAGGTTCTAGAAGCCTGGAAAAAAATCTTTGTAAATATAGTGTAAAAATTTTAAAAGATTATCTTTGAGAATTAGATTTCTTGGTGATTTTAGTTTTCTGCTGATCTGTGTTCTCTACCTTATGTATTGGTTTATATGCCTAAGAAAGACTTAGATTAACAATAGGAAAAGCATAATTAATATTGGGGGGGGTAGAGACAGTCAAATCATCCTGGCAGGGGGAACAGCTAATTTGAACCAGAAATATTTGTAATATATGACATATATATTTTCAAATGTCCCCACTGACTGCCATAGAGCTGGAGCCTCTTTATTTTACTATAGTCTTCCATTTATCTAGCTTAGTTTACTTCAGTAAAAAAAGAAGGTGGGCTTGAACCTTGAAAGAATAATTGATTTGGGGGGTTTGTGGTAGGTGTTTCTGGCTATTGGCTCCAAAGCCACAGACATACCATGCAAGTGATCTCCTACCGGACTATAACCCTAGCTCTCACTTTACTCTTTATTTTGAGACAAGGATACATAAAGTCACCCAGGATGGAACTGAACTCACCCGGTAACTCAAATAGCCTTAAACTTATGCACCTCAGCCTCTTGAGTGGCTGAAGTCATGGGCACACATCATAGGGTCTGGCTAAGAATCTGGAGTCCTGCTGTTTCTTTGCCAAAAGTATCTTCAAGTAGAGATGGGTAAAGAACTGGGCCCAACACTTCTGCACTTGACTCTGAAAGAACCACCTTATTTGTAATACCAGAAGTAAAGGCCTTTCAACTCTCCTTGAAGGAAGTAACAGAGGTACAAAAGGGAAAGTTGACTGATCTGCTTCCTGCAGTCTGTGCATATTTGCTGTTTGGGTTGGTAGGGGTGTGGCTAGGCACCTGCTTTATTGCTCTTCTCCCAGGATCCACCTCCTTCCTTACCTTTCCAGCACCAGGTACCCAAGCTTCACCCTGGGAATGCTCCTGCACTCAAAGGACTCACTAAAGATTGACGAGGCACACAGAAGAAATGGTTGCTCCCTGAGAAATCTCTCTAGAGATCTTTTGGTCCTTCATAAAAAAGGGAGTTGTCATCCATTTCTGCTAAGCAGAGAGCAGGAGAAAGTCAAACTATATTAATTACCCTAGATCATGAAGGACTTGCATTTCTGCAAGTGATGGATTTCTAGTCCAGGCAGCTTTATAAGTATTAATAGCACCCGTGTTCTTGGCACATCATGGTCCTCAGTGAGCGAGTAACTCTATGCTCCGGAGATGATCCCGTTGTGTTACACTGCCATCCTCATGTCCACATTATGTTGAGGGAGTGAAAGCTTGTCTTAAAGGCTGTTTCAGACACATCCCATCATTGCAGCTCATCTCAGAAAGGTGTTTCTATTTGAATTCTGGGTTTGGTTTGCCTCGTTTCTCCCTTTTTAAACATGGACTATGTTTTGAAAAGTATTTGAATTCTTTTAAGACATCCTTTAGAGCTCAAGTGGAGAAACTATTTTGAGAAGCACCTTATTTGGTGACAAGCCCCTTTCCTTGGAGCATCCAATCAGAATCTGGGAAGGATGTCTCACTACATAAGAACCTTAGTTTTGGTCCTGACACTGAGGTCTTTGGTATATCCCCTTTTCATCCACTCCATGCTAATTGCTTGTGCTAAGGAGTTCATCCTTTTGTCACTGCTAAAAGACAGTCATCACAGTGTCCTGGGCTTCTTAAACATGTCACCCTACATGCCAGATACAGTCATCACAATGTCCTGGGCTTCTTAAACATAACACCCTACATGCCAGATACAGTCAATACCGTGTCCTGGGCCTTCTTAAACATGTCACCCTATATGCCTGTCTTATTTCCCCCTCTTCTTAGTCCTGCTATACAACTTATGCTTACAATACCCTTTAATGTAACTTCCTTGTCTGGTTTGATTCTCACTGTGCACGTTGGATGTCAAGCAACAAAATTCTACTCCTCAGAGCATAAAGGGAATAGAGGTTTCTCAGAAAAATATCTGGCACTTGACAAGTAGACTGTGACCTAGAGGCTTCTTTTTATAAGGATGGAGGCCTGCGGATGAAACTCAGCACAAATTCTACCACTGAGCCATACCCCTAGCGTCAAAGTTTCAATTTGGGCAATCCCTGCCACCCACCCCTACTTTATAAGCAAGAAAAACAGGAAACCACAAGAATAGAAGGAGGCTGGGGAGGTGGTTCAGCTGGCAAAGTGCTTGTTGTGCAAATATCAGGACCTAAGTGCAAATGTGCAGCACTCATGTAAAATGCTGGGCACAGCAGCGTGGACCAGTAATGCCAGGGCTGCAGATGCATAGATGCATGGATCTTTCTGGTCAGTTTGTCTAGCCAGTCAGTAAGCTCCTGATTATTGAAAACCTGGTCTCTAAATGAAGGTAGAGAACAGTTGAAAAAACCCTTCAGCACTGACATCTGATCTTCACATGTGATCTTCACACAGTTGTGAAGCCCTGGCACACACACAAATAGGACAAGATGGAAAGGGTGACAGAAATGACATATTTCTTCCATTGTCCTTGCTGGTTCTCCATTCAGTGCTGTGTGGGAAAGGGAACAGCATGATTCTTAGAGCAGCAGGCATGTTCACAGGTATATATGACCCCAAGAGTTATAGGTGAGTCAGATGAAGAGCAAAATGGAAAGAAGAGCAGGAGACCCTCAGAAACTAGAGGGTACACAGAGCATCGCCATCCAGTCAACAAACGTGAAGACAATTGAAGCTCTCTATGGGCATGACATCCTATAGTGTCTCATAGCCATATAATTCACAAATGATTTCACTATGGGGCTCTTATTTTCTCGCATCTGTTAAGTACGCGTGAGAAGTGTTTTCATGCTGGTCCGTGTGAAGCCCTTTAGAGTGACACGGGGAAATGTCTTGCCCAGTGTTACTACTATGTGTACTCTGACCCCAAATCTGTATTCCCTCTGATGTATATTTTTCTCAGATATCTTTTGAATGAAATGACAAAATAAAAAAGAAATCAATTGTAGGTCTAGTCAGAATATCTACTCAAAAGTGAACTTCACAACTTTATAGATTTAACACTGGCAAGAAGGATCATGCATGTGGCATGTCACTGCGGTGGAGAATATGGCAGGTGGAACCTTGGGAGCTCCCTTGCCCTTGTGGAAGGCTAAAACGTAATAGCCAGGCAGCATGCATCTGCAGGGAAAGAGAGAAAATCTTCTAAATCAAAAAACACCAGAAGGCAAATGCATTCTTGAGTGTGAAAGACCTTTTCCCATTGGGTAGAAGACATGTGATTGAAGCATCCATGCTCAGTGCGATGGTCTAAATTACCCTCCTCCTTGTGATCACAATAGCTGTGCCTTTCATTGAAAACTGTAAACTAGCTGTTCAGATGCAGGAGGGGTGCAGAAGAGAGCCAGAGCAGATGAGACTGGACATGTGACCCAGCTCGTGAACCTCTGCTCAGGGTTCTTCCAAGGATAGATAACTAACCTCCTCAGGTTAGCCTTACCATTCCCACAGTTTAAAAATGCAGGTCCCTGAGCCTTGGGGAGGTGGGGTATTGGTTTAGGAATGTGTACTGCTTTTCTAGGGGTCCTGAGATAGACTCTTCACACCTACAGTAGGTGCCTTACAATCAGCTTTAGGGTACTTGGTCACTGTGGGGACTTGCCTTTATCTGTACACACATATGTGTACACCACAACACAGACTCATACTTACACAATTAAAAATAATACAAATAAATTTTAATCCATTTTAGAAAATGAGATTCCTAATTTCTACCCATAGGCCTCTCCTTCATTAAGTTCCACCAAGGAGTCTCTATATCAACATTTCAATTAAACTCATGTAGGACTGGACGTACGTGTTTTGGAGATTGTTGTCTGAAACACAGCTACTAGTGCGATGTGCCTCTTGGGCAGGTGAGTGGCTGTCTGTGTGGTCACTTGAGCCCTGCTGTTTCACTCCAAGATCTCTTTTTATGGGTGATTATCTTATTAACTTTCTTAAGCAGTCTTAAACCTTGTGTGCTCTTGGCAGAGGTGCATATAGATTTATGGTATAGCATCTGTTAATAATTCCAATTTCATTTATTTCACCAGCAGTGAAAATTGAAGTCTTGGAGCCTGGGTGGAGGCAAGCTGGAAACAAATCAAAACAAAGTAATTGACTGGGAAATATGACAGACTAATGAGAAGCATTGTTCAGAAAGCCCCTGTGGGGCTAACCAGTGTCCTATCAAGGGTTTTCCTACCAACTTCCTAAGATGAGCAAGTGAAGCAAGACAGTTACCTTCCCAAAGTAATGGAAGAGGTGTAGCTGCCAACCCCCATTGTTCCATGGCAGTGCCCAGCTCTAGCTTTCTGCTTGCTGAAGTCAGTGCACACAGGATCCTTCCTCCTATGTCTATGAGATACTGGGAGGAACTTAGTCAGAAAATTAACTAAGTTAGGATCTATTCTCAAGAAATGATGACTGAGTTCTTGGTTATTTTGTCTTTAGTGAACAAGGAACTTATTTAGTTCAGTTAACTAGACATGTTGCATTTCTTACGTGCATTTAGCCTATGCTCTATTAATTTTCATTGTGAATTTCTATAAATTTACTGAATAAAAGTACAAAATATTTTATATAGAATATATCATTAATGTGTATATATAGCATTTATGGTAAATAAGGAAATATCAATGGTATTACCAACTAGATTGCTCACGCATTTAAGAATTACCCAAACATTTTCAAACTTGTCATTAAGACTGATTCTATATATTCTAGTTTCTCAAGGACATATGCTTCATCATGCTTTGGTTTGCAACATGTCTTCAAACTGCATACACTTTAATTGTATCTCTGCCTCTTTTTATTACTGCTGTAGGTTTGTAAATGCTTAGATGGCTCAATCACATTAAGTTAATTTTATTTAATTAGAGATGGGATCTTATTTGGAGCCCTAACTGTCCTAGAATTTAGTATGTAGACCAGGCAAGTCTTATAAAATGATCCTCCTGTCTCTGCCTCCCAAATGCAGGGACCACAGGTGGCACCACAGTCAGATTTCAGTCTCTTTGCAGTGTCCAAATGGTGGGAACCAAATCAAGAAATTTCTTGCGGACTCAAGTGTGGCAGATCATAGTTGTGTGTGTTACTGTTAGAGAAAGTTATGTTTGTGGTAAAGAAGAGGAATCTAAATTAGGAACACATTATGATTTCTTCTCTTTTTTTTCTTGTATGACACATGACAAAGAAAACATGCTTTTAATTTTAGAACTTCTCTCTGTTGAAATAAGTCGCGGAGACATTATTTTACAGTTGACTCAATTCCATGTTCATTTTCAGGAGCAGAGCCTCAATTTATTTGGTTCTTGACACTTCTGGGAATGCTTTAAAACTAAGTTGAAAAAGAGATCTTTGCTTTGCAGACTTGGGAAAAGAACATAGGGAAAGCCATTCTAAAGGAAGGACTCATTCTGATACTGCATATAAACAGAGACACAGAGTAATCTGGAAAATTGGCTTAAAAGTTTCAAATATGCATCTCATTGACCGGCTTGCTAAAGAGTAATAGAGTCTACATGTGGTGATGTATGTCCATAATCATAGCATTTCAAAGACCCAGGGGCAAGGACTTTAAGGTCAAGGCCAATCTGGGTTACATAGAGAGTCTGAAGCCAATCTAAGTACTATATCAAAAACAACAACAGACAAAATATGTAATAAAAATGAGCAAAGCATACCATGCAGGATATACAGAATTGAGTAACATATGCCATAATGCAGGATATGTAGGAAACAGACATCTAACTTCAATCTGTACTTCTGTCTACAGGGCACAGTTTTACATTTGAAAGTGGAAATATTGAAACCAATACCAAAGGGACTGGTAGAACTTAAATGAATCTCAACTAATACAGCTTAAACCAGGGGGGTAGATCTAAAACTTTAAGAATAAATAATTTCAATTTCCTGTATATTCCCTACCAAACCTAAATATCCAGTTGTTTGTATTCCAATGAATTAAATAAAAATTTAGTGTTCTCATTTTGATCAGATTGTGTTTATTGACTCTTCCCACCATCCTCCATTTTAAACTACAGCATTAACTGGGTCAGCCAGGGTTCCTTGGCACCCTTTGGGTTGTGTGTTAAAAATAATAATAATCTTTTGTCACTAGACCAGAGCTAGGATTCTCAAGGGTTTGTGGCTTGTCTGAAATCTAAACAGGAAAATAGATGGAGATGTTATTAATGCATTCTGCTGTTGGAAATCTTCCTCACTGTCCCCAGGGGAAATCAGAAGTTCAGTGAAGAGGAAGGAAGGTTCATTGACAAGATTAGCAAAAGGTATGCTTGGCAGAAAGAGATGGAACAATAAAGTAAAGTGCAAAGAAAAGTAAATCAAGTCCTTGTTTTGGCCGCTGGCAATAAAAGTCAGTTGTGAATTCTAATCTCTAGCTTCATTTCTTCCCACCTTGATCAATGAGCTGGCTCACACCACCGAACTTATGCATCGTTCTCTTGTAGCCTCTGTTTGCCAAAGAATTAATTCACTAGAAGGTACGTGCTTGTTTGAGGCTAGAGGAACTTGGAAACAATGTCCTAAACATTATTTTCAAAGACCATGTGGAAATATGGCTAAACGTTATTTGAAGCAAATATCCATTCTTGGGCTTTCTTACCAATGGGATTCTGACTTGTGCTTTTGTTTTATCCTTTTTCTTTTTGAAAACTCTTCAATATGGCACCTAAGAGATTATTGTATTTCTGTGTACTTAAAATATATATTGTTTTGTATATATACATTATATACATCTTTAGTATTTTATAATATATATATATATATATATATATATATTATAAAACTTAAACCAATAAGTGTACTAACACATTGTGTGTAACAGTTGCTCTTTAGGAAATTTCTAGTTAACTATTGAAACAAATCTTATTAAGTAATTCATAAATTTATGTTTACTTCTACTATGCAGCTCTATTATCATCAAAAGCATGTTCTCATGAACTTTTGTTTTTGGTGTGTGTGTGTGTAAAACTTAAAAGCTAAAAAACAAAATATGGAAAAATCCTAAATATGTGCTTGACACTAAGATACCCTACCTAGTAGCAGATCTGACAATAAAAAGACCATTTGCTTCTACTTTTGTAAGTCAGTGGTGACAGGTAGCTTTAATTAGGGCAAGATATTTTCATATTAATATAGTGACCCAGTCTGCTTGACTGTGCCTGTCTTAATTTTGGTAATATTTGACTTTGCAACTCCCATTTTATAAATACAAAGAAGAAGATTTTGGATTAAAAATATTATGTATGTACTATATTACATAAGTATATGCTACACTTCTTTAACTGTTTCAAAGATTGATGTCTTTTTAGCTGTGAATGGTAAAGACTGGAGGGTAGAGTCAACCCTGACCCTGAAACTTCTAGCTAAAACAGAAGGACGGATGTTGTTATAATCCAATAAAGAAGGGAAAGGGGAAGAAGGAGGAAAAGGAGGAGGTTGACAGAAAACAAAATATGACTTTAATTTTGGACTTGTTTCTTAATAGGTCTTGTGTTTTATTGGACTGGTTTTGTCTGAACTTGTTGACTATGGGAGATACTTGAGATAAATCAACTTAAAAAGATGAAAGAGGTACCTTGTCTCACAGTTTTGAAAATGTCAGTCCATGCTTGGCCCTGTTGTTCTTACCTGTGGTAACAAAGTACATCAAGAAAAGGACATGTAATGGAAGATGCTTTTCAACTTGTGATGGGTTAGAAGCAAAAGGGGAGATCAAAGGGGACAGAATCCCAGTATTTTCTTTGAGCGCTGCCCGACATACAGTAGACCTCCAACCAAGCCTTAGTTCTCGAAGGTTCGACTGCGAGCCCTGTCCTCCAGATAGCCCCATGTGTTGAGGAGCATTATTTCACACAGGGTTCTTGGGTAGGGGTCATCTATCCAATAGCATATATTGAGCACAGAGGATGCACTCCAAAAGCATACACTCATCTCCTCCCTCTCCTTTCCCACTCTTAACACTCCCCCTTCCCTACAGCTCTTCATTGCTGAGTTTTCCACTCACTGGTATTTGCTCTTTCCACTTTAGTAGTCCTAACTGCAACTACATCATTGCAGCATCCCGGTTCTGTTTATCACTGTTTTGATAAGCCTCTTTTCAGGGTCACAAAGGTCACAGAGCTACTATTAGGGTAAGGGGGTTGTAGGTCCATTTATTTTATAAACCTGTGGAGAGCCAATTGGGCTCTATTATCACACATAATTCTCAGAGCATCCCCTTGCATATACCTTACTCAGAGGCAGAATTAAACAACCGATTGCCTGAAAGGTTTAGGCTATGCCATAAAAACATCTAAATGTGGATGTTTCTTATTAAACCATTTCACCAAGGAGAGCGCCAGTATCTTTAAGGAATAAGAATTACAGGGCATGCATATCTCACATCTGGAATGTTGTCTTCAATTCCCTATAGTCACTGGCTCAAAGCTAACAGACAAAATAGATGTTGGCCATGCTTCCATTGTTGCAGTAGCAAGTAGATGGGCAGATGTGGTGCTCTTTAGGGAAAAGTGAGCTAGCAAAGGCTTGTCTTATTTCAGAGAACATAGAAAGTCTAACTTGTCCAGTGATGTAAGCTCCTTTCATTGTTGTCTATGGAATTCAGACTCAAAGAATAGATTTTAGACTTACAGTGAAAGGAACATAGTGATTGAATAATCTAGACTCTCTGATGAGCTATTGTTTGACCAACATTCTATATGCAACATAGTTTGCACAGGACTCTGAAGATCATGGGTTTGCTTCAAAAACCAGACAATACTACTTTTAAATTTTATCTCTCCCCAGGATTCCTTTGATCTTTGTAAATATCTTAAAGTATTCCAACTACAATTAAAATTGAAAAAGACAAGAGAAAAGAGAGAAGATGCTGATTTGTTATTAGTCCAGCATCAGGTTCATCTTGGATCAAAAGGTGACAAAATCCTTATGGGGCCCTGCAGCTGTAATCAGACTCTCCTCTGGAGTCAGCCAGTTCCAAGTGGTCATGCTGACGTAGGTGGCTGGTCTTGGCAGTCAGCATGTCTCCACAATGAGAGGGTTGGTGGGAGCAGGCAGCACTGCCATTTGGCTTCCCTAGTCCTTTGGTGCTCAAATAAAATCTGTAATTTCTAATTTTCCCATTTGAAAACAGAGAGGTGATTGGTCATGCCACGTGAGAACCCAGTTACCACCTCTGGAAGAGTTTATCCAGAGGCAAGAAATATATGTGCCAAGCCAGAAACTCACCTGAATCTTTCTCTATTGGTTAAATCAAATCAGACAATTTCACTCTATCAGAGTCTCAGAAATCTGCCCATTTGAAGAATTCTTGTTTCAACTTACATTATTATACTTGGCCAAAGCTCCTTTATTCACTGAGCCATATTGTTAGCCTAACCTGAAATATACAATGGAAATTGGGAGTGGGTAGATAGTGAGCATAGGTATGGAAGACTTTTAACATAAGAAATATTTCTTGCCCACACACAGTCAGCTTCAGTTTGTAATAATGCACTAAACCTGATGCAGTGTTGATTTTTGTATTAAAATGCAGCAAGTAACTTAATATATTCTATCCAGGTGGTTATGTCTGTGTACATTTTATCAAGGTAATCAATGTCCTTATTCAAAAAGGATTTGTGATATGATGTACAAATACCTTATTAAATCATACTCACTTGACACTGTCACTTTTTGATCAAAGTGAAGTCCCACAGCAGAATTGTCCATACCATCCTGGTCTCCTCTTGACTTAAAAGACATCCCCAAACACCCCCTCTCCTGACACAGAGCAGCTGCAGGTCAGTGCTTGCTGGGTGTGCACAAGTGAACTGGGAGTTTTTATTAAGAGGTAAGGAAAGCATGTAAGAGATTGTCAATGAACTGTAAGAATATGGTGGTCAGACATCCATGTACCTTCTGGGAATCTATCAGGAGACAATCAATAAATTAATATCCAATTGGGAACAGTCGGAAATTTCTATTGCAGAGAGAGAGAGAGAGAGAGAGAGAGAGAGAGAGAGAGAGAGAAAAGAAAGAACACTTAGTTGTGCCTGTTGGCATTTGATAAACTATGCATACTGTCTTGACAAACATTAGTACAATTTAGATATTAAACCTTGCTATCTCTCTAGAAGTTTCTTCTTGCAACTTTGTGCTAGACAAAGTTGTGTGTGACAACCCAGTGCTAGAATTTTGTACACATGGAGTCATGTAGTATGTCTAGTTTATTTTTAATTTATTTGCCTGGTTGTTTTGAAATTCACCTGTGTGCTGCTTTGCCTATCTTGTATGTATGCATGCATGTATATGGTTGCAAGTGTATATGCATGCTAGTGGAAGTCAGAGCTCAATGTCATTGTCTTCCTCAGTCACTGTCTACCATATCTGCTGAGAGGAGACCTCTCACTGAACCTCACTAGAGCTCAATTTGGCTTGCCCTGATGGCAGGTGAGCTCCATGGACCCTACTATCTCTGCTGCCCAGTACTGGGATCACAGGCTTGTGGAGTCACATCCAGCTTTATCAGGTTATTTCTTTAATGTAGCTCCTGAGGGTCCAAATTCACATCCTTATAAATACATAAGAAGCACCCACACTACTAACCAAAACACCTCTCCAGCCCCTTTCATGTTTTCTGAGTACTGTTGAATGGTATGACTTTATCTCAGTTTCTTTATCTTCTCATTTTATGTTGGGTATCTGGATTGCCTTACATACTATATAGTCACTACCAATATATGAATCCAAGTTTCCTCAAATAAATATGTTCCTCTTGGCTAAATGCCTGGATTTTGTGGTAGGTGTAGGCTTGACATTTTTAAAGATTTCAGTGTTCTCCAAAGTGTATGCACACAGCATTTGTACAATGTCAATGAAAAATGTAAAATAAGGCAGTATTATAGCCAAATTTAAAAATATAAAAATCAGGAATGGCTTCAATTAGAAAATTTTAGGTTGCTAATTTGATGTTAGCATTTCCTAAGTAAATGATAACGTGGATCTGTATAAATATAATGAGGAACATTACATATATGAAGACTATGGAAACCTCTTGAGTTTTGCTGTGTCCTGACTTATAAAAACATAGAACAGTGACAGAAAGGGCCACAAGCCATCTTGAATTTCATATTCAGACATCAAGCAATAGGGAATTTCCTATAACATAGAATAAAATAATAATATAAGATAAATATAAAAAGACAAAAGGAAGTCAAGAGCCAACTAAGGTTTAGCAGAGTCTATATGTTGCATAATTGGGGGAATCTTATATAAAGAACAAAATCTAAATTGACAAACATACAAGTGGCAAAAGGGAAGTCAACACAGTGTTCTCGAAAGGCATCCTGTCATGGGAAGGCAACTTCACCCAAGGACAGGATTCCTTATGAATCACATAAATGTCTTCTATCAAATCCACATGAAATACAGCTCCAAGTCCAGTTCCCTGAAGAAGAGAAGTGCAAAATGTGCCCATGCTTACACATCAGAAAAGATCACACTGGAAAGGCAGTCAGCATTGCAGAATTACAGCTTGTCCCTTGTGTGTCTCTGAGGATCTGCTTTTTAGACAAGGGAATCAGGGGACTTGGTAGATGTATGAGATGACACTAAAATCCTCACACGTCCTCCTTTCTTTTAATAAATCATGTTTGAAATTTCAGTACTATATTGTCATGGAGATCTTGACTCTACTATTGCTATACTACCAAACAATCAAAAAATACTTGGTACATGTCTGCCTATATGTTTTACTTAACCAGGAACATTAATAGTGAGGACTGTTAAATGAAATATATTGGTGGTAGATGAAAAGGTGTGTTAGAAACCTTTGTCTTATGGGTTATCCTGCTAACACAGAGATTTACAAAACCAACTGAGGTTCCCAGGTCCACCTGTCTATCCTAGCTCCATCCACAGCTAGTCATGAAGCACCTAAGCTGTTGCCTAAGATTCATCTAAGTCCCCTTGACTAACATCCTGGGAAACTCAGACAAAAGGTAGCAACCCTATCCCATACTTGGATTAATAGCTGGGCACAAAACATTTTTTTCTATCCTCAGCTATTCTGTCCTTGCCTAAATCCATTTGTTATGCTGTTCTGTTACAGAATGTTTTAATGCAGCAACTTCTGCTAACTCAATTCCTACCCTCTAATATGCAATAGCCAACTTACAGAAGTCCATTCACCATGAACTTAGCCTGGGGAGCACTGTGTTCTCTAGTCAGGAGTTTTCATATTTTGAAGGCACACTGCTATTGATGTGTAGAGACATTAAATCACAAACAAGATGTTTCTAGGCACACACATACAGAGTCAGCCTACAGTAGAACAGTCTTCCCATGCCTGCATGTGAAGTACTCAACAGAAAACTCTTATCAGGTACAATTTCCTCTAGAGCCATTGGAAATCCTGGGACACTGTCCAGGACATTCTGCCTTGGTGTCTTTCCCACAGAGAAATAGTAAACTCATGGCGTAGATTACACCTACAGTGAAATGGGAAACTGAACACCAGGCAGCTCCTAAAGGATCAGGTTTAGAGTCCTGACACCACCTGTTACTACAGGAGCCATAATCCTCAGAAGCACAAAATGACTTTGTGTTGGAGGAAGAACTACTCATGAGTTTTCAAGTGACCTGTCATTTTTTTTTTAATTGTAGTCACTTCGTTAGGGTGGGCATGTAGACAAGCTTCCAGTGACACACATAGAAGGATAGAGTTCACCAAGGAATAAAGTGTTGGGCCATGTGTTTATCGTTACCATTCTCAACATTTCTGAGTCAGCGACAAAACAGTGGTTGCATCATCTGCCTTCCCTATATATACTTTGGCCAAATGTGCCTCCTCCAAAGAGCACGCGTGTCCTTGCCTTATTTAAAGAAGCTCTGGATTAGCCAGAAGACACAGAATATTGAATTGAATCTTCACCTAGAAGCTATGTGTTTAATTAGTTATTTTTTCATTAGACAATTTATTTAATATTTATTCAGTGAAGAAGTGCTTGGAATCAAGAGTGTACCTGAGATTCAGACCTCAGTAGAAGCCAGTCCAGAGCTCACAGCTCAGAGGCTCTGGCTATAGACAAGCAGCTTTTTCCTTTAAAAGACCTCCTTCATTTCTATAAACAAGAGATGCTCATATTTATGTGCGAGATTTAAAAGGTGTATTCACAATGTGATACAATCTATATCACAGCAATTACATTCAATCTGCAGTTACTATATGATTTGTGTGTGTGTGTGTGTGTTGTGTATGAATCTGTGTGTGTGGTGTGTATGATGTGTCTGAGGTGTGCATGGTATGTGTGTGAGTGTCTGTGTGTGTGTGGTTGTGAGTGTGTTGTTTGTGGTGTATGGTGTGTGATGTGTGTGTGGTATGTGGGAATGTGTGTGTGTGTGTATGTGTATGTGTGATGACAAAATTTTGTAAATATTCTTTCAGAGTCTCAGGAATTCTTTCCATGAAATCTTCTCATGGGAACACTGAAATGACCAATTCTGAAAATATTCGATGTCTTGGGCCTTTGAATAATACCGAGCTACAGTGTTTGAAGATCTTAACTCTTCATCTTGTCCACCTTTTGCCTGGGCCTATTAAAACAAGAAAATAAAGTATAATGCGACTTGCTTGGAAAGCTGACCTTCAGAAAGCCCACCTTGGCTTTTCTGTGTTCAGACTTCCCACATAATAATCCTTCCTGTCTTTTTACTCGATTGTAGCGAATCATTCTCTCAGATTCTCATGCTTCCTCTATCTAAACACAACTCTTGGGTCTGTATGGACAACAAATGATGGCAGATTATATACTGAGGATTTCTTGACAAGCCTGACTAATAACTTGTCTCCTCCTTCTCTTCTACCTACCCTTTCTTTTTCTTTGTTGTTCTGGTGATTAAACCTCAGAATCTTGTGTGCTAGGTGAGAACCCCACAATGAAGCTTATCCCAGCCCCCTTCAGTTCTTTTTATTTTTGAAATTAGCTTTGTTATATTTATAGATAAATTACTGTTATCTGAAAAATTCCTCCCAGGATATAATACTTTCTGACCACTCTTCCCTTGTCCTCCCTTCCTTCTCAAACCTTTCCCACTCCCCATTCCAACTAGTCCATTTTCAGCCTAATTTTAATTTTTTAAACTCATTTAGTTTAACTAGGGCCATCTGTGTTACCATTGGATTGGGACTGTCTATTGTAGTGTGTTGGGGTTGCCAGTGGGTATATTACTTAAGGCAATGATTCCCTTTCCCTGATTCTATCAATGGCAAATAGTTCAGTAGTGAGCGATAGGATTCTTTAAACCCTTTGTTCCATATATATCTGCCTGTTGGTAGGCTCATTTTTTTCAGCTTTTCTTTCATTTTCTTTCTTCCTTTTTAAAAATTTTCCTTTTATTTCCCCTCACTACTGCATAGGTTGGTCTTGAACTCATCTTGTAGCCCAGCTATGCCTTGAATTTCCAGTTCTTCTACCCCAATCTCCTAAATAAGGTTAACCTTGAGGGCTGGCTGAGTGTCACCTTGAGAAAGATAATTTACACACTTCAGAAGGTTGAAATCTATGGAGATAATTTGTCACATATGAATTAATTAATGATGGGGGTAGCAAAAGGCACATAACCAAAATGATACTAAATAGTTGATCAAAGACAGAATACAACATTTAGGCATTAGGTCTCCAGGAAATAACATCATTGAAATAGATTTAGATAACTGTTCCATTGGGGTCAGGGAGCAGAAGAGAAAGGCTGAGGACTAATGAAAGGATGTGGCTGGAGACTGGACTATAGATGTGTGAAAGGAGTCAACAATGGATCTGGAAGAAGGGATGGGTAGAGTCTCTTTTAGAGAATCAGAGTTGAATGATGGCTTCACTTTCTGCTATATTATTCTGTGGGCCAATATGGCAGCAGTTGTTTGTGATGGGATGAAGGAAAAGACAGATGAGTTAAAAACAGTACACAGAGTATGATCATGTAGAAGTTTCAATTTTAGAGGATCTATCTATTTTCTTGGTTTCCTATTATTTTACCTACTGTTAGGCTATTAAAATTGTTTTGTTTACCTATACTCTTCATTATTTAGTTCACTATGCTTCTTGACCACCTCAGGTACTAAGCACAGTTCCAGACAGGCAAAGAAAATAAATCAATCCTGCCTCTCAAGGAGTTTACTACTTAATCCAGAAATCCAAAGACACTTTCTGGGAACCACAATAATACCCAAATATTGTATGTCTTTTACTACATCACCTTTAACTCAGATAGCACATAAGCAAAACTGCTGGTGCCTGAGGCTAGTCACAGCAGAGTCATCTAACACACAGCCAATCACAGCAGAGTCACCTGACACACAGCCAATCACAGAAGAGTCATCTGACACACAGCCAATCACAGCAGAGTCATCTGACACACAGCCAATTACACCAATGTCATCTAACACACAGCCAATCATAGATGAGCTAGTTCACCAGTTTCACTTATGAGTATTCTCTAAACTGGGTGTGGTGGCAAACTCCCTTAATCCTAAAAAGAGGAAGGGTAAGATAAGAGAACCAAGAATTCAAGGCCAGCGTGAAGAAGATAGTGGCATCCAAACTCTGATGCCAAGAAAGGAGGAGGGTCACAGGAGGCCATGAAGATGAAGAGATTTTGAGGACTCACAGAGCAATGAGATGTATTTTTTTACTCCAAGAGAAGGCTTCAAGGTATGCCACTGAGGGCACACACCCAGGCACATGCATGTACACACAGGCCATTTGGTAGTAGATACATAGCACATAGGCCTAGAAACACATGTAGTTAGACTGGCAAAGGCTATGACCTCTGGCCTCAAGGCCACATTTACACAGAACCCACACAAAAGTGGCAGTCTTTCAGGAGTAGTTATTTAATGGAGTACACCACTGTTTACTTTGGGGGTTCCCAGGATATCTGGTGTCAGACATTTTGTGCTGATTCTGGCCCCTATATGTCCTGTGTCAGTCATGTTTTAGCTCACTCTTACAGCATATCCATATCAGCACCATGCTGTATAAACATAAACTCATCCTTAAGGCCTTCTGGTCCCAGTAATAGGTCAATGGGTTTTAATGTAGCAGAGGGCAGGAAGTTCATAGGTACAGTTCAAAGTTGCTCATGTCAATTCAAACCTAGCAAACTGTTTCATCTTAAGTTTTGGTGCCTTACCAAATAATGCCCAGAGCCATTATAAGAAGGGATAGATTGTGATAAGTATGTCTGAAGAAGCCTAGAATGGATGATAATTTACTATATAGCTCAGGCTAGTGTCAAAATTATTATGTAGCCCAGGCTGACTTCAAACTTGATTTCTCTACAACAGCTTCCCAGAACTTTAGATTCATAGTCATTAGCCACCTTGCCTGGCTAATCAGCTAAAAATAGCTTATTAAGGTAATTAATTAACAGCTGATAAAAACAATTAAGCTACTTATTAAAACAGATTTGCCAAATTGTGAAAGTATATGATTCTAATTTTTGATGCTCCTATTTTTGAAAATAGAGTTTTAACACAACATGGCATGAATTATTTTAAAAGAAAGTCATAAATAATTCAAATTGTTTTACTTTGAAATTCAATAAATATGATAGCTATAATAGTTAGAAACAAAAGCTCCTTAAGGTCCTTGAAAGTTTTGTAAGAGCAAAATGAGGTGCTGAGTCTTGCAAGTTGATAAATGCTGGGTCTAGTCAAGGAAAGGAAATCAGAGCAGGGCTCCCCCCTTTCATTTGCTCCGATGCTTGTCTTATAAATGGGAATCAGTATCTTGCTAATGATCCTTGGTGGAGTTATACTTTGGAATATCTCCTGCTTCCCATCTGCACTCTTAAGCCCTCATATTTCCTGTGTGACACTTGTCCTTCGTATTGATGTGATTTGAGTGTTGTATATAGTTTGTTTTGTTTTTTGGGGGGGGGTTGTTTGTATTTTACTTTTCAAGATTCTTTTCTTCATCAAAGTTGGTTTTACCCAGTTTACAGGCATGTTTTTCTGCCTACAAATCATCAAGTCAGATCTCCCTCATCTTGCACCCTCTTCCTCGTCCAGTTCCTAAAAGGAGGTTACTCTCCATGTTTCTCACTGATTGCTGTAGCATCCCTGGATCTTCCTGTGTATACAGGAAGATTAGATTGTATCATTCTTTGGGTGTTTGCATGATTTGCTCATTTCTCACTTAGACAGATGATGTCCAAGCTTTTTGATTTCACACTGTCTAAGTTAGTCATTGTCACCTATCGAGCACATGTACATCTCTCATTCTCCTTACACCAAAATGTGCAGGTGGGTGTATGTGGAGGTCAAGGGTTCCTGTCTGATGTTTTTCCTTGATTTCTTTCCACCTTTACTTTTTAAAACAGGATCTGTCAGTGAACCTGAAACATATCAGTTCAGATAGATAGCTTAGTCAGCGAGATGCAGGCATCCTCTGTCTCTGAACCCTCTACCCACAATGCTCTAGTAATAAGCATGCACCATTAGGTCTGATATTTTAGATGGGTTCTGAAGATCCAACCTCAGGCTCTAATGCCTGGTTAGCCAACACCTTTCTCACTTAACCATCTCCCTTGTCATTTTGTCTCTCTTTTTAAAAATCCCATTTTCTTAAATTATTAATTGTCGTTTAAGTGTCTTTTGGAAATGTAGTGATGCTTTTAAACTTTCTATTCATTGTACTTTGAGTTTCTTACTGTGTGTGTGTGTGTGTGTTTGTGTACATACAATGGCATGAATATGAAAATCAGAGGATAACTTGTTGCCTTCAACATGTGGAACCAAGGGATCAAATTTAGCTTGGTAGCAAGCACCTTTACCTGGTGAGCCACTTCATTGTCCTCATTCATCATGGTTTTAAAGACTGACTTTAATTTCCATTCTTTTTCAGCAAAACTTCCAGAAATTATCAAGAATCTTATAGTCTAGAATTGCAAGAAATAAAAACATTCTAAAGAATTTCAGCTCATTCTGATCTTATTTATAACTTTGACTGTAACTTTATTTAGTTCTCAAAGATCAAACAAGTTAAAATAATATATTACATGAAGCCACTTGAGGGTACTGGAATCATAGGACAGAAAAATAAATGGAGGGTTCGTATCTGATGTTTGATAATATTTATTGCTTACTATCCACCTCTTATCATTTTCAATATCTGTTGGGTTTTGTTCATTATTAAGATATTCTCTAATAGAAACTCATAACTTGGAAGATGTTGCAAAGCTAAGTTTTGATATCTCTTTAAACAATTAATTCAGCACAGAAAAGTAAGAGCCATATGCCATTGAATCAAAGGTGACTAAAATATCTTGGCAATTAAAATCTGCCTACTCTGTGGGAATCTTGAGTTAACTGGAGATCTTACATCTGCTTTCAATCCTGATCTTCTCCAGGGATAGTTGGGGTGGGTGACTAATGCGTAGCATGCTCCCAGTGTCTTTCTACTACAAACACTTTAAACTCTCAAGTCATTGGAGGACCATTTTATATTTACCTCTCTTTTTAAAGTTTTTAAATTATAATTTTATTTTTTGTGCATGGGTGTTCTGCTTGCATGTAAGTCTGTATACCATATGCCTGCCTAATGGTCATGGAGGCCAGAAAAAGTGTTGGATCTCCTGGATCTGGTGTTGTAAACAATTGTGAGCAACCATCTGAGGGTTGGTAATTGAACCTGGGTCCTCTAGAAGAACAGTCGATTTGCTTAAACATAGAGCCATCTCTCCAGCCCTACATCCATCTCTTAATCAGGTAAAATTTTCCCTATTGCACCATACAATGTAGTGAGAATTTTGAAATGTTGGTTTCTTTAAAAAACAGAAATGTTATAAGAATATGTTTTTATTTTAATCCCTGGTGTGGGATATGGGGTTGCTTCAGATTGACCACAGCAGCTGACTATGATTTGCTTGGTACTCTAGTAGGAGTGTGATTTTGCCAGTGGCAGATAGTTTCTGCAACTGTGTGATATTTGGAATTCTGGGGACTTTTCAGAACATATATAAATGCTAGTGCCCAAAGGGGCTCATGGTGGGTTATTGGTTGGTTATTGGTTGATTATTGGTTGGTTGTTGGTTGGTTATTGGTTGGTTATTGGTGGCTGTTGGTCATGGTTTGTTAAGTAGTCAGAAGCAAAGAAGAAACAGCAAAAAGAAGAAATGGCAAAGATTAAATTTGCCTCAAGGAACATGATGACCCTAATCAGTAGAAGGTAGTCTAACAATAACATCACCCCCTTTCTGACCTCTGACTCTATTTAGGGAGCTCTTTCCTTTCCTCTGTATCCGTTTGTTCCTCCTATTTCATGTTAGGGAGTTGAATGGGTAGGAAAAGGGTGGAGAAAGGTGGAAGAAAAGAGAACCCACAAAGGAGCCAGGTCTGACTACAATACACACTAAAAATAATTTGATGCCAACATTATCTGTCTTGTATACTCAATACTAGTCAATATCCAGCTCTTGTTATGACCCCAGAGACAGTAACAGGGTACTGCACTCAGCTACACAGAGATCCATATTTTTGTCTGAATCAGCTCAGAGTTGCCTTGGTCCTAAAGAGTTTTGTTTTATGAAGTGTTTTATGAATTATTTACAGTAATTTTAGACATCATATACACTCATTTTCTTTGCCATACACATAGAAAATGCTTTTTGGCCTCAAATTTGTGTCATGCTGTGTGTGTAGGGTTTTAGATGCCTTATGCACTCTCAACTCTTACAACAATCTGGTACCACGGATACAGAAACTGAGGCACCAAGAGGTAAGTACACAAAAACCTGCTCAAGGTCACATAGTTGAGAAAACCTGGATTTGAACTGAGCTTTGTCTGCTTCCAAGAAACAGTACAAAATAAGTCCTCCTAGGATACAGTAATATGTGTAAAGTGACAATCTGTTCTTAATATTAGCATAACTAATGGAGAGAAGGGAAAGGGGGAAGGAATACGCCAACCCAAATTTCCAAAGAAGGAGAGCATTATAATTACTGGAACAAGATAAAAACTATTAGGAATACATGACAAACGTTGTACAAATTGTGGGATTTAAAGCCCTGATCTGTTTATTTTTCAACAATCTGAAACATGTTTTCTTTTGTTCTTTGATAATTTAATAATTGCTGTACTTTGCCTGTGTAAGTGTGCTTGTCCATGTTGGCATCTCCTCATCAAAACCACTGCTGATGTCTGTGTGGTGACTCACACCTGTAATCTCAACACTCAAAAGGCTGAGCTGGGAGGATTACCATGGATGCAAGCAAAGCCTGGGCTACACAGTGAGATCCTGCCTCAAAGCTGAAAAAAATAAACCAATGCTTAAATAGACAAATTCAACTTGGTTTCAGAGCAGCCAGAACTTAAAAAAAAAATCAAGTAGGCTCAACCACAGACAGACAGGCAAACAGACAGACAGACATGTCAGATATCACTATACCCATGTCCTTGAAAGCATTGCTAGGGATTAAATTTTAGGATACTGTTAATCTGACATCCATCTCTTCAGCTGTCCACTCTCTAGGATTCCTGGGCAGATGTCTGAGTAAAGCTAAGGAATCTACTAACTTGTTGCTAATAATTGAATATGTAGAAGCTGTAGCTCTGTAATCTGAGAGCTAAAGACAAAACATTCTTTTTGGTGTTCATTTAGTTTATTTGATAATTATCTATGATACTTTTACAATTAGTTGTTTTTTATCTGAAATTTTCTTCTCCACTACCCTTCCTCATTTCCTCCTTTCCGCCATTCCTCTTTCTCCCCCCTCCTTCCCCTTTGGGATGAACCCATGGCTCATGCTATACCACTGACCTACATACTTAGTCCTTAAAATCTGAACTTTAATTTTAGTTTCTGAAAGATTTCAAATTAAAATATCTTTTCTTCCTCCATTTTGTGTGATTCTTTTACTTAGATTTGAATGCTTTTATGAGTCCAGGGGAAAAATAAGTTTATTGTTTTACACTCTATATCCTATTTAGCTACTTGAAATGCCCTTTGGGGATGATTGTAAGAGCCAAAGGCCAACTAGAGCTACTTACTGCTCTGAATCAGACCTAAATGAAATGAGGAAAATCAAATGAAGATGAGCTAATATATGTTTATCAGTAGTTAAAATAAAAGACCCACAGTGTACAACTCCTATGAGATGTACATTACAATAGATTTGTTTCATGCCTGAGCTATAGAATTTCTTCATGCTTCTCTGGGTTAACCATGGAATATAGATCATTTGCTTGCCATCTTTTGTCTTTTCTTTCTTTCTTTCTTTCTTTCTTTCCTTCTTTCTTTCTTTCTTTCTTGTCTGTACATACAGTTTGAGCTCCATGATACCATGAACTATATGTATATTGACTTTTATGGTTCCAGGATCGACACAATTTTGATTTTTAATGCTAAAATGTGACTGGAATTGTGTGTGTGTGTGTGTGTGTGTGAGAGAGAGAGAGAGAGAGAGAGAGAGAGAGAGAGAGAGAGAGAGGTTTATGTATATACAATTGCCCCACTGGGAACATTGAAGGTCAGAGGCCAATGCTAAGATGTTTTATTGTATTGTGTTCCACCCTATTTTTTTTAAACAGGGTCTCTCCCCAAACCTATGGCAGTTTGGCTTAACTGTCTGGCCAGGACATTTCTGAGCTCCTCTTACCTCTGACTCCAAGAATAAGCTAAATAAAATTACCTGGAAAATGATAGACTTTAGATCTCATTGTTCCCTTCCAAATCAAGAAAAACTGAGTGATCTAAGTCTTTAATACATATAGCACCCAAGTCCAGGGACAATAGCACACGGCTAGCCCTCAGACAGTTTGGGCTGATGGCTTGGTTTATCCATTCATAACTGGGATTTCCTTTTCAAGTTCACTTGTTCTTTCTTAGTTTGTGTATATGAAGGCTGACTACCATCCTCTGTAAACCTATACAGTATTCTCCATGAACCTTTCTGATGAGAATAAAGAAAAACAAACTCCATACAGATGAGTTGAGCTGTTATCCATTAAGGAATGTATTACTTTTTTATGTCTCCAAAAACTGCTCACTGATATATTAATATAAAGGAAAACCATGATATTTTCTTATGCAATACCTTGAAGTTATAACTTTAACAACACCCCATTTATTACAACCACTGATATTAGTTTTAGGTTTCTGGTTTATACAACCCATACATGAAAAGTTCTATGCAAGGTTATATGAACTTACGCTTCCAAGAAAAAAATGTCTTTTATGATAAAAATCAATCTGGAATGTGTTACTTTTTGATGCAAGGTCTCTCAGACACTGTGTGTGTGTGTGTGTGTGTGTGTGTGTGTGTGTGTGTGCACGTGTGCATGCGTGTGTGCCTGGGCCTGGGCCTGTCTGTCTGTGTGCCTGTGTGTTCAGCTTTAGATTCTTCTTATTTTCCTATATACAATGAAGGTCATTTGGTCTTAAAAGTGTTTCCTCTGCCAATAGACGGTGACAATCTTGATGTCCCACTTTGCCTTAAACTTAATGAGCATGTTTATGATTGCTAACTGGGCAGTTGTCTAATTGAATGTGGAACCTTATCACCCTGCTGCAACATCTACACTTCACACTGAATTGAGAAGACTTCTCTGCATCTGATAAGCTGGTCATGAGGAAGGCAGGTACAAATGAGTCTAGAAAATCAAATTTATACAACTTGATTCCCAGAGAGCCAATTGAACATATCTTTTGTCCCATATTCTTGAAAGCTGGACACATCTCACATATAAGAGGCTGCTTCCTCGGCAAGAGAAGAAGGTTCTAGCACCTTGGCTTTTGCTTCTGCTACACTTGGGCTAAACCCATTGGTGTAGCTTTAACAGATGCCTAAGACCAGTTGTTTCCTTTTGATTTCAAGGGTCACCCTGGCTCAGGGCCAGGAAATCTGATACTTCAAAGCAAAGCCTTCGTGATTTCAGTTAGAATTCTGATGCCCCTTGGCATCAAAGCATTCTGAAGTCAGGTTGCAATCTATGATTTCCCATACTGTCTCTGCCAGAAATACTACTGCATTTCTTCCTGAGAAGATATTTTCCTGGTATTTAAAGCAGGAAATGAAAACGACAGGGGAGGAATGCTTAAATCAGATTAAGAGTACTTAAATAGAGTGTGATCACCATCTATTATTAATAGGCATGGAAAACCACAGAAGAGAAGAGATGAGCAACAGAAAAGGAAGGTTTTATGCCCTGCCACCCTATACATGCACTTTTCCAAGACTACCAAGAAGTATGTTCCCCCACATCAACAGTGACTGGGGGCTGTTTCATTATTCTGCATCTGAGATCAGAAAGTGGGGTCTTTCATCATCTTGCCTCTAAACAGCAGAGCTCTATGACAAGACCCACTACCCTGACAGTGGACATCCAGACCAGCTTTTATATATGCTTGCTTTTAAATGAAAGCTCCTAGAAGCTGGAAAGGAATGGTAAGAAGCTCCTGGATGTTTTCCTTCTTACATTAGTAGCTTACAGGAAACAGAAGATTAAATTGCATATGATTTCAAAATCACTTTTGCCTTAAGATCCTAATGCTATGGCTACGTGAAAAAGAGTCTATAGTCACTACTGAACTTTATCTAGTTAAAATATGAAGAAAGAGAGATGTGTGAGAGGAGCCACACTACAAGAGAGAGCGCTGGCTTACTGGTTTAGATTATCCACTCATGCTGCCTAATCTTAGATGCGTCCCTTGATTTGCTTGAAGTTACAGTTTCTCTGAACCATGAGCTCTGAAAAGATAGTACCATAACCTGCAATCCTTGCTGCAAAGAACTGCCTTTGGAAGCTTTTCCTCTTTCTCCATTAATTCAATGGATACTTGCTGTCAATGACGTCACCTGGTGCTAGACTCATTCTTAAAGAGGGAATAAGAAAAAAAACACTTGTTGGAAAACGTGTGGGGTTTTAAATTTTATCAATGCTTGTAATGTTAAGTATCTATTGAAAAACAATATTCAAATATGTATTTTTTCACTAAATGTGATGTTCAGCAAACATCAGATCATTCCATTACATGGCAGGAAGTTAAGTCCTCCAGTCGTTTCATCTCTTCAGAGTCAGTGTTTCTTCTTACTTTGAACCCTCATGGAAACCATCCAAATGCAAAGTCTCTTCCAAAACTGAAGAAGACTCTGTGCTTGGATGAGCTTCACAGAAAGCACACGGATGACAAGAAATTAGCCCGATTTCAGCAGACAACAGAATAAATCAAATTAAAGAGCATCCAGAAATGCTCAGCCCATCACCGAACACTCTTAGTGGGTTCTTCTGTTCTCTGGAGAATTTTTTTCCTCCAATTTTATTGTCACTTTAAAATCCTATTTTTATTCTAGTTGATCATCATGGCTCAGTGGTAGCAATCACAATGTGCCCACATGCATCGAGGATATAACATAAACAAAACAGACTGTAGCTGTTCGAAACTGTCCACTCAAAGCACATGTGGCCATAGAATCTGCTTTGAACCATTCATATTCCTGTCAATATGTGATGAAAACTGCTATGAATTTGTCAGCTTTTTTTTGTTTTCTTAACTTTGTACTGATTCATTGTAAATTTCACACCATGCACCCTAATCCCACTCATCTCCCTGTTCCCCATATCTGCCCTTTGCTTTTGCACACCTCCATCCCAAAAGAAAACAAAAAACAAAAACAAAACAAAACACCAAAATAAGCAAACAGACCATCATTGCACCATGGAAGTGGAAGCTGCAGTATGCCACCCAGAATTGGTCAACTCGTAACAAAAGTATCATTAGGATCTTTAAAATTGACCCAAAAGATTCATGTGCAAATGTGGAGAAGCCAATGCTGACCCGGAGCAGAGGAGTCAGGGTACAACTGATGATGACGTTTCAGAAAGTCTGTTTCCAACTCTACTCTTTAGGTCCAGAACAATCCTTCCTTGCTTTTTAATAGATGGTACATTTTGTTCTCTTCCCCTTTCCAGTGATCTCTAAGACCACCCTGGAGAGGTCTCACTATTTTGGCTTGTCACACCAGTCTCTGTCCTAAGGTGCCTCTTTAGTCACCCAGTTTTGACTGCTGCTCTGCAGAAAGTAGCGTGGAGGCTTTCTTTGTAGATTATTCATTTGTAAGTTCATCTGGGTTCATCTAGCTTCATTTTGTCTCCCTAATCATTATTTATCTTGTTTCCAAAGTCAGCCCTGTGTGGTTGCTTAGCCATCAGATGGTCATACTCTTCTGTAAAGGGAAGCTAGATCTTCCTTTCTCCTCTCATCTCAGCAGCTTCATGTATCTCCCTCCTACTGCATGAGGAACCTGTCCGAGAATGAGGCTTTCCTGTATCATGAATCTCCATCTTCTCTCGTATGCAAGTGTGTATGTATGTGTGTAAAATATTTTCTAACCATTTATAAATAAGTAATATAAATATAGAAATACAATTATTTTAAAACTTCAAATTCCTCCAGTTTTCTATCCATACCTATTCTCTTCTATTGGCAATTTCCACATACTATCCCTTGTCACCATGTTGAAAGTCTACAAAGGACAAGTCACCTCTGTGTACAATATGCGAACGGATATGTTAAAGCAATGAGCAAGATGACAGGTATCTATTTCCCTGTTGATAATCCTTTCTTATAGTCAGATGAGTGTTTTGCTTTCAAAAATACCATGGACAGTGTCAAAAATATATCAAAACACATTTCTAAATATACAAAAGGAATTCACACCTGGAAATAGATAAAAGCAGTATACTCTGCAAGTTTCTCTATCACTCATCTCTCTACTGAAATTAAGTAAATCTAATCATTACTCCTAGGTAGCTGATCATGTATAAAACCCCACTGTAGATCTAGGGAAGAGGCAACAATGAGTACAATAACAGAACCTCCTTGAGAAATGATGATATTGGCATGCTGCATGTTCGTTGGCATCATGCACCACTAGGCACAAGTGGGGTTAACTTGGTAACACAAATGAATAGGCAGCAAATTCCATTTAGAGAAATTGGAGGCATCTGTGAAGGAATTGCAGAGAAAATGAATATTTGCTAACTGACTGGTTTTGTATTCTATGATCCTTCTTGTGGTTGAAAGTCGTAACTAGTTAATAAGCATTGCTTGGCTAATTAAACAACTTTTTTTTCTGTTGAGTTGTGTGCAAAGCGGTTATTCTATAGTAAATATGTAGTGTGTAATCTGATTTGCTTTTTATGAAATTACTTGGTGTGGGTGATGTTAGTTTTGAATTTGGGGAATTCTGCAAATTCACAGAGGCTTGAGAGAAATAGGAAAGAACCCAGAGTTCTGACACTTGAGTTGTGTGCTGTGCATGCATATAGATCACATGACACAGAACTCAGCATTGTGAAGCAAGAATGGTGTTCTGAGGATCACAAGTAAATCAACTAAAGGGATATGAGTGGCCTTGAAATTGGTGAAAATACACAGATGCATCATCTTCCCCCTAATAACAGAAACCACACTGCCTGACAGCTCTAAAGTATTTCCGGTCATGGTTGGAACATGTTGAATTATATGAATCACCTCTAGTTTTGCTTCCATAAAGAAAGCTAATAATACAGCTTTAAGAATCCAGTACTTTCACATTACGTATAGTATTTCCCTTAGGTATAAAATTTCAGAAATCATGGTAAGGCTGTCAACCACTTTTGAAATGAGAAAAACCAATGGTGAGGTGGATTAAGTACCTCTTAGCAAGTTTTCCTTGATGACATAGTTTGTGTTTGGCTCATGCATTTATTTTATCAAAATCTATTTTGTTCTTAAAAAATAACATGAATTTTCTGTGATGGTTGCTAGGCTCTTGAGCTAACATGTTTGATGGTACATAAAACCTACTTGTTCTCTTAGGCTATCAACTAATATTAAAGTAAAAAGTTGAGCCTAAAGTAAGTTCAAAAGGGCTCAAGTGGTAAAAGCTCACCCAGAAGGAAACCATGGGGGTATCAATACAAAATTGCCTCTCCCAGAGAAAGTAGAATTGTGGGTGATAGGGTAAGCACAAAAGCAGTCAAAGGTTACTGTCAAAGGTGTGACTGCCCAGCCTAGAACTGCAGGCATGGATCAGACCCTGGGCCCACTAAACTCTTTACCTCCAGAGTTCTCTCTGATTTAGGAAGATTTAGCAAAGCCCAAGTCACTTGCTCATCCTGCTGGAGAAAAGACAAAGCTGTGAATGGTGGCATGCACAAACCTGTGATCCTATCTACTCAAAGGGGCTACAGTAGGAGAATTGTTTTAGCCCAGGAGTTGATCAAGTAACGGAGTGAAAACCTACCTCAAAATAAAAACAAATGTATGTACCTGTACCCCACCACCACCACCACCAGGACAAGGCTTATGAGATGGCTCCATAGATCAGGGTGTCTGCTACCAAACCTTACAAATTGAGTTTGGTTCTGGGAACTCACAAAATGAAGGAGAACCAGTTCCTATAAGTTGACCTCTGACTTCACTTGCACTCCATTGCCACATAGGTGGCCCCTCAAAATTAACTAACTAACTAACTTACTAACTAACCAACTAAATGAAAAGATTTAGAAGTATCAGAACAAACAAACAGAAATATACTGTATTGGTTCTTTATCTCAGACCCAGCTTGAGCATTACTCCAAAAACAATAATCCATATTATATACAATCTGTAAATAATAAACAAATCCGTTCCACCAATAAAAAGCCTTAGGAATTTTGACTCGCCAAATGTTCAACGAAACTGCAAAGTAGATATTTTAGAAAAGTGTAATTGAGTCAGACAGAAGTATAGTGGAAGGAGCCAGCATGGCCTACGGAACCAACCTAATTAGAGTGTGCAAACGTGGTGGTGAGGACACAAGTACAGGAGGAGGAAGTGGAAGTGAGCAAGCCCAGGCACTGAAGGACTTGGCTAAAGAGAACAGCCCCCAGGACAAGCCCTTTTGGGGCTCCAGACACTCCCAATGTTCCCAAGGCTTTGGCATGTGGAACTCAAGAGATGGTGCCAACTGAAGAGACCTAGCCTTGCCCGGAGGCCTTCCAGTGTGGAGTGTTCATCCAGAGGCCCCTTAAGTTCATATCCCTAGTCTGAAGTCCAAGCCACTTGAAGTGACTCTGTTCCCTTCCCACTCAGGCTTTTAGAAAGTGTGAATGACCACCCTGCTCTTGTTCAGTGTCCTGTCATTGAAGAAATTTTCAAAAGGGTTTACGGCCAACATATTGCATTTCTCTTGCTGTTCTCATTGCAAACATGTGTCAGGAAAGGGACACCACACAAGTCCTTTCTTATTGTTTTTACTGTGCAAAGCTTAAATAGCCCTTGCTATAATAGTTGTACACTAGAGAATTCTTCCTCAGTCACCCTAGAACGTCCACAATTTGGCAGCAGGACAGGGGCACTTCCTTCCTGACTACCTACCTACCTACCTTGAAAAGGTCTCCATTGTCTCTTAATTTACATATTATCCGATAGGTTATTTGCCATTCATGCTACAGACATTAGTCTTACTAAAACACAGCTTCTCAACTGGGTGACTTGAAGCCAGAATGTGCTTCAGGAAGCAGCCCATTCATGGACAAATCCTCTGGTTCCTTTTTGCTGACTTTCTTGGTTGTTTGTGTTTCTCACCCCTCCTCATTTGACTGGCATTGAAGGACTAATGATTTCCCCTGCCCCCTGGAAAAGCAGCACGTTAAATGCAATAAGTTAGTCTAGACAAAGAAAATTGAAGTCATTAGTAGAAAACTTGCAAATGTCCTGTGTGGGAGGGTCCCTGTCATTACAGACCCTCACCCAGGCTCCTGTGGTTTTCTGTGTGTACAGGACGACAGTTCTGCCTTTCCTTTCTGTAGCAGGGAATCAAATAATAGTGGGTTTCAATTATAGACATAACTGCAAGTTAGTCAGGGGCATACGAACAGGGTGGCTGTCAGCTATGCCAAGCTAATGTCATAAGACATGAAATCCTAGCACATAACAAGGGATCCTGAGGCCTCCGAATTACCACAGCCCACAGAGTCAATAAGACACCAAGACTAACAATTACGATACAGACAGAACAAATATTTACATTTTGAGAAAACAAGAGGGGAGGCATCCACAGCAGAATGAATCAAAAGCCGCAAGATCTCAGATGTGGGTAGGCAAAGTGTTGCTCTCAGTGTGAAGCAAGAAGGCAAAATGGGTTTCCAGTATTTGCCATTCAGAGAGCTAGATGACTGGAAAATTGACAGCACCATCGCAGCTTCAGATTCACCCTCTATCTCTAGCTGCCTGCCTTGCATGGCATTAACAGTGGAAACCAAGCCTCCTTTTCCTTCCATTCGTACCACAGGATTCTGAAGACAGACTTTCATGGTACTGAAAAGCAGTCAGGTATATTATTCAAACTATACATAAACCCATACATTTATAATTAAGGAGCCCAGTAAGAATGATCAGAGGGTTACCTTGAAATCTTATAATAGAAGTAAACACTGTACAGCAGGATGGGTCTGAAGAGAGAGGTGGGGATTTTTTCTCAAGGGAGAGTAGAGGTCTTTCTCTTAGATCTCTCTCTCTCTCTCTCTCTCTCTCTCTCTCTCTCTCTCTCTCTCTC
>JADRCH010000136.1:5500305-5557527 GCA_019843965.1 Rhynchomys soricoides
CTCCTCCTCCTCCTCCTCCTCCTCCTCCTCCTCCTCCTCCTCCTCCTTCTTCTTCTTCTTCTTCTCCATCACCATCATAATCATAGGGACATAGAAGCTATTTTGTTTATTTGTTTGTATCCTGTGTCTTAAATGAGTCCAACATAAGGTTCTGGATGCATCACCTTGACATCACTAGTCTCAGGTCTATAAATTCCCATATTTTATCTTCTCAGGCTCACCTGAAAGTCTTACAGAAATCTTCCTCCCCAACACCTTTACATATGAAGTGAATGAAGGCATTAAGTATGATGCCATCTTTAGAAAAGGCTAGATCAAAAAGAAAAGTAAATCCAACAGTTCAAGTCATATTTTAACTTATAGCAACACTGGCTGCTGAACATAGGGATTCATCAACTACTCCCTTCACAAAAACCCCAAAAGCCCCTTCATGAAGAAGCAGGAGAAAGAGATGGAAAAGAATTCAGGTTAAACGATTCTCCTTGATGTGGCTTTGGCAAAGCTTGGTGCTGAGTCTGAAGCTCTGCTTGCATTGAAAGAGCTGTTCTAAGACTACAGTCATAAAACCTCAGCAGGCAGCCTGTTGATCATTTCTCTGGCAAGGCTGTGGTAGAGTGAGAAGTGACTTGCCAGAACACTTGGACCTGTGCTAACGGGCCAGAGAGACACAGTTTCAAATGGAGGTTTACTTCAGCTACTCACTAAACAGAACACAATATATACTTGGTACTAATTGCTTAGCTATTTTAATTAATTAATTATATATAGCTGGCGTGTGGCCTTCAGGTTTATATAGGAAAAAATGCCCATATATCCAGTCTCTAGAATATTTCTACTTCAATTCAGCTTTCTTTTTGTAGTCAACAATGTTTCTAAAGTAATAGAAATTGGACACAGGTAAGTATGGAATGACTGGTTGGTGAGAACCATGCTCATTTGGAAAATAGAATATACTAAAGAAAACAGCTGAACCTCTAATTTATGCCATTCACATAGTAAAACTCAGTCCTGGAAATTTCAAATTCTAATGAGAAACCTCATAATTTGAGAAGCAATCCCATGCCTCCTAGTCAGGTGTGATATTCAGGTGCACATTTCAGTAAAAGTTAATCTTCCCTAAGTTTTTGGTCTCCTTGAATATAACCAAAGAATGAAAAGCCTCCTAGGAAGAGTTAAATGAAATGTCAGGTGGTTGGCATTAGGCACATTTTACCCCAATTTGTGGTCGTCTCTCTGAAAATCACTCACAAGATTATCCACCTTGTTCTTTCTATAACTTCATTTTCCTGTGGGATGCTGAGTATTAAATGAGATGACTGAGCTACAATGATGCCTTACATTTTGCATAGTGTCTATTGAAGTTAAAGGTGTAGAATTTTGACAGTTAGGATTTGAGTTTTGTCTGTACACCCTAGGGGCCATGGTTCGAACCATGCAATTAAAGACTCAAAGTGTTTGTCTATAGAGTATGGGTAGTAAAAATCATGGGTATTCCATGCTGGTTCTGGCACAAAGATAGATAAGCAAGTTTGTCTCAGTCAATTCCTTCCGTGCTCCACTCCTGCTGATACACTTGCCTTCCAGTGCCTCCTTGTCCTTCTCGGATCTTTTAGAAACACATCAAGTCCTAACACCCTGTACACAATCAATACGGAGATAGAATCAAAAATTCTCTTTTGGTTGACCTAATCCTAAGTGTGTGGAGCGGGAAGAGGTGTTTAACTGGAGTATACATTAATAATATGTCAAAACCAGAGACACTAAAACTAATACTAATCTACATCAATGATATACAATTGTACTAGTTTTGCTCATGTAGCATTATATTTTTAAGACTTCCAGTAGGCATTATAAATGCTTTCAAATTCAAAATAGTGATGTAGAAAAATAACTGCATTTTATTAAAACTATCATAGCTATACTTCCTTTCCCATCATAAGATGCAGTGGCATTTTGGGCTAAGGAAGTGGATGTCTCAGTAAGTGCTTGCTTGTACAAACAAGAGGATGTGAGGATCCCTAAAACCCACATAAAATGGTCATAGTAGAGCATATCTGTAATCCCGGTGGTCCAATGGTGAGATGGAAGGCAGAGACAGAAGAATTCCCCAGAAGCTTCCAGGAAGCTAGCTTGGCTAATGTAAAGGTAAACAAAATACCTTATCCTCCACAAGGTGGGAGGTAAGGAATGATAGCCAAGAGGATTGTCCTCTGTCTTTCATATATGTACCATGGAACATCGCACCTGTATATACCTGTTCTCTCTCTCTCTCTCTCTCTCTCTCTCTCTCTCTCTCTCTCAAACATAGAGAGGGAGAGATAGACAGAGACAGAGAGACAAGGACAGAGAGAGATTTTAAGATGGGATGGCATGTCACATTGTACTTCTGAGATCGGTGTATGGATTAAGCAACAGAGTTAGAACAGGACTAACCAACAGGTCAAGGGTACTGATGAGAGACGTGGAAGAAGTGCCCTCTCCCTAAAGTGGACTTGGTGTCTTCTTCCTGCACACCAACTCCTTTTCTGTGTATCTTCCTTTATTTCCCAACCGTCATTTTAGTGTCACCTGCCAAGAGCATTCGGCAAGTATTGCTTAGCTAGTGGAATATCAACCAATCGGGTTAACAGGTAACAAGATAGCTGACCCCATGGCAGAGGCTCAGGTTTCTCTCCAGCCAGCGCACTCTAAGCCATCCCTTCATATGCCCAGAGAAGTAGTTTAGAAATGCACTTTTAACTGGCAGCATCCTCATCCCTCCTCCCCTTACTGTGCTCAAATACTGAGAGCCTTCACTGGAACACAATTTTCTTCTTGACTACTGAAAGAACAGGGTGCATCTTTCTATTCGATGCTATTGAAGGCACGTCTACGTAAGCACAGAGATTTGGAGTCTCAAAGACAGACAGGAGTCAGAGAGTACCTGGGAGAGCAGTAATAGAATATTTAAATCAAAGTTCTTTTGGGAGAGGGCCAAGTTAGAGTAGAAGTAGTTGTAACCAGATCCTGGCCAGGGCACTGAAAGCAGCAGCTGTGTCGAGGGCCCTTTGGAGCGCTTGACTGCACAGCCAAGCAAGCCAAAGAGAACATGGCTTTAAATGCCTGTTGGATTAGTGATAAAGGCAGAGTGGAGATTGAGTTGCTTTGATTTCTGCAGAAACTAGCACATTAAAGTCGGGTGCTGTTTGTAAGAAAGGCCTTAATTTTTACAAAACAATGAACCCCAAACCATGCTTGTAATAGATCTATTGTTACATGGTTTATAAAATACAACTTCTAATATCTCAGAGTTAATGCCTCACCTTTTTAGGCCCCAGAATCATGTTAGAGCAGTGTGGTAGATAAAATGTGCCCCTCCAAAGATGCCTATACACTTCATATGTTACCTTAAGTAGCCGCATTGACTTTGCAGGTGTGATTCAGTTAAAGTCTTTGAGTTTGGAGAGTGTTCTAGATAATCCAGGTGAGTCCAATATAAACTCATGGGTCCTTCAAGGAAAGGGAATTTTCATGGTTGTGGTCAAAAGGAAGCGTGGCAATAAAATAATAGGCATTCTGAATCATCTTTTAAAAAATCTGCTTGAGCTGGATATAGTGATGCATTCCTGGAATCTCAGCAATTGGTAGGTAGGGGTAGAAGGATTAAGAATTTGAGGGCAGTCTGAGGTACAGAGTAAGAACAAAATGAGGGAGGAGAGAGAGAGAGAGAGAGAGAGAGAGAGAGAGAGAGAGAGAGAGAGAGAGAGAGAGAGGCTAAGAGAAATAAGAGAATGTTAATTTAAAAATAAAGATTATGGGCAGAAGGTTTTCTCACTGTTCTTGCCTTGGAGCTAGAGGACCAAGACCAAACAGTGTGAGCAGTCACCAGAGGCTGGAGAAGGTGAAGAAATTCATTTTCTTGGGAAGATACAGCTCTGCTGAACACCTTGGATTTAGCCCTGTGAGATTTCTAACTCACAGAACCTGACCCTAACCTAATACATCTGTGATGTATTCAGTGGGCAGTAGCTGTGGCAGAAACAGGAAGTGAACACAGTAGGATTTAGAAGCAAAGCCCTTGCCATATCACTTTTTTTTAAAACAATACTCCTTAGCACCAGGCTAAGAGCCAGTTGAATCTTAAGAACCACTGGGGGGGGGGTATGTAGCTCCCTCTCCAGAAGAAAGATCTCAAAGAGAAGAACTACAGGCCCCCACACAACACACCTTGTATTAGCTTACTAACACTGTAACAAGTGCATGGCATAAGCAACTTGAAAGAAGAAAAAGGGTTAGCATTAGCTCACAGTTCCAGAATTCTCAGTCGATGCTCACTTGGTCCTATCACTTTGGGCATGTGATGAGACAGGCCACCATAGCAGAGAAAGTGTGGTAGAAGAAAGTGGTGTACTTCATGGGGACTGGGAATGGATAAAGAGAAAGGGATGGGGTCCCCATGTTCCCTTTAAGAACATAATCCCAATGACTTAACTCCCTCAGTCTATGCCCTACCTCCTGAATGTTCTATCATGCCCCAACAAGGCCACAGACTGAAGACCAAGCCTTTACCTCATAGACTTTGATGGACATTAAAGATCAAAACTATAACATATTCTTAAAAGGACAGTTACCATCAGTACCGTTAAATTCGAGGTATGACAAAACTTTTGAAATTTGTAACACAAATTGTTTGTTCTCTACAAAGTTCACAATCAGGAACTCTACAGCCAAGTAACAACAACAACAAAAAATACTGCAAAAAATTTCCCATAAAGATTTATATAAGTTTATGATTTTGTGTTGGACCTGTATATCCTAGTATGTACAGGGCCCACCGATCACAATATTGACACAATCTAACACAATTTTTCTGTAAACAATCATGGCAGCACTTCCTACTAGGTGTGTACCTGGGAAGTATGCAGAAGTATAACCGGAATATTATGTTAAAGGGAGAAGGGAGAGTAAGGAATGAGCCCTAGTCATTCAGAGCCTATGCCTGCAATGTGGGTGAAGTTCCTGAGAAAGCCGAGAAAAGTAGGACTCAGAGGAATCCTGTGAAGGAACTAAGATCATAATCAAGAAAGGACCTTCTGACTCCAGAGCTTATGGACCATACCTCTGAGCTATTCTTAGTCTAGTTGGTGAATCCCATAGCATCAATGGCATATCCTGAGGTCATTGGAGACTCATGCTGAATTGACTGAGGCTTTGCTGACACATATATTTGGGGCTTGAAATTAGTTCAGAAAAGGGTAGTGACTGGGACGCTGGGGCAGGTGGACCTCTGTGAATTCAAGGCTACTCTACAAAGTGAGTTCCAGGACAGCCAAGGCTACACAGAGAAATCCTGTCTCAAAAATACAAACAAACAAATAGTAGTGAGGTGAGATAGG
The DNA here is from genome assembly GCA_019843965.1 of Rhynchomys soricoides. Classification (NCBI taxonomy): domain Eukaryota; kingdom Metazoa; phylum Chordata; class Mammalia; order Rodentia; family Muridae; genus Rhynchomys; species Rhynchomys soricoides. Next base: position 5,505,681 of record JADRCH010000136.1, read on the forward strand.
GACAATGGTACAAAGGAAGGATCATCTAGAAGTAAACAAATTTCAATTCTGTATGGCTCAAATGAGTGTGTGTGTGTGTGTGTGTGTGTGTGTGTGTGTGTGTGATAGCGGGGAAGGCCTTTTTTCCACAAGCAGGTGATTAAAGTAATGTTTCTTATGATACTGTTTATTTTTAGCTAAAACTTGAATCTATGGGAAGCATATTGGCATTACATTAGCCACTCTGTATTTTACAGATGACTTTTGATGCCATCTACTTCTACTACTGGTCATATGATAGACAATACCAGACCCAACTTCTTACATTTCCATAAGTACCTATATTTTTTTTCTGAAGTCCTTCTGTTCCATAAGTGAATCAAAAGACCAACAATTTACTAGATTGCAAACAAACAAACAAAAACCAAAAAGATTTGTAGGCTAAAGAAATGACTCGGTGGGTTTAACACTTACTATGTAAACATGAGGACCAGAGACTGTATCTCCAGCACCCATATAAATGTCAGCAATGTAGAATGGCCCACCTTAAATCCTAGCACTCAGGAGACAGAAACAAAGCTCTCTAGGGTAAGTTGTCTACTGAAGCTAGCCAAACTAGCAAGCTCTAGGTTGAAGTGAGAGAGGCCTTGATGATGACAATACATGACTTCAGTCTATGGCCATGGCAAGCATGCACACGCACATGAATGTGAATATTTACCTACCAACACACATGCACCTACACACTCATGTGTGTGAACACCTTGTACACATCCAATGACAAAAGAAAAAAATAAAATTTGTGCCATATTAAAAGAGCATAACATGTAAAAAGACTTCTGAAAACTTAATTATAAATGGGTATTTCATAAAGAATCATATAACTAGATCTTAAACAACAACAACAAAAAACAAATTAGTCTGTCCAAATGACAATGGAAATCAAAAGAACAGTGAAAGTCATCATTCACCTATGAGATTGGCAACAATCCAAGTATTACTCCCTATCCAAATGACAAACACATGCACACTTTGACATAGCCATTTCTCTTATAGAAATTTATATTAAAGGTGAAACTGTATGAATTGAAATGACCTGAAATGTGTATGGTTTTTCATTACAACCATGCATGTGACTGCTATTTTTTTTAAAACATAAAGGACTATTAGTCCATTTCTAGAAAAATAAGTACTCACATAAACTTAATAAAAGATAATTGTGGGGTTCCCTGTTCCACATGATTACTTGGTGCTATTATGAAGTTTTCTTTTAATATATGATACAGTGTCTCCCTCAAAGGAGGAGTCTTGGTGTCAGACCTTGGACATGACATGGTATTATGGTGAGTAGACACCAAGGATACTACTGATCAGTCTAGAATAAGTAGAGAAATCTCATCTCCAGTGTAGAGTTATCCAATCCTAAAAATATCCCTAGAGTCTTAATGTGAGAAATTCTATTCTAGAATGGTGCCAGAAACTGATTATATGGTATATATGGGGCTGAGATTAAGAGCCAAGAGAGAGTAGAAACCTTTCTGTGTTTTCCACGTTGTAGTTGTCAATTTCATATCATAAATGCATGCATTGCCTTCTCAAAACTGCATCATTATTACCTCTTCCCTTCTTGTTTTTCCTTCCTTCCCTCTCTCTTCCTTTTCCTTCTCCCCTCCTTCTGCTTCCACTATTTCTCCCCTTCCTTCTCTTAGCTGTTGTTGAACTTTTTTAAAAGCCCTTCAAAGGTTGTGAAGAGAAGTCTTTGATTTGACTGTTTAGCTTCTTTGCTCCTGGCTCTTGCTCCCAGGAAAATCTCAAGGACATCTATCCTGATTGCTCCACCATAGATGAGGTATTCATTCATGGAAATGATCGCCAAAGAGAGAAGACAGTAGGTCGTACAATTGTAATGTATTGTGTCAGATCAAAGGAGCATTGGAGAGAGTAAATATTAAAAAAAAATTACACTAAAAGTTGAAAATGTCTAAGTCAATGTTTTCTCCTGGGTGAAGATAAACATTCCATTAAAGGAACTGATAGCATAGAGGTGCCTTTAGACAAGGGTGACAGCAGTGACTTTCTATAAAGACCTCTAAAGGTTTCTCTAAAATTTATTTCATAAATGTGCTTTAAGTTACTATGCTTGGCTCCCTCTTAATGTCACCATAAGATAGCAGCCAGAAGACAGTAAAATTTTATTTACCATAAAACTTAGGCTCACCCCACCACCACCACCAATTGCCAATGGGCCAAACCTATTTTTCCAAGATAAACCGCCAATGGAGCCTTTCATGTGCCAGAACTAAGTTTACTTGGGCCAAGATAGGACATAGCCTGGAGAATTGGATGTGGTAACAGCGTGGCAAGAACCCCAATCCAAATTTACTTTCATTTTTTCAATCTTTTTCTCTTTATTTCACCATTTCTATTCAATTTTTAAGTATTTTTTGTTATTTTTGATGCAAATTTCTTTGATGTTATTTTTTGATGCAAAGGTTTTTGATGCAGTTTACGATTGATCTTTTAAATTCTGTATTTAGGTACACTTAGGTGATTCTCATTGGACTTGTAGGTGTTGGGGGGACCCAATGTTTTGGCTTATACAGTTTGTTTTTGTCTGTGACCTGGGCATGTGAACTTTTCTCCTTTATTGTGTATCTCATGTGAGAGTCTAGTCTCCCTCAATCTGGGCTGGTATAGGAGGTTCATGACAGAGCTATGGTTGGGGGTAGAGGGGAGCCACAATAGGCTTTTCTCTAAGCAGACCTACCAGGGAAAACCACCATTCAACCTGTACACACATTGTCAAAACACATCATATATAAAATATTTAAAACCACAAGTAACCAGCAGTGGATCTTAAGGATCAGTCATCCCAAGAGTAGAAAGAACTGACCACTCTCAAAACAAAAGGAGCTGCCTTATGACAGTGCTCCTCACCAAATAGACAATATTCTAACAAATGTAATCGATATCTGATATATCATTATCCTCTGGGATGCTCATTGCCTTGTTCTGGTTCATATTAAGAATTGTATTAAAGCCAAAAAGCAGGGGATAGAGGGAGCATGTTGATGTCTTTGTGGGGGGACAATTGTAAGTCACTGCTTTCACTCACAAGAGAACCCAGGAATGGGCAAAGCTCTTCTAATTTCAAGCAGCAAAGAGGAGATGAGACAAGAGGATCCGAGTGGACTGGATTGGATCAAAAGCAAAAGCCCTTTAGGTACTTCAGTCTTAGAGCTTATTTTGGTAGAGTAACTTATTCTATCATTCCAGATATTCAAAGGGAACCAGATTGTGGGTGCTTGGTTAAATTTACTCTCTCCCCAACCAAAGGACTTCTTTTGCTCAGTAAAATAAAATATTATTTTGAAACTAATAAAACAAAAAAGAGAACAACAATAAAAAACATATGTATTATGAAAAAGCTATACCTGTGAAAATTATGCCTTCTAGAACCTTAATGGGAGAAAGAACACACAGAGGCATGTGTGTGTTATATCTGCTCCTCACAGCAACATATCAATAAGCAGAGTTCCTCTCCCAGTGACCTAACATTTCATTCAGCTGTAACTATGCTGTGAAAACATAGTCAAGGTCAAGGTGGTTATTGTTCTCACTGTATCTGCACTTAGATTCTTTGTTGAGAAGAGAATGGAGCAGATACCCATATGGACTATCCCAACTCTAAAACACAACTTCTACAAGTAATGACTTAGAAAGCCAACGAGGGCCTAGGGAGAAGGCTCACTTGCAATGGGTCTGCTGTGCAAGAATGAGAAACTGAGTTTGGGTCCACTTGCACTCGTGTAAAATTGACAGGGGCTGAAGCTCGTACCTGTAAGTCAAGCCTTGAAGAAGTAGAAGTTCAAGAGTGTCTGGGGCTCACTACCCAAATAGCTCTACCATACTGGGGAGGTCTGGGTTCACTGAGAGTTACCCTTTCACTAAAGAATGTGGGGGTGGTGATTTAGGGAGGTACCTAATACTGTTTGTGTCCTTGAAACGCTGTGCCGTGTAATCTCTTATGTTTTAAGGGTAGTGGAATCCCATGATTTGTTTTTCCCTATGTGACCACTGCAATAGCTGTACAGGGGGGTGAGAAATCCAGTTTGTTCTCCTTATCACAAAGCTTATAAGTGGATCAGATATACACTTCGTGGGTCCCAGAGAGCACAAAAGGAGTGAGGCCTATTTTGATTTTTAGATACAGAGTTATGACACTCTTTTGATACTTAAAATGAAGCAATGGAAAGCTATACTGTTCTGCTATTAAAAAGGTCCAGGGAAGTCACTTACAAAGCTAGAAAAGGTAGACAATTTTTGTCAGAGAAAAATCTTAGTTTGAATCCTAACTCTAAATATCTAATGGTGGAACCCTTAGTATTTACATCTGGAAAATGGGAAGTAGTTCATCTGACAACTAGACAACTACTTATTGAGAAGAGAAATTCCACAATTCAAAATTGTGTGTGTGTATGTGTGCTTTCTTGTGTTTGTATGTCTAAGTGTGTTTCTTTGTGTATGTGTGTGTATGTGTGTGTACGTGTGTGCTTTAGTCATTGTTCTACTGCTGTGAAGAAAGAAAATCCATGATGAACATGATGAAAGAAAGCATTAAAAATGGGGGCTTACATACAGTTTCAGAGGCTTATTCCATTATCATCATGGCAGGAAACATGTTGGCATGAGTGCAGCTAGAGTAATAGCTGAGAGTTACATACTTTTTCCCATACTGAGAGACAGACAGACAGACAGATAGACACAGAGATAGAGACAGAGACAGAGAGAAACAGAGAAAGACAGAACTTGAGTCTCCTGAGATTCTGAACCCTAAAAGCCAACCCCTAGTGACACACTTCTTCCATAAAGGCCACACTTCCTAGTCTCTTTAACTCTTTCAAATAATGCTATTCCCTGACGACTAATCACTAAAGTATATGAGCTTAGGGAGCCATTATTATTCAAACCTCTACAGTGTGTGCCTGTACATATGTGTATATGTACACATATGTACATTCTATGTGTGTATCTCTCTCTCTCTCTCTCTCTCTCTCTCTCTCTCTCTGTGTGTGTGTGTGTGTGTGTGTTCCTTACAACAACAGTATTCACAGATTCTGCACTTTTTCTCAGTTTGGAGAAGAGAAAATCATGGCGCAGAGATATAAAATCTAATCAAGTTTTCATTCACAATAAATGTTGGATTAGCTAGAGCTGGAACCCAGGACATCAAAGCCTTGGATTCTACACAGCCACCATCTTTTGATTTATGTGGATGGAGCATATTATATCATTTATAATATCAGCAAAGAATCAATATCACACTCTAGCCTCAGAATTGAAGCTTAGTTAATATATGATGCCTTTTTGTTATCTATACTTTTCTAATTTTAAAATCTTACAACTTTATCATAATTAAGGGACAATATCAGCCAAAAGACATCTCCTGCTTTTGTTGCTAAATTCCTGACAAGAGATTACATTGCAAGAATAAGCAGATTAGATGGAATTTTTCTAGAGAGATACGGGGTGTTACATTAGTAGAAGTCCTTATGAATGAAGTTTTTTTTTTCCCAGAAAGCCACAGATATAGTCTATGGTTTCCTCCCAAGGGCTCCTGTGGTAACATCATTATTAAAAAGTTCAATAAAGTCCCCAAGAGAAGCAAGCAACATAGGAGTAGCAACAATGCCCTCAACAGCCATTTCGTATCCCCTGGATCAACAGGAATTGAGTGTGCGTCCCTCAGAAAAAAAAAGTTAAATCACATTGCTGCTCAAATTCAAGTTTGTAAATTCATTCTGAAAAATACTTTGCAGTTTCCAAAGAACTGAAATTTCTCAATCAGGGTCTGAGGGATGGGGGAGGTAGCTCAGATGGTACAAAATGCTTGCAACTGAAGGGTAACTCTGTGAGCATGGAGTCCCCACTGTTCATGTAACAATCCAGGGATGGTGACACCTGTCTTTCGAGGTGTCAGGTTAGCCAAAGTAGTGAGCACCAGGCCTAGGGGGATACCTTGTCTCAAAAATATGGTAGAGAAGGATTGAGAAAGATTTGATGTGATGACCTGTGGCCTCCACACTTGAACATGTGCACATGTACACACACACACACACACACACACACACACACACACACACGAATAGGAGTTGGAGAGAACCCAGTGACCATGATTCTAAACCAAATTTCTCAGAAGTTGCAGAGCATAGTGTGGAGAGGAGACTGCATGGGAGGTCTCCCCAGAGGCACCCATCTTTCTCTTTAGAAGGAAGATCCATAATTTCAATGACTGAGATCTAGAAACCTTTAGGAGCCAAAGGAGTCATCACCTAGTAATTTAGCATCAACTCTGTGGTTCCCTGGTGGTTCTTTTCATGTTCAAGGGGGAGAATTGTTCAAACAATATAGTTGGTTTGAAAGGCTTCCAGGGCCAATGCAAACACCAAGTGGGCTGCCCAGAAACCACACATTGTTTCCTTTAGACAAAAGATAATGATGCTCTAATGAGTTTTACCCTTTATTGCCCTCTCTGGAACAGAGCCTCAGGAAGAAAACCCACAAAACCAAATTGTTAGTCCCAACATTTACAATATTTTGCATTGACCCCAATCCCTTTTCCTTTAAATGCTGGTACTTGTGTTAAGAGTTTGTATTGTTTAACTCCTATATCCAACCTCGAGTAATCTCAAAAGTGCCCTCCCAGTGAGAGAGAGGAAATGAGCAAATTAGGGAAAATACTAAGAGGGTTGCTGATAGAACCTCCAAGACAATCAAAGTGCTTCTGAGATACTAGCCAACTCTGGGAAGGGTAGGTGGCAAGCCGGTACTATTTTGTACTATCTAGAAGGACTGTCTAGTGAAAAGGATCTGGGCTAATATGTCCATGTGATCAGAAGCATTTAATACATAACCAAAAGTAAGAGTAGAGGATATTACTCAGTTGACTAGACATTTAAGGGTGTGAACATTGTAGGGTATGGGATTCACAGGGATCATTAGTGGTATCCTTGAGAAGAGACATAGGTGCCTAACCAGAGCTGAAATTACCCATAGTTCTTCCATAGCCTCGTTGTATGTCCTCTCCCTGTGCCAATCACTGCTTCAGCCCCATGCACATACACAGCAGCATTGCAAAACTGGTTTCTTTGAGTGTTGTTTGATAACCTCTTATCAGACCTGCTGGATGCAGCTTTCTTTCTGACCATCTGTATAGAAACTGCTCTTCTGGAGGGTCACTGCGAGACCCCTCCTGCCAGATCAATGGGGCATATCTGTTTCTCTGCCGATTTGATTTCAGTAGACTTGTCAATGGCTGAATCCCCATCCTCAGTCTTGGTCCACATGGCACAGTTTCTCCAGTTTTACATTACTTACCTCTGGCTGTTCTATTCCTTCGCAGTCTTTTTTCTCTGCTTCTTTCTCAACATGGCTCTCTGAGTCTGGGGGCAGGGGGAGTTGAAATTCTCACTTCTTGTATATCTCCAGGATCTATAAGCATGCTCCTCTGACCTGTTTCCCTGTCCTTGAAATGTGTCATACAGGCATTTGCTTCTCTTCTCCATCACTGCCACCAAAGTCCCAAAAGCCACTGCTTTGTCATCTAGATTATTCCAATTGCCTCTTGTGTTCTTGTATCTCTACAGAACAGTTGAGTTCTTGGTTTCATGGCCTTGAATTGGAGCTTAGACCTTTGTTACTTTAAAGCCGCGGTGTGCTTCTCACTAAGGCCACACAGAACGCCTGCATACTCTCCGCTTTCTCACAGTCTGTGAAGTCATCCATCTTAAGTCTGCATTGTCTCTCTTTCCCCTTCTTCTCTCCCCCCCTTTCTCGTTGTACAGCCCAAACTGGCCTGGATTCTATTACATAGTCCCAGCTGGCTTTGAACCCCAATCCAATACTGGGATAACAAGCATAGGCCATCATCTTCAGCCCTAAAAATTCATCTTTGCAGAGGTAGAGGTCAATGCAAGGCCTTGTGAATGTTGGTTAAGCAGTGAACCTCTGAGCTACATTCCTGGCCCTTCTGTGCCTCCCTATCACCCCTCCCAGCCACTAAACTCAAGCCATTATTTGTAACATTAAGTGTAACTTCTAAGAAAAGTGGAACATTATTTACTGCATTAAACGTATTTACATTATTTACAGTGCCTACAACAGTGCCTGGCACACAATAAGTTCATAGTAAATGTCTACTGAGGATATTGGACAGATGAAAAGGCCTCGTTGGAAGCTTCTTTGAAAAGGGGGCCCCCAGAAACAGTTCTGATTCCAGCCAATAATCTCACCAATGGGTTCTGATAGAACAACAAAGGAAAGGTATTACAAGTTTCAATCAGTAAGCTGAGCTATGACTATGGGTTTTTCATGAAATTTCATACATAATTATTGTTAAGATATCTCCTTATGTACAGTGATTAAAATAGAGAGAGAGCCAGAGTGCTGGATAACATTTTATAAAAAAACAAGTTGGGGCCTGAATAAATTGCAATTAGCAAGAAGCTTTAGAAATTTCATTCAATTATTAGCATTTTTATAAGACAAGTCCTTTTCTATAAGCTTTGTCACGGATGACTGTATAACTATTTGGAAGGCTGCTCCAATACAGAGTGCTAGGTTTCAAACCCACCATCTCTACAGTTCCTGATTCTGCAGATTCGAGGGGTGCTGGGGATGGGAGGGAGGCTGGGTACAAGATCTGCATTTCTCATGACCATAATTTAAGAAACTCTGATGAAGATTAAAAAGTAATTGTGAAATGTGGGAAAGGGTCTCAATACCCGGGAAACAGGTGACAATTTTAGCTACAACTTACAGAGTTATTATACTAGTCTCTGACCAAGTTTCTCACTCAAATTACTGCTTTTATTTTGTTTCATTTTTAAGTCTTTTATTTATATAAGAGGAGGGCATCCTACTTGATGCCAATATAGCTAAACTGGAGATGTCTCTTGGGGAAAATCTATGATAAATCCACAGTAATGTGACTATCTAAAATTAATTACAGAAGTGTTCATAGCAGTATTACTAGTATATTTAAAAGTTAGAAAAAGCCAAATTAGAGCAGCAGTTAAATACTTTGAACATACTTGTGATAGAGATTATATGTGTATGTATATATTTAAGATAAAATACTATATATTATATTCTTATATATGCATGATATATATATATATATATATATGTATATATCCATGGTCGTTAGAAGCTGTCCATACTTGTGTTTAGACTTGAGGTCTTGTAACCAAAATATAACGGTGTAAAACAATAAAATTAAGTTTTTTAAAAATGAAGCAAGTGAACTTGGATCGTGTACAAGAACACTTCCCCCTAAAGCCTTCACATTCTCATCTCAGAGATAAAATGCTTAGCACTCTAAAGCAACCCATGCACTTTTTGCTCATGGAAATCATATTTAAGTATTAATTTTGATTTTTAACCACAAGAGAATTTTTTTTGCTCACATCATTTTAGAGTATGTGCTTGAAATTCCCATTTAGTTCATTCCTCTATTAATTATTTCTTTTAATTGAAATGAAATTCAAACAACATAACATTAGCCACTTTACCTAGTTGTGTGCTTTGGCATATTCATCTTCAGCTGCTGGGAAGGCTGACGCCCTGCTCCCTGGAACTCAAGGCAGCTTGAACAACACAGGGAGACCCTAAATAAATAAATACATATAATATAGAGAAACTACTGATCTTCAAGTTCACAACTCGATGGCTTTTAATACCTTTGCAATGTTTTACAGTCATGAGCCCTATTTAATTAAAATCATTTTTATTACCCCCAGAAGGAAACCCTGTACTGAATACTTGTTTTTCATTTTCTCACCTCTAGTCCTGGACAACTGTCACTGCCTTTTGTCTCCCTGTATTCTGCATTCCATTCTCATTTTAAATAGCTGTAGAGTTGTTGCTTCTTTGTTTACCTTGAATACTTATTGGGTAGGAATACTTTCCTGTGGCCTATCTGTTCACTGGATATTACTTTTCCCTGGAGTACCTTAACTGTGATTTCAGGGATCCTGGTGGTAGATCTTTGTACTCAGAATGTATGAGGTACTCAAGTTCAAGTTCAGTACCCCCACCCAATAAAACTCATGGTCGCTTGATGATCACTACCATCTCTGGTACCTCTACCACCACCAAATACCACTGCATTATTTGAAATGCATAGATTTACCTTTATGCCCCCTCCTACCATAATATCTGTGCATCATTTTTCATGTATGTATATATGTATGTATGTATGTATTCATGTGTGTTTGTGATGTGTGCTTGAATACATAATGGCATATGTGTGGATGCATGAATATTCAGAAATGCACGCATATGAGTTTGCTTGTGTTGGGGCTAGAGACTGATATTGGGTCTCGTTTTTGACCATTCCACCTTATTTACAGAGGCAGCATTTCTTAATTCCATATCTTGGGAATTAGGCTATTCAAGCAAGCCAACTTGCCTCATGTTCCGATCTGTGCCTCCCAAGTGCTAGGATTACAGGCAAGCCATTATACCTATTGACATTTCCCGTGGAGGCTGCAGATCCAAACTTTGGCCACTGAGCCATCTGCCTCTTTGTTTTTTGGCTTTCATATTTTCAGAGTGCATCTAGTCTGAAAAAGACCTGAACATCAAGAAAAAGTAGAGAAAAAGAGAGACAGTTGGAGGCATTGCAGAATCAAAAGAGCTGGTTCCTGGGGAAGGCTTTGCATATGGGGAACTGGCAGACAGTAAACCAAGTTCTTGGGTTCTAACTCTATTTTGCTTGGTACTCTTCTGGACAGCATGGCGCTCGGGCTTCACAGGAATGGGATTCTGTATGAGAGTGCCAGTCTCTCACATCTCTCTACCACCATTCACTACAGATGTTCTTTGCTTTAAACACAGGCAAACTATTTGAAGAGCTGTTAGATCTCAGTTTCCATTAATGTTACCCCTGCTTGCTCTGCATGCCTGCTGTTTTGTCTCTGATCTTTATTAATGAAGACATAATTAATGAAGTTTACACTTGCCAGTGGACCAGAACCAAGATAATTACAGTGTAGGTAAATACTCTTGACTGGGATTTAGAGTAAGGGTACATATTAAAAATGCTAATTCTCAGGTTCTGACTCAGATTATGATTGTCAGCATTCCTCCTACACTGTATGCACACATGATCTGCATTTCTAGTAAGTTCTCATGTGTAACTGGTTCATAGCAACATGGAAGCAACACGAGACTCTTTGTTGAATTTGTATTGCATACCAATAACAAATATTGTGAAATTTGTTCATGAGAAAGGCGTGCCAATATTGCTTGAAAACAATATGTTAGAAAATATTTGATAAGCTTGGCTTAAGGTAGAAGCGGTTCTGTTTGATGTTAACAAGAAACATTCTCTGCATATACTTCAAAAGTTCAGTGGAAGTCCATTTTGTTTACATTATTTATAATTAGGCTGATCTAAGCAAAGATCTAAACAGAGTTATAAAATGCAGAATGGACACCAAACATCATGAGCACATGTGCATTCAGTAAATATTTGCTGCATGAATGGTACACTTAAATTTGCTTTATTTCCCAAATAAAAAGCAATGGAATGATGCCTTTAACCTCCCAGACTTTTCTCTTCTCAAATATCACTTATAGCCTGGATGTTTGAATACTGGCAAATGCAACATCTGTAATTTCTCAAAAATATTGATCTCCATTCATTTGTTCAACAAATATTCATTGTTCATCTTTTATGTGGTGAAACATGCGCTAAATTACAGGGATATGGTAGACATCATCTCTCCTCTGAAGGAGTTTTTCTACCAGAGAAAAGAGTAAGTCAGGTTTGCTCGAAGAAGGCTGACCACTGGGGAGACAAAAGAATTCTCAGAAAACATACAGTGAGCATCAGTAAAAGGCATGGGCCAGCTTGATAGTTGGTTCATTTAGTCCATTGCTCCGATGACTCAGCCTAATTTCTTTCACTATGATTCAGAGCCTATAAAATGAAAGAAAAGAAAATGAAAGGGAAAAGAAAAAGAAGAATGCATGTGTATTCTATGTGCAAGAATGTGTGCATGTCCTTTAAGAGCATATACATTTGTATAGGTGTGAGTGCATGTGTGTACATGTGGAAGGCAAGGCAGAAGTCAATTTGGGGTGTCATTTCTAAGGAGCCCTCCACTTTGTTTTTTGAGACACCAATTAGACTTGATCTACTGGCCAGAAAGCCCCAGCATCTACCTGTCTCTTCATTCCCAGTGCAGGGAGTTTTATAAAAGCATGTGCCACCATGTCCAGCTTTTAATATGGGTGCTAGCAATGGGATTCATATTTTCCCGGTAGTGCAGCATGCATTAGACTCACTAAAATATCTCCCTAGAGCTGAACAATAGTAGGGTTTCCTTTCTGTACTGCGCTGGAAAGCCTGTTTGTGCCAGAGTTGCACCCACAGCCTCTGGGTAAGATGCCAGTTCTGTTGTGCTTTACAGACAAGCCATCTTCCTACTCTCACACAGCCAGACACAACAACTTGGCTTGCTACCACCCATCTCTGCTGGCATTTTCTTTCCTAGTGCATAGAGACCTCCTGCCCCCACGGAACAGTTCTTTTCTGATCTCTTAGGTTAAATACTCAGCTCCATTCACAAAGTCCAGTTGACTGATCTAAATAACCTAGATATTTTTTTCAGTGTGCTAATTCTTGGGTCTATTTCAACACAACTTTATAAAATTTTCCCTTCCTTTCTCTTCCCATAGGCCCTTGGTTCAGGCTAGAAATTTCGATTTCATGGCTCTTTTCAAAAACCCAGTCACATAATCACATATTCTCCTACTCCAACGGTTGCAGGAACCTTTTTCTTGCTCTAGGATACCCATAATCCCCTTCATGGGTCAAGCCTTATGGAGGTGCACAGAGCACGGATGATGAGCCAGTGGATGAATTAATGCACACAGCTTTGACAAAAGTGCCCCCTATTGAGGGCCTTTAAGTGGAGAGTGATTTTCCTCTTGGTATTCATTTTTAATATGTTTTCAACACTTTTTCTTCAGTTTTTCCACATCTCCATCTCCACTGGCATGTTTCAAGTCCACTGGTTGTCTCTGATTATGTTTGTTTTCTTTGGTCCAGAGCCTTGGATTTGCCCTCCAATTTGTCTGAATTCAGCATCAGTTGTCAATAGCAGCTAACTTGAAGGAGGCCGAGGGCCTGAGAAGCAACACCAACCAAACCAGACTTCTTGTTTCAATTAGATTATTTAATACAGGGTTTTCCAGTCTCTTCGGGCTGATTAGCCAACTAAGTATTTTTGAAAAACTGTCAGGAAAGAGAGGTTGCACAGCTTGAGAGACACGAGTGAATGAATCAGAGAGGACCAGAGCTTGAGCGCTTTCCTAACCTTTATATACGGACATAAAATTTTTATGAACCAAAGAAATGGAGGGTGACTTACTGGTCTTGCCCAACATTATTTCTGCACTATTCATAGTAATGCAATGTAATAATGGACTTCTCTGCCTGCATTAATGTCTAGCCTGTGGCTTGTTTTAGTGGTTATCTAAAATTTGCAGTGAGTGTCATTTAAAGAATATCACAAATGGAATGTTTCAAACTAAAATCCCCCCTCATAACCTCTGTAGAGTGCTCCAAATATCATAGGTATCTCATGTATATTATTATGTTTTTGAAGTTCATATAAAATATGCGTTTAATGAAAATTTTATATAATGTGTTTTTCTCCTTTAGTACATCTTTCATGCTAGCAGTCCTGGTAGGTTTTATACTTGTAAATCTTTTACCTTTCAGTCTGTTTGTCTTTTCAATGAAAGAAAGTATGCATTTAAGTTTTCCTTTTTATTTTGTGGCCATGAAACATTAAAAACTTTCCTGTGAGTCAAGCATTTTAGTGACTAACAGTATTTGATCAAATAGCATGAATATGCTATGAACTTAGCATTGAGTTATTAAACAGAGACCTAAACATTTGGGTAACCTACCTCTGCAGAGTTATCTTGTGTGACATGTGTTGCTCTGTAGGCTTTGTGGATGAATACTTCTAGAAACTAAAACTGACTCGAGTAGGGCAGAATGGGAGCCATCTCTTTCTGTTGTCGTGGTGACAGAAGGGAACACCCAAAGGGGCAGGACACAGAATCTGTTTGCTTTAAAATAGGTGCCTTTCCTATTGCACTTTTTTTTTTTTTTTTTTTTTAGGAGAGAAGCAACAAATGGTGCTGGAGGTTTGTATACTGGTTGCTCTTTAACTCCCCTGGAGCTTACAGAATCCTGAGCACTTGTAGGGACTAATATGCCTGTTTAAAGATGGGATACCAGCACCCTCACACGAGTTGAACATGTTGTTTTGTGAGTTTCACATATTGAGTAGACAGTGAATTGATCATGAGATCAGATAAGAAAGGGACAAAGATCCTTGAAGGTCTTTGCTAACTGCCAAAGAGGTTGAATTTGTGAGAGAAAATTTTAAAGGGTGAAATTTAAAGGAACAATCTAGTCAGTTTCTGATTAGAAATTTTTTTATGTGAGAGCTCAGTCTGGGAAGAGGGAGCAGGCAGGCCAGTGAGGAGACAATCATCAGGACCAGTAGACAAGAGCCAGTTCTAAGAGATATATGTAAGTGAGGCGTGGAAGAGTGATGTCAATGGATTAAATGTGTAAGAGGATAAGCTCCAATTCCCATAAACCAATGTGATTTCAAATTGGAGATGACTGGCAGGAGGCAGAGGTAGGTGGAACTCTGGGTTGGAGGCCAGCCTGGTCTACATAGTGAGTTCTAGAACAGTCAGCAGGATTACATAGAGAAAGCCTGTTTAGGAAAACAAACATCAACAGCAAACTGCTCTTGCTCTTGCAAATAACAAGCACAGAGCAGACAATAATCAAACCTGGCATGCCCACAGGCCAACCTGATAAAGATTAGTCAGTGAAGACTCTCTTTCCAAAAGATTCTATGCTTGGTCAAGTTGACAGTTTATGCTATTGGAACAGGTATCAAATCTTTGCATAACAACAGCACACACACACTGACACACAGACACACAGACACACACACACACACACACACAATCTGCAGTAGTAATTTCTCATGGTAGGTCTTTTTTCATCTAGGAAAAAAATTCCCAGAGGTGTACCACTGCACATGTCAAAACCAATTAACTAAAAGGAGATAGGGCTAACTCACTGGCTCAGGCTAACTCATGGTCATGGACCAACACATGACATGTAGAAAGATCAATGGGAACTTAGAATCCAATGCCTGAACAGAAGTGTGGTTCTTCTATTGAGAACATCAGGACCTAAGTACTGACAGTAGCAGTCTCTGCTTTTTGGCTTAAAGGGAAAAGCTGAGTTGTTCCCTGATCTAGGAATGAATGGTCAGGAGAGCAACAGATGCATGGGAAATGATTGAAGAGTCATGGGATATGTGGAACCTAAGGTTCCAGGGGACATATGGGGAATGCTTAGTAAGGAGTTGGGTATAGTATCTGAGAGTCATGGGCAGAGAGCTAATAGTTAAATTCATAAACATGGATGGGTAATAAGGTGGGAGTATAATGAGCCCCGATGGAGGAACTTTAGCCCATTGAGGAAAGCAGAGAAGGGAAGAAAGCAAGCATGCAAGCAAGCAAGAAAGAAAGAAACAGAAAAAATCAAGGAAAAATATAGAAAGAGCAAGAGACAATAGATGCATGCATATTCTCATGGAGTCTGGAGAAGGTAAGGGGTGGGGCTCTGTTTTGTGGAACATTACCTGAGCTGCTGTCATCCCTAAAAACTGATATAAAGCAAGCAAACCCAAGCAGCTAGAAGTAACAGTGAATGAAAAAGCTTTTGTTGTGCTCAAAGCTTCTTAGACAAGCTTTAGATTTTTATGGGTACATACCCAGGAAATCTATACTATGCGCCCAGGGAAAAGCAATCTGGGAATATAGTGACATTCTGGCAGGGTAAGAACAATGCTGGGCTGTGCAGTAACTGCTGTGGCCAGCCTCCTCGGACCTCAGCCCAAACTCTTTATCTAATAAGAAGCAACAGGAGCTGCTTGGTGGCTGGCAGAAAAGAACCCTGTTTTACAAAACCCTTCATAGACTGTATAAATGGGGACTTCTTGTATAGTGACTTGATGTCAGATCCACTCTCCTTTTACAGTAACTCGGTCCAGTGGGTGATAACTAGCATCATTTTATTGAAGAAGCCAACAATGAGCCATGCTAGGTCATGTATGGGAAGCTCAAGGCCCAGAGGTCTATTACTATCCTTCCCATTCTGGTTCATGGGTCCTAAATAGAAGCCATGCCTGCCCATACGTGTCATAGCTGCCACAGAGCTTTCTCATTCATTCCTATATGCAATATAACAGTCTGCTGCCATATTGCCTTTAGCATCCATTGCCTACCCTGAATACATCCCAGCACTTTCCTGAGAGATTAAGAACTTTGAATCCTTTGATATACATAAATAAAAAATCCATAACCACACATTATTTTCCTCCTGTGGTTGAAAATCTTTTTTAAAAAGCAGGATATATTTTTTTCAGACAAGATGGAATTTTTTTCTAGGATGAAATGTTGGTCAGTTTGGCCCAGACAGGTCAGTTGGAAATCTAAATTAATCCATTTAGATTTTAGAAACTCATAAATCACGTGGGAGACCTTGATAGTTCTGCTTTGAGATTGCTAGCCACTTCAGAGTTTATTCATGACATGTCAGAGACTTGCAGTCAGGACTTCTGAGTTTGCCTCTCCAACTCAGGTCTCTGTCTTCCAATGAATTGCAACCAGTCTTCTTTTTGTAGTCAGAGGACAACTGGGTTTGAACTCGATGTGACCTTCTAATCAGAGAGACGCAAATTAATCATAAGATGTCCTTTCACATGTTTTGTTTTGTTTTTTTTTTTCAGATAGGCAAAAGTAATGTGTGCTAATATCAAGTGTTGGCAAATATGTGCAGCTGCAGGAACCCACATCCTATCCTGGGGAAAGAACGCTGGTGTCAGCACTTGGAAAGCAACCCGATGAACCTAGTCTGGCGGAAGCTGAGCACAGCCTGTGACCCAGCATTTGCATTTCTCCATGTCGCCTGTAAACAATAGATAGATAGATAGATAGATAGATAATAAAATCCTGCAATTGGCAGGCATAAATAAACAGATATTAAAGTGTTCAGTGTAGCAACATTGATTGCAGAAGACAAGCAGAAGCACCCTCAGTAAGATGAATGGAGGCTATGATTCATTTTAATAGTCAGCAGCGGGATGAACCGATGTCTGCAGGTACCTACGGGTGTAAAGTCTCAAGCATATATTTCTGAAATGGAAAGTAGAGGGTGGTATTCTGTATGTGAAGAATTATTATACACACTCAAACAGAACTCATGCATAAAACATGAGCAGAAACATACACAGTGGATGGTACGATGCAGACCGGAGGCAGAGTGCTGGTAGTCTCACTGAGGACATCCAGAAGGAGTCGGGGAGGGAACTGTTGTGTTGCCTCTCTATATACGTACATTGTTTTTCAAAATTGAAACTTGTGAAGTAAAGATGAGAAGGTCAATATAGTTTACATCTTGGTGATGGGCACATAGGGTTTATTGTGCTTTCTATGCCTCTCTGTTTGAAACATTGAACAGTTAGAAATTTTGAAGGCCAAAGAACTGAACTCTAAAAAGGCAGCAAGTAAGTTAGACAGGCGTGGTTTGGAGCAAGACTTGTCTGAGCTTTTCTGTAAAAAGCCACAAAAAATATTGTTTGGCCGGGCAGTGGTGGCGCACACCTTTAATCCCAGCACTCGGGAGGCAGAGACAGGCAGATTTCTGAGTTCAAGGCCAGCCTGGTCTACACAGTGAGTTCCAGGACAGCCAGGGCTATACAGAGAAACTCTGTCTTGAAAAAGCAAAAAACAAACAAAAAAAAAAAAAAGAAAAGAAAAAGAAAGAAAGAAAGAAAGAAAGAAAATATTGTTTAGCTTTGTATGCCTCATAGTCACTGCCTCTGCTACGCATTCTGCCCTTACAGCACAAAAGCAGCCACAGTCAACAGGTAAAAGTGTATGTGGCATTGATCCAGCACAAGCTGATTTACAAGACAGAAACTCAGGTTTGGTTTGGCCCCATGGGCCACAGTTTACCTCAGATTAAAGTTGCCAGGAGGACTTGTTTCAACAACAAGCTAAACATTACCTAACTGGTATACGACTCAAAACAAGAGATGAAGTGCTCTTAGCTGTGGCTGTAGAAGGCCCATAAACAACAATCCCTGAAGATTAACATGGCTGTGGGGTTGCATTTCAATTGTTTTTTTCTTGGTTAGAGTCTGCTTCGTTGGATAGATGAGAAGTTTATCTCATATGCTTTCCTTCATCCTCTGGTGTTCTGGAATTCTTAGGATATAGAAAATGCTCTGTCCCCATTCTATTCTCTATGCCAACCCATACAGTCCAGCACAGCCTTGCCCTGAAGCCTAAAATCCATTAAGGTCACTCTGAGGGTGAGGTCCCCAGCCTCACTGCATCCTTGGCTTTTGCACATCTGCGTATGCCTAAAAGCTCAGCACTTTCATAACTTTTCTAGAAATTAGAAGTGCACTGTGAGAGAACCTTCTTTTCAGTCTTGCCTGTTCTATGGAGAGCTGATAGGAGGGACTTATTATCTGCCTGCCTAGGTGGTAGGCTGCTCTGGCTTCAAAGGTCAGGCCCAAGGGCATTCACGTAGGGGAAATACTTCCACAACCAGCTCTCTTGATACAATCAACTTTGGCCAACCTAGTCTGCTTAGGCCATCAGCATTTATAGTCCTGGCACACTTTGCAAATTGACAACATTGTCAGGCCAGAAGGATGGTTAATAAAACCAACAGGAGTTATTTATGAGTTTCTTCTGATACAAGCCAAACACAAGATGTGAGGGTAAAATGAAGTATCCTCGTGCTGTCGTTACTGGCAGTCGGAACAGCATTCCTGAGAGGTGGTTATGTGCCAGCCACTTCTCTGAGTAGCTAAGAGGTTCAGGACAGCTAAACTCAGGTCCCAGTCAGCCCACTGGTGTGTGGTGGATGGATGACAAACTAAAGAATAGGTACATACCTTCTTTCCTCCTATGACCCTTACAGGAGCAAGGGCCAGCAGAGTAGGTGCCAGTGGCAGCAGCTGGCTTAACTATCCCTCAAGTAATAAGGACACCTCCCCAGCAGTCACTATAGCAAAACAGGTAAGTAACTAGCTTACCTGTCCTGGCACTGAGATGCCATGTCCTCTGTCAGTTTCTTATTGCCACATTTGAATAAATTATGCCTGTGAGAGAGTCAGGATAGGGAGGAGAGCCAATCTTGACCCCAGTTATGTAGATTTCATCAGTATCTTTCCCTTTCCTAAAAGTTGGAAGTTTGCTCTACTTCCTCAGTTCCTGGGAGACAGCGCTTCCAGGGATGGATGGCAGATGTTCGCATGCCAGATGTTCGCATGCCATTTTAAAGTGTTCAGAGAACGCCTGTTACTAATCACCACTTCGAATACTGTTCACATGAAGAGTTTCTGCCCCAAATCGATCTGAGCATGTTTTAGCTCCCTTTTCCCTGACAACAGTAAGAAGCTGCTGAAGGAGAAGCCTGAAGTTTGAGCTGAACCAAGAGTTCATGGTGAGCTGTTCTTGCAACTAGGAGCTGAGGACTAGGCTGACCAGAAGTCTTTCCTGGCTGAGATGGGAAAACTTTTGGTTTTGTTTACTCAGAGTGCTAATAATTTTGGAAATTATTAAAGTAGAACCAAAAGACTCTCCTTTTAAGAGGCGATTGAGATCATAAATCACTCCACAGACTCAGTAAGCCAAATGAGTCCAAATCTCAACTCTTGCCATGGGTCTGGTGGATGTGTGGCCATTATCATGTGACACTTCATGTGTGGAACCAGGGAAGCGTGAGAAAAGCCCTTAAAAGAAACTTGGACTTATAATTTAATAATTGTGGCAGACAAATGTTTTTATAGTAACAGGAAGAAGCAAACCCTTTCTCTTTCTCAGCCCTCTAATCTTTCTTCCTGTTGGTCAATGGCGTCCACATTATGTAACTGTAGACTGTGATTCTGATAGCATCAGCAGCAGGACAAATTCTTCTTTGATTTTTCTTCCCTACCTTATTTTTTGAGACTGGATCTCCATGATCCCAGGGCTCTGTGGTTGGCTAGATTGGCCGGCTAGAGAGCCCTGGATGCTCTTCTCTCTGCCAACCAGCCCGGCATCACAGGTATGTGCCTCCATGCCAGGCATTTCTTTACATGGTTGTTGGGCATGCAAACACGAGTCTTCATGCTTTCTGCGAAAGCACCTTACCCTCTGAGCCATCTCCTTAGCCCATCCTTTTCAGATTTTAAGGGACTCATCTGTTCCAGACTTTGCATTATCTAGACTATTCCCGTTCCTTCCCCACATGTGCATTTTCCTCGTACCCCCACACTCGCTGGTAGTCAGTTTTCTTTACTGAAGCAAAGCTGAGAAACTGAAAAAGATGAAAGGTTTATTTTGGCTCACAGTTTTGAAGGTTTTAGTCCATAGATGGGTCCATGGAGAAGTGTTGGATTAATGTACAGGCGTGTGGCAGAGAAAGCTGCTCACTGCATGTCAGCCCTTCCCTCCCCCAAAAAGAGAAAGGGATGCTCATCCCTCAGTCTCTTTCAAGTGCAAACCCACAAAGGCTTCCTACCAGGTTCTACCTCTGAATGGGTCCTCCACATGCAAACTCAGGGGCGGGGGAGGGGGACTCACATGTAATCTGGAGGATGTTTGACAACACAACTGTAACAGGAAAACACTGGTGTTAACAAAACCTCTGGTAGTGTTGACTCTAGGTTCAGTTGAGGACAGATGTCATTGTTGAGATGAGGTACAAAGCCACTTGTAACTCAGACCTGGACTAGTAAGAGGGACACACATTGTGATTTGGCATAGGCATTTTAACATAACTTTTTAAGAAAGAGCTAGCTACATTCATGGAAGTCAATTAACGGAGCCAGGACTCCAGGATTCAAATACTTCATATACAGGCTTTGTGATTTTGGCAAGTTGCATAGTCTTTCCAAGCCTGTTTGTGCATCTGTGAAGTTGGGAAGGCTGTGACACGGTCTATGCAACTCCGACTATTAATTGCATTTACATATGAAAGGAAACGGAAAACCTCTTGATATATCTTAAGAACCAATAAATTGTAGCTATTCTAATACTAGATGGCAGCATGAGCTTAGAGTTTGAAGAATGAAATCTGGAATGAAGGACTCAACCTCTGTGGGTCTCAGTTTACTTTACTGTGAGGTAAGTAGGGAATTAACAGTGGGTAGAGCCTAAGGCTGTTTTGAGACACAGATGAACTGTGGAGAGACTCGAATGTCAAGCAATTAAGCTAGCATTAACCCACTGTGCACACGTGTAGAGTACAGCCTGGGTGCTATTGTAACTAGTCATATTCCTTGGCTTTGGGCTACATCAACACTACTGACTATTTTTTTTCTCTGAAATTGTCCAAGTTACTGCTATAACAATGATCCTTTTTTTGTTGTTGTTGGAACAAAATAGCTGACTTAGCTGTGTCTTAAGAGAGGGTTTATTTTGGCTCACAGTGTAAAGCGATACAGCCTGACTCTTCAAGAAAGGTATGGTGGCAGTAATGCAGGTGGGACTCTTCAGCAGAAGGAAGGAAAGAATAGACAGGGAGTAGCACCAACTATCTATCCCAGTGACTCACCAGCTGGGAACTAAATGCTTAAACAGCATGGGCTATGAGGGACACTTCCCATTCAAATCACGGCAGGGCTTTCTCCTAATAGTGTAAAGCATGCTAGTTAGACGGTGCCGTATAGTGTGGTTATACTTGCCTCCTGTTGTACTATTTAATTCCTGAGTGTCCAGCCATAAACACCAAGAGAAAAAGATGGGTGTTCACTAGAGAATTCTTCCTGACCAGCTCTTTTCTCCTTGCAGGATGTTCTGGAAGCTCTCGCTGACCTTGCTCCTGGTGGCTGTGCTGGTAAAGGTGGCAGAAACACGGAAGAACCGGCCTGCGGGCGCCATCCCCTCACCTTACAAGGATGGTAGCAGCAACAACTCAGAGAGATGGCATCACCAAATCAAGGAGGTGCTGGCCTCCAGCCAGGAGGCCCTGGTGGTTACCGAGCGCAAGTACCTCAAGAGTGACTGGTGTAAGACACAGCCTCTGCGGCAGACGGTGAGCGAGGAGGGTTGCCGCAGCCGCACCATCCTCAACCGCTTCTGCTATGGCCAGTGCAACTCCTTCTACATCCCGCGACACGTGAAGAAGGAGGAGGACTCCTTCCAATCCTGTGCTTTCTGCAAGCCCCAGCGTGTCACCTCTGTCATCGTGGAGCTCGAATGCCCTGGTCTCGACCCACCTTTTCGAATCAAGAAAATTCAGAAGGTGAAGCATTGCCGGTGCATGTCCGTGAACCTGAGTGACTCCGACAAGCAGTGAACTCACTCAGGCTGGATGCAGCTCAGCCTTGAGCACCCTTACCCCTGGGTTGCGCCACCGCCACTTCTGTTGAGCTCACTCACACTCTGCCTGGTGTCCCTGTCAGCAGCAAATGCATCTCTTAGGGCTCACAGTGTCCTTGTCACGAATGTGGACCACAAGTGAAGCTTTGTCGACGTGTCCCAGATCTACCCAGGCTACACTTGTGTCTCCAAATCCACATTGTGGATCGGACACAGAAGATATTGGAAAACTTCACTCCCAGAAACTCGACAGGACTTTTCAGGAGATGCACTGTCAATCCGGGATTGACGTTTCCACCATGTGGAAAAGCCAGTCTTTCCCTGGCCACATCCTACACTCCAGCTTGACCCTTCCCCTGGTGAAGGATGCACGACTCTTCTGTTGCAAACTTTTGTTGGTCACCGGACCTCTGTGGTGTGGGCATTCATTCTTCTGACCTGGGAGATGCCCAGCTCTGCCGCTGCTGTGATGCCGATGTGGGCAGCATCTATAAAGGAGATGCTCACCCACGAGGGGTTCTGGAACAAACCTGGTACCCACAAGGACAAACCAAGCTAAGTGGATCAGAAAATGGACTTCCCTAAGAACTGTACTGAGCAGGCAAGACTCTCCACACCTCTGGACACCACCACCTCTTTTTTCCTCCCTATAGCCCTCATCTGTAGCTCAAGATAAACTCTGGTGTGCATGCTATTCCCGCTGCCATGTTATCACTCACAAGGTCTCTGTATTAACGTCAGTTTTATAATTGACCTATCATGTTAAAAAACAGTTAAAAGTATTATCAACATATTCATATATCAAGTCACATGTTTGGACTCTAGCTTTGCAGCACCGTTCTGAATAGGGAAAAGTATTTTACAGAGGAAAAACTACCAGGTCAGCAATTCACTCACTCACTCACACACGCGCGCACACACACACACACACACACACACACACTTTTTTTTTCCAGATAGAGAAGGGAGCTGGGACACATCATGACTTTACTTTTAGTATGACATCACAGGAGACACTAAAGCATTGTAGCATAATGTAGAAATCAGATTGGGACAGATAGTGTGTACAGAGGAGTCACTAGGAAGCTGTAAAGCTTAAAAGGCATGTGTGATGTGAGACCTGGTACTATTTTCACTGCCATTACACTGAGCAAAAAAAGAAAAAAAGTTGTTTTCTATTAAAAATATGTAAAAATATATGGTATTGAAATATTCTGTGACACAGGCAGAAATATAGAGCAAATATAGAGGGTAGTAATGTAGGTGAACTGCCACTCAGAGGGTAGCTTCCTGTACAAAGAAAAGACTCCTAAAAATACCAAGAGACATTTCAATCGTCTTCAGTTTTGCTGGCGAGTTGTTGACGTCTCTGTAGTATGGTCTTTCAATGCATGGACTTTGAAAGAATTTATGTTCCTTCAAAATTATACTCAAATTCAATCTCTTTGTGCAATTGTCCTAGGGAGGCCGCCCTGTGAATGACATGTGAGGGATCTGACAAATGTGAATGAGAAGCCATTGGTGGGAATCAGAATGTGCTAAAATCCTTTGGTTGATCATTTCTGAGCCCATGTTCTTGCCAAGAATGGGTTTCCTAGTATGTGAGAGCCCCATCCATACACTGCTCCGAGACTCAGGCTTCTGGGGACTCAGCAATGATGCTGGCTGTCCAGTCTGCCACTTGGAGAAGCAGGGTTGGGAGGAGCTGGGGAGAGTGTACCACGGACTCTTTTGCCTGCATTGCAATGTAAGTTTTCTAGTTTAGTTACTTCTGCCGCACAGTAACCCCGAGTATGGACTGTGGTTTTGAAGGGGTTATTAGCTTCAGAAGTGAGAGTGCACAGCCTGGAGTCAGGAGAGAGAAACAAGGGGAAATGAGAAAATCACAGAGGGCCGGAAACCCCAGGGATGAAGGCAAAAAGTGAAGAGGGTGCCTGAGGTCAGAGCTACAGTTTTCACTTTAGCAGAAAATCTAGAGCCAGAGCAGAACGTGCAGCAGAAAAGCTGTGAAGGAGAAATGAGTGTCCTTAATGGAGGATGGCGACATGTAACCAGAGGGTGAGGAGACTCTCACAACTAGCTGCAAAGCCAGCCCATGCCATTCTATAAATGGGACCCACACATTAACAGGAAAATTTAAACTAGGAACCCACAAAGTATATACGTGAACGTTCTTTTTTGATCCCAATCATGAGTGTACCCATGAAGGCTATATGACATACTGTGGTCTGAGGCTACTTCTTGGCTTATTATTGTATGTATAAAGTTTACCTTCAAATGGCTCAAATTGTATTTAAATTTTGTCTTGTTTATAAATGAAGAAAAGCTATAAGTATAATGTAATTATTTTATAGGTATACTATTAAGTTATAGAACAAATAAAGATACTCTAGGATTCTATGTGATCCTGGCATCATGTGCCATAAAAGCTGAGTTCTGCATTTGTGTCCTTGGGTAGCAAAGGACTGTGGTGCACTCAGAGTGCGTTTATCCATTTTCTGGGAGTTCACCCTTGGCCCGCACAACAAACGTTCCTTGGGAGGCTTGGGATCTTCTAGGAGAATCAGAAACAGGCATCAAACAAGCAGAATTGGTGGGGATGGCTCTCACCTCCAGTCTATAGGAACTCCAAGCCTTTTCTAGATACCCACCAGCTGAATACAGAATGTACTCAGAGAGTTCTTGGAATAAGAAATATCGAATGAAGAAGCTTTGAGAGACAGATGCAAAGAGAAGTCTACTGTAAATCTCCTCTTCTCTCCTGTAGCCAGTGCAACACAGTCATGTCTTACAGAGGTCAGAGATTGTATTGTTTTGTTTTATTTTATGTTTACTTTCCATGGGTTTCAACATTTCTTAATTTAAACACATCTCAGCCTCACAGTGTTGTCATTTTCCTGCAAACTGAATTATATGCCATTTAAGACCTGCTACGATCAATAAAAGAAATAAAAATCTTGATAAAATTGCATAAGTGTGATCCACTGTATAGACTTTTAGTGATTTAAATTTAACATGACAAGAGTTCATCTTAGTTTATTAAACAAGAATATTCCATGTTGATTGGTGGCATTACAAGTAACTTGTTTCTATAGTTGTTGACTTATTTCTATCTTGTAAAGTCGATGAAAATGATCCTACTGCTGCTGACTGAGCAACTCAGAGTGTAAGTATCTAGAAAGCTAACTTAATGATTGATCTGTCACCACTGATTATGGTTTTCATTAGATATGATGACTAGATCAGATCATAAATGATGTAAGCAAAGCTTGTTGATACTCAGGGTATCCTCTGGATCTTCAAGCCCTTCCCTTACCAACTCAAACACAGTAGGCATCTCAGCCATGTGACCAGAGATGAACTATGTGAAACCTCATAGCTTCTGGTGATTTCTTGAGTTTCCAATATAGCATTTGTGGTAAAACAAGTAAACAAAAATAACCATCCCCCCGACCCCCACACTGCTTTATTATTCTTTGAATCCGAGATTCCTCTAGTCAGTCCACCTTCATTTCTAAACTACGCAAGGCTCTCGTATATTTGTTGTATATCTTTGGTGTCAAGAGAATTTACTGGATAGATGAGGAAAAGTATATCCACTCTATCCTGTCTGGTAGCAAAGGTGTTCAGATTTCTTATAAGGCTAATTATTCCATTTCTACAGTATGTTGTGTGCTTATGAGGAGTTCCTGCATAGGCATAATTGACCCATATTTCTTACCTAGCCCTGTTACATGACATTATTGTGTAATACGAAATGCCCACATAATCCAGGTCGCCTCAGGCTATATTCTGACAAGAGTTATAACAATGTAAACATCCTAGAGACAACGGAATAAACAAACTGGGTGTCCATCCCACAGGAAAGGAGATTTTGTCTTGTTCTCTTGCTTGAAGATAGGGCAAAAATACCAATTGCTACTCTGGCAGAAACCAATTCTAGTGTTGGACTATAATTTCTTGTCATTATCATTGCAAGAGCCAACATGTGAAATAAATAGGGCTACATAGGAATCAGGGCAATATTAAAATATTTCAGCATTCCATTCACCCCCTCCATACCACTCCTTTCTTTGCTGGGGATAGGAGCAGTTTTAGAGTTAGGCTTGTTACGCTCTGCAGTAAGAATTCTTACCTAAAGTCAAAGAATCAAGGTGAGCTTTCTTCAAACCTCCAAGGGCATCCTTTCTAATTTTGTATTTGTGGAGGAGACAATGGATCAGTAGATTTCTCTAAGGAATAGCTCTTTAAGCAATGGTCCACCAAGAACTAGTCTTTAGCTATGGTTAGAATACCCTCTATTGCTTCAACATTAATAGGCAGTCATGGTGGCTCGTTTAGTTTTTAGGAATTAGTGTCAATTACAGCCTAGTAGTGAAAAATCCTCAAAAGCATCAAGTAGTCTCCCTTTGCTCTAAAGCACATTTACTTAACTAGGTGCTCCAGTGTTCCTAGATTAAGCTGTCAGGAGATAATAAATGAATAGAGTTGCCTTGGTATTTAGTATCTTTGCTCAGATTTAGTTAGGTCTTTGGCTCTTGCATTCCAAGTCTGATCTGGAAACTGGGAAGGGAATGTAGTTTCTTTCTTCCACCTTTTACCTCTGTCTTAGTTAGGGTTTTACTGATGTGAACAGACACCATAACCAAGGCAACTCTTACAAGGACAACATTTAATTGGGGCTGGCTTACAAGTTCAGAGAGCAAGGTAGAGTCCAGTCATGCATGGTGTAGGAATTGCTAAGAGTTCTACATCATGTTCCTAAGGCAAACAGGAGAAGACTGCCTTCCAGGGAGCTGAGATGAGGGTCTCAAAGCCCACACCCACAATGACAGACTTCCTCCAACAATACACACACACACACACACACTAAGCATTAATGCCTGGATCATGTTATTTTGGGACTTTGCTATTCTTCTGTCCAATGGTGTCTATTTACAACAGCACAGGGTTATTGCCCAGACCTTCCTGTTGTAGTAATAATTAATTGGGGTTTCTATCCCATCTTTGATCTTTCTGTTCCCAGATAAAGGACATACATTTTTTTATATATTTATAATAAGCCTCAACAGCACTAGAGCTGGGCAGATATCAGCCTCTAAGCTATTTTGTCTACTTCCCTGTCAATAACTCTGTGATATAACTGCCACATTGTGCTTAGGCTGCTCTTACTCCAACTGGCCAAACTTCATGGCCATGTTCTCAAGATTTACCTATTCTATAGCATCTTCTCCTCTCTTCCTCTTTCTTCTCCCCTCATAATTGCTTCAGACCCCAAGCCTGGGAATTGAAGTCTAGCCTACCTCTCTTCTGCCTAGCTATAGGCTATAGGCATCTTTTTTCAACCAGTGGTTTTAAATTAAGGAACAAGGTTACATAGCACTTTTTGGTGTACATGAGGATCTCCTTGTTCCTGGAGCAATCATATCTTGGGGGAGCAGTATTTAGTATTACAATTCATAGCAATAGACCAAACCTCAACACCTTCATACAAATGTATTAGATTGTTTGTTTTGTTTTTTGATTGTTTTATTTCCTCACATTTTAAATGTATTTTCTTGCTCTGGATCCATGTTAGCATGCTTTCTTTTCTGAGACTTAATCCTTTTCTCCATTACATAGAATGGAAGTCTCTGTATTTCTGTTTCATTAACCTGAATTGTTGTTTTCCTGCTCTTCTAGAATCACCCCAGCAGGTTATCATCATCCTTGGGGAATTTTCCATAGAACCAAATCCAGACACTGCTTTTATGCTGAGAAATACCCATTGTCCAACTTAATGCTCAACTCTCCATCTCTGACCCAGCAGCCTCAGGATCCTGTCATTCCCTATGCTTCTTTCACTGGATTGCTCAGCATCTCAGTAAGTTCCTTTCATTTGCCCATGTGGTGTGGCTTTTCCTAGACACAAATGTCGGTTCTTCTCAGATCGAGTACTGATAACTGATCCAAAAAACTATTCTATCCCTGTCTAATATGGTACACTGATGAGTTGACTTGGGGCATGGTTGAGGGTTACTTGTAAGAGAATGGGTGACTCTGAATGAAGCTGCATCACTAAAAATCCTACTCCAGTATGGATGATGAGTAAGAAAGGTGTTATTTTTGGAGCTCTGGTCCAATGTGAACACAGCTCTATTAAAAAGTCTCCTAACCCCCAGCAATTGTTTGCTGCCCATATAATCTTGGAGAAGAATCTCATGGGTCTGATGTATATCTGAGTTTCCTGAGTATCTTGTTTTGTAGGTTTCTAGATTTCATCGATAGGGGTAGGAACCCTTGACTTTCTGAAAGTTGCTGCCCACCTGAGGCAGGGCTCTGACAGGAAGGGAACCCCAGCCCCAAACTCAGGGCCAGAGGGCAAAATGAGTGAATATTCCTTGTTGAGTGAAATTTACAGCCACATCCATGAATGGAGGAAGCATCAGGTAATGGTCTATAAGGATCACTGTATCACCTGGAATAGACAAACTTTTGAGAGCTTTTCCTTGGTTGGTCCCATTTCTCGCCTTATTTGCAAATTTATACTCAGATAATCAGTATCCAACAGGTCCTTAATACATTTGGGCATCCTGAGGGTTCAGTGTGGAGAAAATGCTGAGATCTGGGCAGAGAAGGAAGAGAAGAAAGACTTGCCACAGTGGACTTGGTGAAAGCTCTTCCACTTTAGGCTAGAGATGGGAGCCCTGAGGCCTTGAGACCCTGAGGCCCTGAGACCCTGAGGTTCTGGTCTTGACCAATGATAATACAAGTTCCTGTGGTTATTTGGTCTATAGTGAGAATGAAAGAATTTTCTTTCTCTTTGAAGAAATCAACTAGGATTTGAACTAAAGCCAGAATGGGAAAAGATATGGAAGTGGATAGGTCCACAATAAGTGGATAGGTCGATAGATAAGACTTGTAACAGAGCTTAGAGGACTGGAGCTCAAAGTAAACATAAGAAATACTTCTTGCCATTATGATGAAGAAGAACTTGGAGGAAATGAGTGGCACTCCTCAGGATGCTGTCTATATGGGCACTGATGTAAACAGTGATCCCTTACCTCAGCAGCTCCCTCTTTTGTACAAACTGCTTCTGCCAGTCATGCACAGCTGATTTTACAGAAAATTCCAGCTCTTTATCTTCCTAATGACAACAGTCTTTTCTTCTTCCTGAGCTACCTTTGTGTGTGTAAATGCATGGGGGTGTGTCTACCCTGGCTCAAAAGCATAGGTCAGGGGAAAACATGTCGGAGCTGGTTCTCTTCTTTCATCTCTGGGGCTCAGGAGATGACTTACACCATCAGGCTTGGTAGCAAAGCCTTGTCTATTTCATCATTTCACAAGACCTGAAAGGGTATTTTTAATCTTCCTTGGGGAGGAGATCTGACAGGATTGCTCTATTGACATGGGTCAAGGTAAATGACCTTCAATGTATTTTCTCCCTGGTTAAACATAATAGACCAGATGACTCTTGATATTGGAAATGAGATGTTACAATATTAATTATAAAACCTTTCGATACTGATTTATTCTTCAAACTGTGCCAAATCCAAAGAATCAAAGGAATAATGGAAAACAATAACAACAGCGATAACACCAACAACACCAGCAACCTCTGTTCCTTTTCTTTTCTTAAGTATCAGCTTTTTTATTTTTTTCAGGATCAGTTAATGTTGCCTTCAGAAGTTCCTCATTAGTGAATTGAAATTGTTCTGTTGGTATTTCATTTGAATTGCATGGAATCCACACATTTCTTTAAGGATTGGTGACATTGTTTTATCCTTTCTGTTTGTTTTTAACGGTGGCTCTCTCAATTGTTTCTATAATACATATATATATATGCTTTTGGTGGTATGGGTCTCGAACCCAGGGCCCCATGTGTGGTAGGCAGTTGCTCTGCTACTTAAATGTGCCCTCCTCCAGCGGCTGGTTGCCTTTATGAGTGTGGGACTTCTCTTGTTGTAACTTCTTACAAAATGCTGAATGAACACATAATGCTCTTTATCTCTGTACTTTAGATTTGAGTCTCTTATGACATGCTATTATTGTATTTAATTGCTCATTCCTGATTTCTAGGTATGTCTTCTGGATAGCACATAGATATTACCTCTTTGCTTATAATTCTATATTTTTAATTTTTCTCTCATTACCAGAAGAGTGATAAATCTTTATATTTGCTTTTTATTGAGTGTTCAGTATTTATTATTTATTTTATACTTTATTTACATTTCAAGTGTTTCCCCCTTTCCAGATCTCCCCTTTGGAACCTCCTTATTCCCTCCCCTCCCCCTGCCACTATGGGGGTATTCCCTCAACCACCCACCCACCCACTCTATATTTGCTTTTTATAGTGCCATGCCTAGGGCCTTACTCATACATACTAGGTAATTGCTCCACCACTGATTATACCACAGTCCTATGGGTAGCATTATTAAAGCTCTTGCATTATGCCCCAGTTGACTTTACCTTCAGACATTCACTCATTTAAGGACATTGTCATAGTAGTCATTTTCTTCAAAAGTGATGTGGTTTACTTGATTTATTTTTGTTTCTATAATTTTCTCACATATGTACATTATTCATATACATATAATATGTAAGCCTTCATAAAATCACTTAAATTTCCAAGAATAATCCCTGTATCTTCAAGCTCTTCCTAATATTCATTCACATTGTAGTGCATTTATTATTATTCATAAATGGATTGGTCCATAGTATTCTTTTTGAATAATATTGGTTGGTTGGTTGAGAGCAATGCATTTACATACACTGGTTATTTGTTATTAGTATAGACTGTGGAGAGAGTTGTGCCTCTCTCTCTTTCTGAGTGTGTGTGAGTTTGTGTGTTTGTGCGCATGCATGTGTGCATGCGCACGTACATATATGTGTGTATGTGTGTGTTTCTTTTGAGGTAAGGTCTCATGTATCACAGGCTAGCCTTGAGCTCCTTCTATGGCAAAGGACGACTTTGAACTTATTCTTCTACTTCTATCTCCCAAGTACTAGAATAGGTGAGCCTTGTCATACAGCATTTATGAACTGTTAAACATGAAATTCAGAACTTCAAGCATATCTGACATGCAGATTAGCAAAATATACAAGCTCTTTCCTTGCCCATGCTTTGCTAGCAAATCCATCCTACGAAGCCAGAGTTCAGGTGCTACATAGTGTTCTAGCTCTCATTCTCGGGATTCTTCCCTTACCTCTTAGTGAGTTGACTTATGGTCTACTCTATGAGATGGAACTCATGTCCAACATTGGTTGGGTGACCAAGAACCAGAGACTAGATATTCCAGGGATCGAGGGTAAAACTAAATACTACAGATCTTAAAACAACAAAAACCATAGTGATAAAATGACTCCCAGTGATATTGTGTTATAGATCAGTTTCTTGTTCAACCATCATCAGAGAAGCTTCCTCCTGCAGCTCATGGTAACAGAGACACATATAGCCTGACATTACACAGAGAGAAGGGAGAGAGAGAGAGAGAGAGAGAGAGAGAGAGAGAGAGAGAGAGGGAGAGAGGGAGAGGGAAAGGGAGAGAGACTACTCAAGGGTTCTAAATGCCCATCTTAATCAGTTTGCCAAGCTGCACTGCTTCATACACAAAAACCTAACATGGCATTGAGGAATGTGGCTTCCCTCTAAAAGAGAAGGTCTCCAGGGGCGTCCTCTCTCCACCTCCTATCAACCACACACTGGAGATTTCCCACACATTTTCTCCTTTGGGTTTTTGATACCTCTAATTTTAATCAAAGATGAAGTTAGCATTTTTGCTTCATGTTGCTTCAGGATAATTTCTGAGAGAAGAGGGGGTATGGGTTCTACCCCCACAGCCTTTTAAATCATTACACCTCTTCTTGTTTTTCCTTGTACTGTATAAGTGAGGATGCAATTCAGGGGAAAAAGAAAAAGAAAAACACTCCCTCCCAATGTCTGAGGTGACTGGCTGGTTAGAAAACAGAAGCAGTAACAGCAAGGGCTGTGTGCGCTGGTCGTTCAGAGCCATTAACAGTCTCTCCGCATCCCTGATCCCTCCCATTTAACATCCACACAGTTTACCATGTTTTGTTATATTTTTAAAAACAAACTTCCTGGCCTTCAGCTTAATGAGCTTTGCCCTCCTCATTTTAGAATTTCTATTTTCGTGATGAATACCCCCCAAATATTATATATACTTACAAATGGGCACAAAAAATTCTAAACACATTCAACATTCCTGTCCGTTCTCTGTTCTTTTTTTTAAAGCTCGTGGAGCATGTGTGTGTTTGTCTGGGGATAGTGTTGGTTCAAGGGAGTGTTCCAGCTGTAAGAATACTGAAGGACATTAAGTCTTTGTTAGGTAGCATTGTGTCTGGTATTATTTTACACCGGTTTCTGTTTCTTCTCCTCCAGCTCTGAATAGAGGTTCTATGAGGATAAGACGCTGTTCTGTTTTTGTTTTTATTTTCTTTAATGTTTTTTTTTACAGTCCAGTCTTTATCTCCCTCCTTTTCTGCCCTCTGAAAGTTCCTCGTACCATTCTTCCTCCCCCATCTCCAAGAGGATGTCCCTAAAACCCCATACCCCTACACCCCACCAGTCCTCCCCATTCCCTAGGGCTTCAAGTATCTCAAGAGTTAGGTGCATCTTCTCTCCCTGAGGTCAGACCAGGCAGTCCTCTGCTGTATATGTGTTGGTGCCTCGGACCAGCTAGTGTAGGCTGCCTGGTTGGTGACTCAGTGAGAAATCTCAGGGTTCAGGTTTGAGACTACTGGTCTTCCTATGGGGTCTCCCTCCTCCTCAACTTCTTCCAGTCTGTCCCTAATTCAACCACAGGGGTCCCAACTTCAGACCATTGGTTGGGTGTAAGTATCTGCTTCTGTCTCAGTCAGCTGCTTTTTGGGCCTCTCTGAGGGCAGCCATGCTAGGCTCCTGTCTGTAGGTACACCATAGCATCAGTAATAGTGTCTATTACTCCCAAGGCAGACAGTGGTTTCTGGTACACATTAACAGCCCAGCACTCAATGAATTACACAGAGAGAATAAGGCAAGCTTTTTTCAGCATGTTTGAATTAGTTTCTTAAAATTTCCCAGCCATCTTGTTATTAATCTTTTAAAGACACGAAAATGAGTTGTTATTGTTTACAGTCTGGAGTTGATTTACTGCTTGAGTTCCTATGCCCTCGTGACCTCAGACATCCAACTCTTCTGGTTTCCTCACTGCTATGCCCTTTAGCAGACCTTTCTGTGAGGTTTTTGGACAGTAAACTCTTGGTTTTCAAATTCTGAAAACATTTATCTCTTCCACCAACAGTCTTGATTTGCTGTTTTCAAGTTAGCTCTTAAGTATTTTATTTCTTGCTTTAGGGTAACTATCACTGTGTTGTGAATGATGTATTCTTTCTTCCTTGAAGATCTGATTAAGTTTGACCTCTTTAGGTCAAATTTATTGGTATTTATTTGGCCCCACACTTGTTGCATTCTCAAGCAAGGAGCATGCCATACCTTGGTCCTAGGAAACTCTTAGCCATTGTTTCTTGAGGCCCTTATCTGGTTTTTCTTAAGCCTTTACCAGTTTCTTCTTATGAGGTCCTTGAGTCTCCATCTCTCCGGTGTCTTCTAATGTCTCTTGCGCATCACCAATGTTGTCTTTTCATGAGTTCTAATCCTGAGGAATGCCTCAGCACCATTGTCCTGAGCACTTCTTGTCTCCTCACTCCTGTCCCCCTAGAATTCATTCAGCTCATAGAAATGTTTCTTTTCTATCCTACTGATCAGCTACTTTACATTTCATCATGGGCACGAAACATAACTGTTTGTTGTTCCACTTCTTCAGCAGGACAAAGCCTACTCTCCCTTACCAACACTTTTCCTTGTAGTCTTTAGGGCAGTGGCTTGCAGGCTTGTCTGAGAGGGTCTCAAGATACTGCTTCTTCCTTTTTTCAAAACATATAGTTACTGATATCACTCGGAAGCCACATCTAGCCTTTCTTGGTGCCATTGTAGTGACAACACCGTATGATAGATGTTGTCCAGTTTGGTCTCCCTTTTCCTGCTGTCATATATCCACTATCAGTAATATCGTAGGCCTCCAAGGTAGTCACTTACAGAGACTCCTGCATCAGAGGACCTGGGTTTTGGCTAGGTTCTACTGCTCCAATGGGACACAACCATCTCGTGTTACCTTGTACAAGGATTCCTTTGTTTACAGACCACCCTGTGCCTTCCCCTCCACTCTCCAGATCTATACTTTCCAAAACATATGTAGTCTTTTTAGGATTATTTAGAATTTCAAAATCGTAAACTCAGAGTTGCGCATTTTTGTTTTAAGATTTATTTATTTATTTATTTAATGTAGGAGGGCTCTATCTGCATGTACACCTGTGTTCCAGAGAGAGTATCAGATCCCATTACAGATGGTTGTGAGCCACCATGTGCTTGCTGGGAATTGATCTCAGGACCTCTGGAAGAGCAGCCAGTGCACTTAACCACTGAGCTCTCTCCATCCAGGCCTGAGTTGTGTATTTTAAACTATAGAAAATTCTTCCACATTTATACCTACTTAACTTCCTTAATTATAAGGAATCAGCTTTGGGCCCCTCTATACACTGTCATCTATTCTAAAATTTTTCATGCATTTGTGGTTGAACAAGGGATAACTATGTCTTGTTAGGCATAACCTCACTATTGTTTGCATTTGCAATGTAAACATGACATAAGGAAATATGATTGTGTGTCCAGTTGACAAGGGCTGGACTTATGATGGCTATTTTTGGTTATCACCTTGCATATGTCATGGAATTAAGTAAAATCCAAGTGGCTGAGTACATCTGTTAGGGACTTTTTCTTAACTAAATCATTTGATGTGGAAAGAGTGACTTTAAATTGGATTTATTGAAGTGGGAAGATAAATTTTTAATCCAGATCTTTTGTGGTGGGAAAATCCCCTTTTAATCTGGGCCACATCGTCTGGTGGCAGCCTATAGAAAGGATTTGGAAGAAGGAAGC
The DNA here is from genome assembly GCA_019843965.1 of Rhynchomys soricoides. NCBI lineage: Eukaryota > Metazoa > Chordata > Mammalia > Rodentia > Muridae > Rhynchomys > Rhynchomys soricoides. The sequence continues at coordinate 5,541,133 of JADRCH010000136.1, forward strand.
TTTATCTCTTTGCCTGCTTGTTCTTGCTCCTGCTCTGGCTAGCAAGACCATTCCTTCACTAGCATTAGAATGCATATATGTATATTGATGTATATTGTACATATGTATATTGCATCTGATATATATTGAAGACCAGCTGAAACATTTGGTTTTATGGACTAAACAACTACTGGATTCATTTTTTAAATCTTTATTATTATTATTATTTATTATTGGTTATTTTTATTTACATTTCAAGGTGTAATTCCCTTTCTGAGTTCCCCCTCCCAGAAACCCCCTATCCCCTCCTGCTCCTCCTGCTTCTATAAGGGTGTTCTCCCACCCACCCTCCCACTCCCACCTTGAATTCCCCTACACTGGGCCATCGAGCCTTCACAGGACTAAGGGCCTCTCCTCCCATTGATGCCTGACAAAGCCATCCTCTGCTACATATGCTGCTGGAGCCATGGGTCCCTCCATGTGTACTTCTTGGATGGTGGTTTAGTCCCTGGGAGCTCTGGGGGGGGGAGGGTCATCTGGCTGGTTGATATTGTTGTTCTTCCTATGGGGTTGCAAACCCCTTCAGCTCCTTCAGTCCTTTCTCTAACTCCTCCATTGGGGCCCCTGCACTCAATTCAATGATTGGCTGTGAGGATCTGCCTTTGTATTTGTTAGGCTCTGGCAGAAACTCTCAGGAGACAGCTATATCAGGATCCTTTCAGCAAGCACTTCTTGGCATCCATAATAGGGTCGGGGTTTGGCGACTATATACTATACGGGATGGATCCCCAGGTGGGGCAGTCTCTGAATGGCCTTTCCTTCAGTCTCTGCTCTACACCTTGTCTCCATATTTGCTCCTGTGAGTATTTTATTCTCCTTTATAAGAAGGACTGAAGTATCCACACTTTGGTCTTCCTTCTTCTTGAGCTTCATGTGGTCTGTGAATTGTATCTTGGGTACTTGGAGCTTTTGGGCTAATATCTACTTATCAGTGAGTGCATACCATGTGTGTATTCTTTTGTGATTGGGTTACCTCACACCTGATGATATTTTCTAGTACCATCCATTTGTCTAAGAATTTCATGAATTCATTCTATATGTTCTTTTTCTCTAGCTAACCCTAACTAACACACTAATGTCAACCTCAGTCTCTATCATAACTCTGTCCTAACAATAGGCTTCTTTCAGTCCTCCATTTGTTTGTATCCTGAACTTTGTGGCACAGTTAGCATTTTGCCTTTCTTTAAGAAATTGGGATGTGCCACACACTCACAATCTGCCAAGAATTTATATCCTGACACTTGTTAACATTATTAATAACCTCATTTTCTGTTCATATGAGTCATCTCTACTTGAAGGATCAATTACATGATCATTCTGTGTGTAGAACACATTCAGAAATATAAGAATATAGAACTAACTCCTTAAGATTAGGCAAGCATCCTCCTTGTTTGGACCATTGTTTCTCAGTATGTGAGTAAAAACCATTTTTGTAAACATGAATGTGTCTTATCAGGGTATCGTATTTTTAGAAATCTGTGGGATAGCAGAATTGCCATAGCAAAGCAGTACTTGTTGATGTCTTTTCAATTTGCCAGAAATAAAAACAAGAATCCTAAAAAAAAAAAAGAAAGAAATACTTATTAATATCTGTAATTTTCTTGAAGTCAGAAAATCCAGTGTCATGGGATGCCCTGTAGTAAGTGGTTACTAATTTCAGATATGATTACTAGTAAGCTAGATATAAGAGTACAATGGCTCAAAGATTTATAGTGAATAGGTTACTTCATTTCTGTTGCTATAACAGAATAACAGAGTGCATACTCTAGAAGAAGGAGAAGTTTATATCAGTAGGATTCTAGAGCTAGGAGAGTCCATGATCAATCGAATGCATCTGGTGAGGGCCCTTCTGCTGCATCTGACCATTGTAGAATGTATCACAAGGCAATATGGCATGAAATAGAGTGGGTTTGTTTTCCCAATGAGAATCTACTTTTTCAATAATGACATCATTTCTCTTTTAACATGAATACATCCCTTAGGCTTCCCTGACACTGATGGTTTAGGTATTAAGATTCCAATATTTGAACTTTGGGAGAACTTACGCAGATCATGGGAGGTAAGAAAGAGTACTGCATGAAAGGACTGAAAGTGGTTTAGTCTGACAGGAGGCTGGAGTTCAGATAGGCTGAGCAGAGAGTTATAACCCAAGGCAAAAGCAGCAACCTGATTGCTCTGTCAGTCACAGTCAAGATTTTGAACAAATTGAGATCACATACTTTGATGTATATAATTACTAAGACCCTCTCAGTAGGAGATGCAGACGATCAGCTTTGTATTTTTGAACAAAAAAATAGGTGGGATGTATAAACAAGAACTGGTATGAAGCAAATCTTTAAATATGTCAGCAACTGAAAGACATTGTGATGTTAATATTGAGTGCAAACTTGACAGGTTCTGAGATCACCTAGGAGACAAATCTCTGAGCATGTCTTAGATGGGCTTAACTGTCAGAAATACCTGCCCTAAATATGAGCAGCATAATTCCATTAGCTGAGGTTCTAGACTGAATAAAAAGGAGAAAATGAGCTGAGAACAGCACTACCCTCTCTCCTTCTTCACCTCCTCTTTCTTTTGATTCACGAATGTGAAAGCACTGTGATCAGTCACCTTGTGCTCCCGTTACCCATGACTGTATCTCTTCGAACTGTGAACCAAATCAACTACTTCTGAAAGTTACTTTGCTCAGATATTTCTATCAAGGTAAACAAAACAAAGCAAAACTAATATAGATATCAAAGTAATTCATACCAGTTTTAAACTAAGACTTTCATAGTCTAGGAGGAAAATGAGAGCATCTTCATACCAGGGACCACTAATAGTGTTGGCTGTTAAGTCAATAGAGACCCAAGGGAGAGTGAGATATAAAGAATGATTCCTGTTCCTGAGGATGGAATCTATGTTTCCTGAAATAGATAACACACAAGAATAAAATTTGGAGGGACAAGATGACAAACTGAGTCTGGTCTTGCATATAATAAATTTTATGGTATAGTATCGCGTTGGAAATGGATATTAGGAAAGCAGAATGTTTGTTGGATCTCAGGAAAGAAAAATAACTGGGTGGGGAGTTAATATTTTATCAGGATTTATGACTCAGGTAGCATGATAGACTTAAGTTCCAGAATCCTGAAATGACTGATATTTAACTAACCCTAGTCCCTACAAAAGTTGAACACAGTGTCTTTATTTTTAAGTATATATCTATATCAATATCATTTACACACACACACACACACACACACACACACACATCACACACATATATATGATATGCACACAGCTGACACAGAAATATTTTATTATTCATTTTATTTTCATATAAATTAACACCCTAAAAAATTGAAATAGAAACACTAAATACAGTATTGCACATAGCGATCTTTGTTAAATGCCCTATGACTTCATTGAAGAGTGGTAATAGACACACTGGAAGGACTGTGGGACAGGAAAGCTACAAAACACCAACAGAAGAAAATAAAACACTACTGTTTCTTTGCACTTATAATACAAAGTAAAAGGCGAGAGATCGCACTTTACATAAATACAAGTATAGCTATGATTTAGAACATTATTCTTAAGTGGCTGTCTGTAACTGGTTTGCAATAGCAATACATTTTCCCCCTTTTCTAAAACAATTACTCTCAACAAATATTATTAGCAGCAATTGAAAAGAACAACTATTAATGTTATACAAAACCCTCTTAATCAATTATGATCTGACTTACATATGTTCAGAAAGTATAGGAAACCTACCAGGTTTTTACTGACAGTAGAGTGAGTAAAATCCTCCCTAGGACTCTTTATATGAGAAATGAACACATCCTCATGTCATAGCTGTAAATAACCTGCCATAACATGTGATCACAACCCAATCATGTCAAAATACGCAGACAGGTATTTTACTTAACATGATCCAGATAGATTGGAATCATCTACTTTTCCCTATTTTTTTATAAGTGGTTGTCAAAAAATAAATTTGACAATCTCATGAGCTTCGCTCATTCAAATTTCTTGAAAATATTAAGTGAAGCTTGTATATGTATGTGAGAAAGAATGTGTGTGTATGTGTATCTGTGTATGAGTGAGAAACTGTGTGTGTGTAAGAGAGAGAAAAGAGTACATGTGCATGTGCATGTGTGTGTGTGTGTGTGTGTGTGTGTGTGTGTGAGAGAGAGAGAGAGAGAGAGAGAGAGAGAGAGAGTTAAGTATTGTAGTGTTAGACATAGAGAGACATCTCATGATTTCATTTACCACTGTTGTAGACCAGTTTTTCATAAGGGTCTCAAGGGAAATATTATAGAGAGCAACTTAAGCATGGGAGAGGTATGAATCATGACATACAGATGGTATTTACTTCTCAAATAGACACTGTATAAGCAGAAGTCAAGTAGATACAAAGAATTCACTAGGAACAAAGTTCACCCACAAGTCTAATCATATTGATGTGGAGTTCTGGTTGTCAGTAAAAAGGAAAATAGTTTTGTTGCAACAAGAGAGAATCTCACAAAAGGAAACTGGAGGTTAAGGTTCAGCATGTTCAGAGTTAATGCAGATAGCGCCTCTTTAGACGTGCCACTGTTGGTATTAACACCACAATGTTTACACAAAGAAAAGGTATCCAATTCTCTGCAGGTCTACTGCTTTTGCCATTTTAAAGGAACATACAATAAATTTCAACAATCAACAAACTGTCTAGAAAACATGAAGATTATGCAAGAGGTTCAGAGGAAAACGATCAGGAGGATGTAGCTTCCTTCCCTCCTTTAGGTCAGGTGGATTCTGTGGAAGTTGTTTCAATGTCTTGTTTTCTTCTGCTGTTCACAGATCAAGTTTTCATGCTTATCTTTGCTTTCTAAAAAAATCAAACATATATATCAGATGGGACTAAAAATAAATAGGAAAGGAGTTTAGGGCAGCCCAAAAAAGATTTTTATTTCTATTGAATTTTCTGGATAAAAGTGAAAATATCGATTAATTCAGAAAACTTTACATGCATTATATCTGATTCATCTTTAATTTTTTCTTAAATTTTCATTTAAACAAATTACCAAATACTTTCAAGGAAACCAGTTTTTAAAGTTTAACTTGTAACATAGGTGAAGGGGGGACAGCACAGTCCCACTGTTCCAGCTCCCATACGCAAAGGCAAGAATCAGAACCAGTGGATTGATTTCCTGGTTGAAATGTTTAAATTCTCTTCTATGTCATAGCAGCATAATCAGCGTTAGCTAAGAATCATTCCTCTTATTCAATATGGCTTTATTAACATTTGATCAGAAAGCAGCATAAGACAAATGTATCATCAAATAAGATTGATTTTGATACAGAAAAACTGATGGGAAAATAAATTTTATCTGAAGATAGAGATTTTCTAAACAGAGCTACTTAACCCTAAGGCAGTTTGAGTTACATGCACTATTTTATTTAGATTATATTATACTAATCCAATTCAAGGTGCTTCAGTTAGGGAAAGATGGCTCAGCTGTCAAGTCACGCATTGGTTTTGTAGAGACCCAGAGTTCAGTTCCCAGAACCTATGTGAAGTCATTCACAGACTTTGAAACTCTAGCTCCAGAGGATCCAAAACCCTTTTCCCACCTCTTCAGATATCTGCATCCACATGCACAGACCCATAAATACAATGGTTAGTTAAAAATAAAAACAAAAACAAATGCTTCTATTTTGGTGTCTTAAATTTTCATCTTAACCAGCACTACTTACTTACCCTGGCAACAGGAGATGTATGACACCTTCAAAACCTTCAACAAGATGTTTATAGTACAAGAAGGAAGAATTTGCCTTTATAATCAACAATTCTTTCTGAGGGTATACAAGTTGGTGGTAATTTTATTTGTTTGTTTGTTTGTTTTGTAATGGAGGACTTGGTCAAGGAAGATTCCTAGACCATACATCTAAACAGATAGCCTACTTGAGATCATATGTCATTTCCTGTTGTGTTTTATATTGCAAATCTCCTATTAGTCACTCTGAGTTAAAGTGCATCAGTGGCTTATGATTCATGTATAATGAGAAAGTCCAGGCTATCCTCCTGCCCCAAGAGGTGGACACAGGCTCTCACATATGTCTTAATATTCCAAGTTTCAAATACTCAACTTTGAAACTGATTCAACTACAAAGTCCAGATTAAGGACAAAAAGAAAAGAGACTGTTGGAATTAGAAGCTCATTATTTGTCCAAACACATGACAAATATGACTGAAATATTATTCTATAACTCTGTATATATTACAAAGATGAGATCACAAGCTGAAAACAAGAACAGTCAATACTTACAATCCCAGAGTCATGTCTCGGTTTTACTTTATAGAGTGATTTTCCTTTCTTCTGCCTACAAACTTCCTCAGCTTCTTTGACTCTAAGTAGGGAAGAAGACAACTTATTTAAACAGAAGCCCACGGGGTCTACAGACATCTACTTTATAGCACAGGGGGTAAGAAGCAAGTCGTTAAAGATTTGAATTACTGAGAAATAAGACACCCAAGAATGCCTCCAATATTTGATTTTAAAATTGAAATCGTTCGAGACAGAACAGTTCACTCATGTGAGGTTGCGGGTCCTAAGATGGGATATATTCAGTAAATACAAGAGGGATCAGCTACAATATAACTCAGAAGTATTTTCATAATTAAGGATGATTATGCAAGAATTCACATGAAGGTTTAAAATGACTTCGAGTTCATTTTCTCTATACCAAACTCAACCTAGACATAAAAAGACATTTGGAATAAAATTTGTGGACAGTTGCAACAATTAAAGTTCATCAAGCTTAGAAGCAATTATCTGTCGGAAGACAGCCAAAGGAATGACCCACTGTGAAAACTGTCCTGGGGAACTGTGTGAGAGTCTTCATGAAAGGAAGGCAGAAGACCATGTGCAGATTCAGGGTATGCTGACCAGACTGGGTTCTACAGCTATCATTTGATATCTAACAAGAATAAACATGACTTATGAATTAAAGGTAAAGGTTTGTCACGGGAGGTATGAAATCACATTCAAGAACAATCCAGGGAACAAAATGCACTTGAGATAAAAGGCCTTCTGATTTTTTCCCTGGAGCCTCTCTCACAGTTCCCCCGAGGCACTTATGACCATGTTTGGGAAATTATCATTTAATTGATACCATAAGTAAATAAATTGAAAAAGATAAATAAATAAATAGAACAACTGCATAGTGATTACATGCCAAGATTTCTTTTTATATATATGTTTCAAAGGAAAACTCACCGTGTCCATCAGAGACATCACTTAAAGCAAAGTGCCACTTAGAGATTAATTCTGCATTAATTGACCTCATTATTGAACACTGGCAATGTCCTATCAGTTCTAACCTTGGGACACCCTTACATAATAAAAGGACAGAACCCAAAATTATTACATTATGATTACAGAGAAGTCCTTCCGAGGCTGAAGAGTACTTTGTTAAGACATTTCTTTACAAATTTTTATATATGATAACAAGTCACCTGATTTTATTAAAGAAATAGAAATAAACCTTCAAGGTAGGATTCCATTAGTAAAAAATACAGCAAGAAAGAACATGACCTATCAGATTCATTTATTTTTTATTCTCGTGATATCTTCTCAAGGATAAAATTTAAACATGAAAGTGTGTCAGAAGAATCTGAATAGGCTGACCTTAAGAAAAATATACCTTATGTTGATTAAATTCCTTGAAAAAATATATGCTTCTTGGGCTCTGTAACAGATGAGGTAATGACAGAATTTATCTCCTGTGTAATTGATTCAACCTTCTTTAAACAATGGAAGACCCACAGATACAGGCAGGAGTCTCAAGCATGATGTGAAAGTAATTCCTTTTAGATACAACATCTAAATGCTGTTTTCCTAGTCAGTAATTCCAGAAACTCAGGACAGTTTAGACATTGCATTGTTACCATTTATTACTTCCCTCCAAGCCATAAATTCCCTTTAATCCCCCCCTAAACATTTGAAGACAAAAACATTTTCTCTATAACAAACCAAGGATTTCAGAGTCACCATCTTCCTCTGAAATAGCTGCCAGTAAATTTAAGCTTGAAGTATTTGGATAGGGAATTAAGGGACCTTTCTTCTCCTTTTTTTTTTTTTTTTTTTTTTTTTTTAGCACTTAGCCAAAATCCAGTAGATCCCCCTTTTAAATTTGCTTGGAGTTCTTTAAAACATTTCATAACACTAAAAGACTTCACAAGTATTTAGATCCCCAAAGCATCCTGGTGTTCGCTCTGCTCTATTTGCAGCAGTTTTAGAACATATCTTGGTTAGGATCACAGGAAGCTGATTTTAATACAAACATATTTAATTTTACATGAAAGAAAGTCCAGCCATTCCTTACGGTAGAGCCCATGAAAACTGCAGAGAGCGTGCGTCAAAGTGGCGTCATGGGGTACTTTAGCTCCGTTTTTCATTTGGTAAACATTTTTGGAACATCAACTCCAAGTCAGACCCTGATGCAGCTCCAGTGTATAGAGACAATTCAACTGAACATCTATAGGCCAGAGGCATACAAGAGCAGAAGCCAGTAATGACAGTGTGTGCTATGCGTGATTCCTGGAATTTGGATAAGGTACCAGAGGAGGTTCTGTAATTGCTAATAGGGAATTATAAAAACCATTTGTGAAGTATGTTGAGGGTTGAGTCTTGTTTTCAAATAACCAAGAAAGCTCAATTGTTCATAGTTTTGGAAAGATAAATTACTTCAGGATGAAAGAAAGGGTAGAGGAAGAGACAAGGATTACCATTCCGCACTTTAAAAAGTGTGTAGTTTCCACTTCTTCTGCCACAAGATCCATGTGAGGTAGATGTTTCAAATGTGTCCTTACTATGTCTTAGTGCCTGTATGTTGGTAATTTCATTTTAGGCACCTTGAGATAAGTACACATTGGTGAACTGGGGAGTAGGAGAGCTGAGCATTGGGATAAACGAACTGTACTTCTCCTATGAGCTTGTTCTATGGGGAAATCTGCCTTCATGCAAGTCTCCAGTTGCATGGATATTTTCAGACTGAGTCCCTCTGAGATATAGAGATAGCATCTGGGGAATATGATGCAGGCAGCCTGTGAGCCCCACTTTGAGAAACAGTGCTCTTTGAAAACTCTGCCTAGACTTCTTTGGCAGGACGGTAATCCCTTCTCAGCCCTCTTATTCAAAAGAAGATTGGTAAACACGTTCACCTCAGCTCTTTCTTTCTTTCTTTCTTTTTCTGTTGAATTCTTCCTTTAAAATTAATTAATTAGGTAATTTTTCACTTATTCACTTTACATCCTCCTCACTGACCCCTCCTGTTAGCCGCTCCCATAATTCTTCAGCCATACCCCTCCTCTTCTCCTCTGAGCAGTTGGCACCCCTAGATATTCCCCCCCACCCTGGCACCTCAAATTTCTGTGAGGCTAGGCACTTCTTCCACTGAGGCCAGTCAAGAAAGCCCAGCTAATAGAACTTCAACTGCTGAGCTGAGTCACTGCTGCTCCTTCTAAATTCCAACTGCATTTTAATAACTCTCTACCAAGATGGATTTCCCTTCACACTGGAGATTGGATAAAAAATGTATGTATCCCTGGAGTTCATATTTACAGCCAGAATTGGCAAAAATGAATGAAAGAAAGGAAGGAAGGAAGACAAGAGAAAGGGAAAAGAAACAAAGAAAGTTGAGAGCTCAGAGTTACGGCCATACTGCCAGAACTGGGGGGGGGGGGGGGCAGCGAAAGAGAGAGGGGGGAAAGGGAGGTGGAGAGAGAGAAAGAGTGAGAGAGAATAAGGAAGGATGAATTGAGAATGTACCTCAGTTGGTAAAGTGCGTGTAACATTCACAAAGCCCAAGGTCTGATCCCACAAGGCCAGGCACAGTGGTACACACCTATAATCTCAGCACGTGGGAAGTAGGGGCAGAAGGACCCAAAGTCCAAGGTCATGCTGAGCTATGATATATGACAGCTGTCTCTTAAGAAAGTAAAAACAAGAGAAATGCAAGGGGAAGCAAAGAGGGGGGAGAGACAGAAAGCAATGCAAAGAGAGACAGAAACCCTGACACTATTACTGATGCCATGTTGTGCTTGCAATCAGGAGCCTAGTACCAGCAGCTGACTGAGACAGACACAGATACTTACAGCCAACCATTGGGCTGAGGTCGGGGACCCCTATGGAAGAGATAGGGGAAGGATTGAAGGAGCAGAAGGGGATTGCAAGCACATGGGAAGAGCAACAGTATTAATTAACCCAGACTCCTGAGAGCTCCCAGAGACTAAGCCACCAACTAAAGAGCATACGTGGGCTGGTCCGTGTTCCCCCCCCCCCCTCCAGCACATATATACTAGAGGATTGCCTTGTCTGGCCTCAGTGGGAGAGGATGTGCCTTATCCTGTAGAGGCTTGATGCCCCAGGGAAAGTAGATGCTAGGGGGAAGGGGAGAGGGGTGGGTATGTAAGGGGAGGTAGGGAGTGGGGAAGGGAGCACCCGCTCAGAGGCAAAGGAAGAGAGGATGGGGTGAAGAACTCTAGGAACAGGGGCCAGGATGGGGAAGGGGCAGCATTTGGAATGCAAATAAATAAAATAATTTAATAAAAAGTAAATCATTAAATAAATCAATAAATCAGTAAAAAAAAAAAGTTGCAAAAAGAAAATGACATTTCAAGCGATAAATTAAAACCAGCATTTTTCACTACTTCATCCAACACTATAATAGTTTGGAATGGGGGAAAGAAATAGAAGGAGAGACAGCACTTGGTTTACAAAAGGCCATCACCGAGATCAGAGAAGGTACACAGAGAAAGGGAAACACTGGCTAGGGTGACAGTAGTGGTCTCTTGCTTCCAAACACTGCCTGCAACCAAGTTCAATCTTCAAGTTCCTCTTTAGTAAAATAGGATAAGTGAATGGATGAGTCTATGAATATTGGGAAGAGGCACCAATAGCTCTATGCATGACTAATGAGGATATATTCTTTTAAATGTAGTTATATCCACAGAAATGGGAACAGGAACTGCTAGTACATTAGTTAATTAAGATCCTGCCCTTTTAATGAACTAAAAAGAGAAGTAAAGATGCTAGCATTGCATCCGTGATTGACTGGCTCCTTTTAACCATGAGGACACCCCATCGACAGTGTAGTCAGTAGAAAGAAGATGTATGTGGATCAAATCATAGGAAAATAAAAAGAAAGTCCTCATTCATCATTTTTAGTGATTTTCTTTTTAAAAGAAAAAACAACACAAGAAGCAGAGATCAGAAAACAGGAAATGGAGCATTATCTTTTAAGAGGAAAGAGGGATATTAGATGGTAGATAATGGCTATAAAACTTAACATTAATATTTTTCTGTAATCATTGTCTATAAAGCTTCAGAAAAGAAGGAAACTATGCATCTTTGCAAAATTGTCCAAAATGCATGTTTATTCCTTGACAAGAGGACCAGGAGGTGTCACAGAAGGGGTGATGTTCTCTATCTTTTAGGAGAACAGATGATAATGGCCAGTGATCAAAAGATGTTGGAATCATGTTTGGCAAAGATATGGTGACTGATATAAGCAAAATTAGTTTTGCAAAAAGAGGGGAAGGAGGGAGCAAGGGAGAAGGAGGTGGAGGAGAGGGAGAGGTGTTTGTGTGCGTGTATATGTTAGATATATACATACATATGCTCTTGTGTGGCTGTGTGCATGTGTGAGGGTTGGTGCTCACCGCATCGTGTGTCCACTCACACATGAGTGTGACGGCCAGAGGTTGACTTCAGGTAGCCACCTTTTGTTTTGAGAGACAGAGTCTATCACTGAATATGAAGCTTATAGATCAAGCCAGGGCTGGCCAATGAGCTTTAGCTATCGGCTGTCAACTTCTCCCCACTATTAAATTTATAGTGACAGATTGTGGTGCCACAGAGACCAATAGACAGGAGAGCCAACCGTGGTTTTGTTGAAGAATAGATTACATTAATTGTAGATGTAATGTTTTTTAGGTTCCACAAAACCTACTACCGCCATTGAAACTAAAAACCATAAACAACCTTGCCTTGGGCTAGCAATAAAAAAAATATATATATTCTGAGGACCATTATACAAAGATCTCTAATTACAAAGCTGTAGCTGGAATTCACCTAAAAACTCCTACACAAAGTTTAACATCTCATAATTAAAATTGTGAATATTTTCTGAAATGGGGTTGTATTTTTTCTTCACATGTATGTAGGACTTTCTTTTTTTCTCACAGAGCATGTGAGTGGCAGTTGCTTCTTTTGGGTTTAGTGTATTTAGCTTAAAAGTTACTACACACACACACAAATGATTTCAGCCCAGGAGATGGGAACAATTTTAAGGTTTACAATATCATAAAGAAGACATATGTGAGTAAGAAAATACGGAAGTAGTTCTTGTAGAATTTATCAACATCAGTTTTAAATTTTCATCATTTTTATACAAATAAAAACTCTTAAAACTATGTCTGTACTAAAACTTCATTAAGTGTTTTCTAAACAAAGGGAATGGCTTTGCATTTCTGTTCTAATAAAGATACATTTCTTGCCCTTGAACCATCCCTGGCCCCAGACCCATTTATTGTCAGGCAAATATATACAAAATGTTCAGTGTCCTTAAGTTTGAAAACAGTCTGCGAGATGAGCAGAGAGATAGACTCAGATATAGACAGAAAAGAGAAGCCAGACATCCCTATAGCCTACAGACAGAACAACGTCTATCTACCTTCGAAACCAAAGGCCACTCTGGCCACAATCTTATCAAGAAAAGATACACTGTCATCATTCAACAGGGTGGGAAAGGCAGCAGCTTTCCCATTGCTAAACATTAATAATTTGGTCTACACAAGTATCTGTGGCAGACAGTCACGTCCCACCGGCTCCAGCTCAGCTTTCTGGGCATCAGAGTCTTCACTCTGGGAGTCAGGAGGTTTATATGTGGGAGAGGTTTAGGCTGAGTTTTGCCCAGGCACTTCACAGATCTGAGCTCTCCATCAAGAAGAGATAGACCTAGCATGAAGCTAACAGCACACAAAAGTGCCATTCCTGCCACGTCAGAGTGCACATTGCCAAAGTATAACACCATCAGGTCTTTCTACAAATTATTACTTTTTTCAACCTACAAAGCGGGGAGAGAGAGGTAGAGATCTTAGACCATGGTTGGTTGGCAGGGATGGGTTAAGACTCCTGGGATTCTTTTCAGGTAGATCCAAAAAATATCAAATATCCTGTGGAATTAAAGGGGATTTAAGCAAGTTTATTCTGCCTTATCTCCTTTGTAACTCAAATGATTTACAACTCATCCATACAAACCATAAAGATCTAGGAAATAATAAAAACAACCATCCCAAAGTGGTTATCATCACCAGCAGGCAACCATGTGTCAGCTTCCCACAGGACCCATTTCTCAGTTGCATGCTGATTGTTTTTCTGGCTTGTCAGAGAAAACACTGCATTGGCCCCCTCCAGTGTTTACAGAAAACAGCAAGAATGAGCTCAAGCAGATTCGGACAGGAAGAAAACCAGGTTTTCAATACACTTCTGTACTGCTGGAAACCAGAGTCTAGGTGCTATGGCTGTAGCACATAGGAGATAGTGGGTTCAGAAGGGTACCCTGCTTCAGGTCCTGAGGAGCCTGACCCCACGACAAGGGAGCTGGGTTCACAATGAGGTACACATCATAGTTGGTCTATCTCCTCCCATTTCTATCAACAGTTGGAGCTACCTTCTGAGAAAACCTCCTAGCTACAAACCTGATTCCTGATAGATAGGTAGGTTCTACGCTATTCTTCACAAAACTACACATGAATTTTCCCAAACACAAAGCCAATTAACAGAGATTATTATTGTCAGCAGTTCTGAGAGTATTTCCATGAGGACCTACACAGATGAAACCAGATAAAAGGAACATTTATTTACTTACTTTAATTGTGTGCATACATGTATGTGTTCATGTAGAGTCCATGTACTGACTTAAAGTGTCTTCCTCTATTGCACTATCCCTTATTTTAGGAGATGGGTCTCTCACTGAACTTGGAGCTCACCACTTCAACTAGATTGGTCCCAAGCTGGGTGAAGTCTTCCCCAAACCCCCGCACAATTTCCCTGTGTCTGCTACTCCCAATGTTAGGGTTACAGTCACATATCATCAAGTTCAGCTTCTAACATTTATGCTGGAGATACAAACTCAGGTCATTAAGTTTGTGGAGAGAGTATCTCACTCACAAAACCATCTCTTCAGCCTCTTCAGGATATTTATTCAAAAGGAAACAAACTAAGTCAGTTGAATTAATTCCCTATAACCTGATCTCTTTGATGAGCATCAAAGACTGTATAACATTCAGAACAGCACATTTTTGGATAAATTACTCCATCTACTTTGTCACCTCAGGATCTTCTCCATAGCTTTGTGATGCCTACAGGTAAGAAAAATGGATCAGGGTTGCTGTATGATCATTTATAAACAAGACAAAGTAAAAATACACATAAAGAAGTCTTCGCTTCCATTTATCTCCGTTCAAAAGGCTTCCCATGCTAGCTGGAGAATGAACCACTCTCTAGCACCCCCCAACCCCTTCATTTATTCTAAATGGTGATCAAATCCCTGATTCTTTTGTACTCTTTAGGGACTCTCTGAGAGTTTCCAACTATGGGCATGTTCCTTAACCTCATTGACTGCGTTCATTGGCTAAGTGTTTCCTTGTGAACTATTTTACTGCTAGGACTACACCTGACTACACAGCTGTTCATAGGAAACCTCTGTTGTGAAATTCCACTTGTCCTTCTAAACCTTTGAAACCTTACCCTTTGCTTTGATAATTGAACACCAAGCTCTGAGTCCCATGTGGACAGTTCTTCTCTTCTTACCCACCAGGCTTTCCTTAAAAGTGTAACTCTTCACGACCACCATCCACACAGATATCCACACGCACACACAAACATACACATACATACATATACAAAACACATATACATATACATAATCACCATTATGGGAGGGGTTAGAGGGGGGTATCTAAGAGGGGCTGAAGGAAGGAAAAAGAGGAGGAAAATGATATAATTTTATTTCAATTAAAACATTAAAAAAATCCTTATTCTATGTTGCTTTGGAAGAGATCGAATCTGACATAGGTTACAACACTGAAAAATCTAGAAAGCAGATAACAGAGACATTTTTGGACTAAATGAAATCAGAAAGGGCTAGGATCTCAGACAAGCTCTGGAAATGCCAAGCGTCCATGTTATGAAGAAGAGAAACACTGTTGGTCTAGGAATAGATGAGTAATAGCCAAGCTCATGGGCAGCTGTGTGTGAAAACGAAGAACCCCCGCTTCCATCCCATCAAGCTAGAGTGTTATTTCATATTACTGAACATGGAAAAAAGCCCACCAAGAACTCTGAAGGGTATTATCTCAAATATTTCCATAACTTCCTTTTTAATTGCAGCACTAAGGATTGAATACTATGTCTCATGCATACTAGGCATGGACATCCTCTGAGCTGCATCCTCAGTAATTTCTAGAATTACTTCTAAAACCATTTTGTTTCATGTGTCCGAGTGATTGCCTAAATATATGTGTGTGGACCAGGTCAGAAAAGGGTACTCGATCCTTGGGAATGAGAGTTACAGATGGTTGGGAGCTACTATGTAGGTGTTGGGAATAACACCTAGGTCTTAACCACTCTTAACCACTGAACCATCTCTCTAGTCTTGTCAGCCATTTTTTTCTTATATTTAAACTGGATTTTTGAGAAGATGTGTTCTTGCTAAGTTGTCTAGACTTAAACTTGTGATATTGGCCTCCTGACTGTCATAAATTTGAGGTAGGGTACTACACTTACCTTCACCACATTTTGGGATAAGCTTAACTGAGTCTAAAAATTCCAAATTTTGTGTCCACACGTACACTAAGATGTTTAAATTTCTCATCACATTTCCTATCAATCACATTTTAATCTCTGAAAGAGGACTAATATGATATAAAAATTTGTTTGCTCTCATGTATCTTTTAATTCTACCTGACATTAGGATTTCCATGGCAGCCCAGTTCATGTGCCCTTTCCTTATGGATGTGCATGCTGAAGAGGTTTAGGTTTCTTTAAAATGTAAAAGCAATAGTTACTCATACCAGAAGCTTATGACAGTAAATAAAACAAATCTAGCTGCATGCGATGGTCCCAAATAGTAAAAACACTATATTTGACTGCAAAGTTCATCTTGCATTACAGGAAAATAATGCTGTTTACTACATCTGATACTCTTTTTATTTTTAATAATTATGTGATTACATTTTTCTCCTTCCTTTTCTTCCTTCTGAACTCTCCCATACACCTGCTCACTTGCTATTTTTCAAATTAATTGTTACACACACACACA
>JADRCH010000136.1:5570126-5741043 GCA_019843965.1 Rhynchomys soricoides
CTTCTTCTTCTTCTTCTTCTTCTTCTTCTTCTTCTTCTTCTTCTTCTTCTTCTTCTTCTTCTTCTTCATTCCTCTTCCTCTTCTTCTTCCTCTTCTTCTTCTTCTAAGAGGTCCAGAGATGCATGTCCAACCTATTTACTTCCAGCAGAGTTTTGCACCTGTGCATCTCATAGGCGAGGTCCTCTCCTACCCTCCTGGTCTGGCTGTCTAAATAAGGTGTCTCATTTTACTCAAGGTATTTGGAGATGGGTTTTTATGACTACAATAGTCAACTTAAAATTATGTGAAAAAAATGTTCATTACTCTAGGGAGTTCGTGACCCCATGTCCATGTCAATGAGTGATGTAACAAGTCAAGTCAGTGATTGTTTACAGATGCACCAAAGAAAAAGGGCTGTGGGTAAGTCACAGGAGAATGCTCTCCTAGAAATATGAACAATAACCTTCTCATTGGGAAATACCACAACACAAACAAGAGAATTTAAAGCATGAACAAGGAAATACGTAATGCATGTGAATAGTATGTAAGATGGTATGTTATGCAATAAAGAATTGACGTTTAAATAAAATATGATGGAAATGGACAGCATTCAGGAGCTGAGAAGAGAGAATAAATTATCGGGGGAAGAGCATCCCATTTTAAGTGTCTACATTTGTTCGGGGCAAGTGATGTGACTGAGGGTCAGAGATGTGGGTCAGAGGTTGCACACTTGAAACTCACCATGTCCTCCTTATTGTCCATCAAGTCCCAGGGCATAGCATTTCTTAAACATATTTCTATTACTATGGATATTGCAATGTCAAGGTGATGCCAGCAAAACAGACAACTTGGACTGTCAGCTGCTTGGTCCACAGTGCTCAGAAAGCATTCTGAGTCTGAGTTAATGCTTTCTTGTTTGGAAACCGTTTGTTTTCAAGTAGGGACACCTCACATTTTGGTTTTACTTACGCAGTGCATCCAGCATGGAGCAAAAGGACAACACTGTACAAACACTTCAGATCAATGGCTCCACTCTGTAAAACAGCCTGGCCATCATTTGCCAAGAGACATAACAGATGCTAGTCCTTCCTGGCTGGCCACATGGTCTGCTTTAGCCCTTTATCATAAGCAAATGTAGTAAAATTAGAAGGGATGGCTAGAAGTAGACAGATTCAATAAGTTCGCAATAGAGCCACACACACACAAATATAGTCACCAACTGTGTGTCCAAATGCCCTTAGCATAGTTCTAGGATATGACACATTCAGAACAAGGTCTGGTTGGCTGAAGGAGTTAAAAAGTGAATGTGAAACAAAAAAAGTGAAGGTGACCTTGTCTTAGTATGTGAGACTCAATAACTCCATATGGTAGGAGTGATGGTGCTTATGTCACCTAGAAACAGAAGTCCTTTAAGGAATGCTGAACAGTGTATCTGAATCAGTGAGCTTTAACATGTCCTGCTGGATGGCATCTTCTTATCAGCTTTTATACTCTGTGTGCGGATGCAGGAAATGATGAAGATTGAGTCCATCTTGCCACCCAGCATCAGGGACATGCTAGCTCACCTGATGTGTACTACTCCTGTACTTGTTCCTGTCTTGTTGATGCCCAGACCAGACCTATTCCATGGTCCCATTTTGAACTACAGGGTGAGTGGGTTTCAGATACTTTTCAGGGTGAAAAAATTTTTAGATTTAGAGATTCAAGAAAGGAAGGATGTGAATGTGCTAGGGTTAGAAAATGTTTCTCCTTGAAAACCCTCCACGCTAAGCAACCACTTTGATGGGGAGAAAATAAAAATATCATTTAACATATGCACAAAGGAATATGCAAATAAATGTACGGCAGAGGAGTGAGTAAAATAGAACTATCGTGTGTACGTGTGTGTGTGTGTATGTGTACGTGTGTGCACGTGTGTGTGTTTGTGTGTGCAGGTACATGTACACCTGTGTAAGCAGGCATGTGGGGGCCACAGGTTGACTTTGGGTGATTTACACAACTGTTTCTCCATCTTATGTTCTGAGATAGTCTCTCAGTGAACCTGGAGCATACTGATTCGGCTAGATTTGGGAGGCCAGTGAGCCACAATGAGAGATGCGCATCTTTAATTGTGGAAGTGTCTGCACTGTCTACATACACAATAAATGCTTGCAATTAAATCTGTTTACTTAAGAAAATGGGGAACCTACTTATACATGTGCACATCATGGTCTATGTGCAAGCCGAACAATCTGAAGATAATAAGCAGAAAGCCATGGAATATTATAGCAGAGATGAACCACGTCCCCAGGGATGTAAGGTCTCTAAAGAACTAAAGCGAAGCCATTGTTAGTGCAGGGATGGGAGGAAGTGCACTAATTGGGTTATGTTAAGATTTGATTTCTGGGTGGATTATGTTTCTCTTTCATTTCCCCACTAGACTCTGTTATTTGGGGAGGCTGCCCGGGGAGGACTAGCTTTCTTCATGAGTTAATATTTAATATGCCTTTGTGGAATTTCATAATTTCTGAGATGTTATTTCACATACTCAGGAGGGAAACATTTCTCTTCATTCCTGAACAGATTTATTTTTGGGAAATGTGGTATAATTCCACAAGAATCTTGAAGGGTCTTTTCAAAACGCATGATCGTCTACAGTTTGGGAAAACATCTGGGTAAAATTTTGAGATGGATTATTGACAATATACCATGAGTTGAGCAAACTCGATTCCTCTGACCTTTGCGGCTTTTGCTAGCCATCTTCAGAAGGAAGAGGGTTTATCCCTATAGGGTTACTCAGTCTTTCATATGGGTTTTCTTTTTGTGGTTTCTTCACAATAGAATTTATTTTAATAGACAGTGGTGCAGCTCCTACTCTCATCTTGGCTCTGTAGTATCACAACCCAGAGCACGTTCTTCTCGGTCAAACTCCACATTCTGCCAAGTATCAGCACCTCTTCAACTTGTATCCCAGGGTGAGGGCCATCAAAGTTCTCATTCATGTTATAAAAACTGGCAACTCCCAGCGGAGTCACACTTAATAAAACACCAGTTTTAAATGCCATTGTGAAAATGAAAATACCTACCTCTCTTGCAGAATCAGTTTGTTCTCTTTTTTCCAAGAGTCTTTAAAGTCAGAGCTGAATTCATGCCAGACACTGAAGAAAACATTCGGGGACACCTCTTTCTCTCCAAGTTTTGGTTTCATGAAGTAGTAGGCTGTGGTCTCCAAAAAGCTGTCAAAGCATACACACACATGAACATAAAAGCTATGATTACTTTCCAATATGGGCTATTCCTTTTCCATCCAAATGCTGATTTCATTCATGCACAATTCTTATTACCATGATGATCATAGCTCTACATGCACTAACGATAACTTTTAATATGGCGTAATTATAATATGGGACATATACAATATGGTCTATCTAACTCTTTGGGCAATTAAAGTTTTAGTTGAGGATAAGAGAAGTGGACAAAAATTGTCTCAATACTGAAAACTACTGCTTGGAAAAATTCCACTTCCAATGAATTACAGTGAATATAACATATTTCAGGGATGAATGGTGGTCAACATGGGGTGTGTTGAAAAGTAGTGAGCCTAAGCTTGCTTGCTGTATCTATCAATCTATCAATCTATCTATCTATCCTTTCATTTCAGCTTTATAAGAAAACTATTTTTATTTACTTTACATCCTAATTACATCTTCCTCTTCCTCCTTCCTCTCGGTCCCTCCCTCTTATCTTCCCTTCTCTCCCCCAAACCTTCTCCCTGTATTCTCAGAGAAGGGGAAACCAGCCTTGGCATATCATGTTGCAGGAAAACTAGATGCATCTCCTATTGCAAGGCAGCCCAGTTATGGAAAAGGAATCCAAAGGCAGACAACAGAGTTAAAGCCCCTGCTTCTGCTGTTAGGGGTCTCACATGGAGAAAGGACTGCACAACTGTTACATACGTGTTGGGGGCCTATGTCCATTTTAAACTCCAAACATCTGCTTTTCACTAACTTAATATGTATACTATGTCTACATCATCCTGTGTGTATTTTATTTGTATTGCTGTGTGGGAAGTTGGAGGGACTGGGGGAGAACAAAGACACAGCTGAAGTCTGCCATCTAGATAACACGGCAGCAGATAGCACAGAGTGGACATGGTAACAGTGGAGTGATCAAGCCTAGTCTTCGGATGGGGTACCTCAGAGAGCTTACTATATTATGGCTACATAGAAGCTCGGGTTTTAATCCACAAGGAACACAAAACTAGTAAATAATAGGCTTAAAAAGGTCTCCCCATGCCATGAAATTGTTCCTTGAACAGGGGCCTGGCCCATAGTTTATAATGCCACTCATGCTGAGGAAACCTGGGCAGTGGGTCACAGAAGGTTAGAGGTATAACACAAGAAGCAGTATGCAAATCAACTTTATCCTTCTGGTTTTACCTTTGCTAATGGCCAGTACTATTACTGTTATATAGATATCGAACTTGATTTACCTGAAACAAAAATTTCTATGATAGCATGATTTTCCAAATAATAAAAAAAGAATAAGTACAATATCATATATTATATATATAAATAGTCTATGTACGTACAAATGTATATATGTATATATGTGTATCATGTATATATGTATATATGTATAGTGTATCTTGTATACATATATACAAGTTAACGTGTGAATATATATTCACATTATCATGTAGCAGATTTAAAACTTTTGCTATAAAATAATGTGAGCATTTAAGAAAAGATCATTTAAGTTTTCTCAGAAGATTCTTCAATTGTGGCTAAATAGTAAACACAAAAATAAAATTCAGATCCACATAGGGGGAGTTTTATAATCGATAAGGTTTATCAGAGCCTAGATTATTGTGACTTGAAAACATTCCTCAGTACTCAGTCTTCATAACTTGAAATGGAGTTAACATTGCCATTTTTTGGCAGTGTTTTTAGAGACTGGATGTTGCTGGTTTAACATAACATAACATATCATCTGCTTTAGCATCTTGGTAGTGGAGAGGTTGAGGAAACGGCTGAGTCAGCAAAGTGCTTGTGGTGCTAGCATGAGGACCCAGCATCCATGTAGACCAGCTGTGGCTTTTCTGTGATAGCTCAAAAAGAAAATAGCCCCAAGATGGAGAACCTCTGAGCATGTGCAAAGCCCTAGGTTCCATCTCCAGCACCACTAACAACAAAAGATAAACAAAACAAAAATTCATAGCCACCTCTGACTATGAGTTAGCTAATGTGTGGTGAATCTGTTCTGCCCTTAAATTTACAACATGGTTATCTCTGAGCAACAAGATGCTTAGGAATAGCAGTGTTTGGATGCCAGGAAGAGGTGGAAACACTGATTTGATTGTATGTGTGGCTCTTAGGAACCACACTCCTCCTTTAGTAGCCTGTTTGGGAGGTGAATCATCATAGCCCATAAATCCTGTGAGGTGACGAAGTGAAATATTTGTATGTGAGAGTTCAGGTAATCCCAGCCAACATGATGGCATGAGAATATCTCTACAGTTACATAGTCAGAGAGTATAAATGGGGTGAGACAGGTCTAGTTCTTTTTAAAGCCAATGAGGTGTACACAGACATACTTGTAGGAAGAGCTGCTCACCTCTTGTTCATCACTGGAGAGTCCTAGTGATATATTAGGCTTATGTCTCAAAATATTTGACCACTCATTTACCTATTGTTACTGAGGAACTCAGTCTGCGAGGCTGTAGTAGGTTATCCAGCCTCTCAGCTATATTGCAGGATTTTGAACGTTTTACCACAAAGGAACTTGATATAACGGTAAGGACATATGATTTATTCTTACATTTTTCATCAGTAACAGAGAGAGAGAGAGAGAGAGAGAGAGAGAGAGAGAGAGAGGTATAGTTTATAAACATTTTCTCTAAATTAAAAGTATTTCTATTAGGTCTAATTTTTCTTATTCTTAAATGTTTGTGTGTGTATATGTGGGTGTTTTATATTCATATGTTCATGTGTAAATGTTAATGTGTATGGCTATATTTGCCTATAGAGGCTATGTCCATGGGTGGACACCAAAATACAATGATTTTGGTAACTTATGCTACAACTTTCTTCTTTGTCTTCTGAGACAGTTCCTCACTGAACCTGAGGAAGACCGTCTAACAAGCCCTTGTTGGCTACCGGTCTCTATACACTTACTATTTCCAAGGTACCAGATGGATGTGGTCATACCTAACTTTTACATGAATGATGGGGATCTGAAATTAAGGCATTTAATATTTTATTATTTGTCACTTCTCAGCATGGAAGTACTAAATTAGTATGCCTTTGAAGTGTAATGTATGAAAATGTTTAAATTTCAAAATTACTACTTTTGAGTTTCTAACCTGGGTGTCATGAAAAACCATTCAATGAGTTATAAATTGGGATTCGAACATAATTTACACACACACACACACACACACACACACACACATACACACAACATCCAAACACAAAATTGGAAATTATAATATACAAGTGAAAGACAAGGTTAAAAAAATACAAACAAAGCATTGTGAGAAAAGAGATCTCCAAAAATACCATTGCTTCATTTTCTGTTTGCCATCTGCTGTTGAACATGGGGCCTTCGTTAAGTGTTGTTTGCATAACCCGTGATACTACATTGGAGAAAATTAATTTTCCATTTGAGAACATTTGCCAATTGTAGGTAGCTTCTGGGTTAGGGATGGTAAGCTCGTCTCCATTTCCCTTATCAGGGCTGAAATGCCATCTGGCTTGAAGCTCTGCAGACCCGTGTGCATTGTGTCATCATCTTTGTGAGTTCACATGTGTGTCAATCCTACTGTGCATGCTGCCACCACCTCTGAGAGTTCATATGTGTATGTGTGTCAATCCCAGTGTTTTGAAGGCTCTGTTCTATTGCTATTTCCCATCCCCCTTTACTTTGTTTGTTTTGGAGACAGGGTTTTTAGATGTTCTAGAACTCATTCTGTACACCAGGTTGCACATAAACTCAGAGATCTGCCTGCCTCTGCCTCCTGAGTACTAGGATTAAAAGTGTGTGCCACCACCACCCTCTGACTGTTATTATTTTTCTGCTTTCTCTTCTTCTGTATAGTTCTCTGAGCTCTGATGGGATGGCTTTATGACTGAGTGTTCCATGGTCTATCACTCTTTGCAAGCTGACCAGTTGTGAGTCTCTGCATTAGTTTCAATCCCCTGTAGGAGAAAGCACCTCTGATGTTGATTGAACAAGAAACTCATCATATTTGTGACTGATGTGAGAAAACCCAGCCCGATGTAGGTAGTGTTATCCCAGGCTAAGCTGGTGGTCCTGGGTGCTATAAGAAAGCAGGCTGAGCAAGCCACGAGGTGCAAGCCAATATGCACTACTACTTCATGGCCTCTGCATCAGCTCATGCCTCCAGGTTCCTGTATTGGCTACATTTGATGATGAACTGTAAGAAAAGACAAGTGAAATAAATGCTTTCTTTCTCAAACTGCTTTTGGTCATGGTGTTTCATCACTGCAATAGTAATCCTTAACAAGAAATAGACTAAAATATTTTAGAGAATGTCTATATGATTATCATCAGTAAATGGTTAACATTTCTTGGGCAAAGTGGTCTTGAGTAGAATAGTTCAAGAAACCCTGATACAGATTCGTAAAACTAGAAACTCATCTTGGCATGTCTTTCCACTGAAAGTTCAGTAAAACTGTTTTCATAAAAGTAAACAAAAGGAGAGGGATGTAACGAAAAGAGCTATTCAAACACATAGCATAGTGGAACCAGGCTCCTACACTTAGTATCAGAGTCAGTGAACCTTAAGACAAACAGTACACAGAATGACATTATGATAAAAACTTCAAGTCATCTGTGTGTAACCAACACACACACACACACACACACACACACACACACACACACACACGCACATGTGCATGCGCACGAGCACATGCACACGCACACACACGCACGCACACACACACCTAGTAAAGAAGCTTCAAAATATGTGAAACAAAAAAGTAAAATATATACAATAATTTCAAACATCCTAAGTTAAAATTTAGCAGAACTCAAAGAAAAGACAACCAAATAATAAATTAGATATTTGAACAAGTTTTGGTTAAGAATTGATAGAATTACGCACACACACACACACACAAACACACACAGAGGTACAGCATGTTTAAATATAATCATCAACAAGTAGACCTAACTGGCAGCTGAAATTACCGTCAATGTTAAAATTTATAAGAGCACACAAACTAACTACCAACTTAGATCATATGCTGAGTCTAAGTCTTACTATACCTCAATGGATTGAAATCTTAAAGAGTAGTATCAAACTACAATTGTAATAAATTATGTAAAACTAAAACCAGCATATATAGGAAATCTATTAATTCAAAATTAACAAAAACCTTTATTAATAATACACCATGTCAAAACAGAAAATTAAAGGCAACTGAGGGGCAATTTAAAAGTAAATAAGAAGATATTGAAATGGATGAGATGCAGCTAACACAATAGACAAAATTCACCACTTTAAAATGCTTAGATTACAGAAGAAAGGTAGAAATGGAGCCTTCCAACTCTAGAAGCGATAGAAAAACAAATAAAACCCAGTGGCATTTTTAAAATATACTGCTTAAAAAGACCACAAAACAAAGAATAACTAAACCTTACAGGAAAAAATGTCAGAATTTACTTACTGAAAAAAAAAATAAAATTAATAAATCTCTACTAAAACTGATTTTAAAAAACAGATAAGCTATAAATTTCTAACACTAGTGATCAAAACTCAACCACTACGGTCAATTACATAAAACTAAAATAATAAAATATTATAAGTGATCTTATAAATATAGACTAGATACTAAATCAAAATTTTTAAAAAAATTCTTTAAAAAAATAAAAACTAAACCTGACAAATGAGGTAGAAATTATAAGTAACCCTACATCTAAGAAATTGAAATTGGTTTCAGTGAATTATTTTTTAACAAAGAGGTAACATTTTTATAAACTTATATTTAAAATCATTATCATCTCCCAAATACGTCTTGTAAAGCTACTTCAGAGAGAAGGAATGACTAAACATTTGGTAAATAAAATAAGTTTTATATAAACATTTTTTAAAAAACAGAGAGTTAAGGCACACTTCATAGTATATTTGTGAGTCCAGAATTACCCTGATTTTAATATTACAAAACAAAACAGACATCATAAAATAGAAAATATATTTATACATCTATCCTTTGTGAATAAAGGAAATCATTCTTGCTACGTATTACCCAATATGATAGATGACCGTCTAAAATAGATAATTTTAGAACTTGCCATGGCAAAGCATAGCTTTTCCCAATGAAACAAAATACTATTAACATTTGAACAGCAACCAGTGTGTTTTCCCATACTAATAGAATAAATAAAAACTCTATCATGATTTCAAAAAGTAATTTAAAAAATTCCAATACCAATTTTAAAATGCTGATGAATTAGACATCAAAAAGTAAAAATTTATTCATAAGAACACACTTGAAGAAATTACCAGGCAAATCACAGGAGAAAATACTGTCAATACACGCATCTTGCCAAAGATTCATGGAACCTGTAGAGAACTCACACCAATCATACATAAAGAAACAAAAAATACAAACTTATCCAGAATATTTGAACAAATTGTAAGCCCATAAACATATGTCCCACATTATGTTTCTTCAAGGAAATGTAAATCAAGACAACAAAAGAGTGATGCTTCTAAACCATTGAGCCTGCTAATGAAATCACAATGACAGAAGTTGATGATAACAGATGAAATACAGCACACTGCTTTTGAAAGTATAAAATTTTAAACAACTTTGAAGATGTTTGAGGGTTTAGAAAGCTAAATGCATGTTCTTAGATGACCGCCCAACATAGCCTCATCCCCAAGATGAATGAAAATGTGCACAGAAAGAACATTCACAATAACCCCAAACTAGAAAGCACAATGTCCATCAACTGGAGAATGGATAAACTATCTTTGAGTATAAGTGAGTATTACTTGGTAATATAAAAGACACTAGCAGTATGTCCTTTTGAATGGATCTCACAAACACATGTAGAAGAAACTGAAGTAAAAATTATACAAGTCATATGATCCCACTTGTATTAAGGCTGAGTATATGCAAAGTTAACCTAATTTGGCAGAAATCAGAACATTGACCCTCTCTCTCCACACTATGGAACAAATAGGTTGAGGCCCCTGAACTGTTCTTCAAGGCAGGTGGCAGTGGTAGTCATGAAAAGTATTTTACTGTACACTCAAGCCTAGTTTGATCCCAAGGATCCTCTTGCTTTTGTCTCCAGTACTGAGATCACTGGTGTATGTCACCATGCCCAATAAACTATTTGAGAACATGTATTGGTAATCACTTCCTGAAGAGAACATTTAAGTTCTATTCCATACCATGTACAGATTACATCTGATTTAAAAGAAGTGTATATATAAAAAGAAGAAACATTGAGCTGGGTATGAGCTGTAATCCTGGCATTTAGAAGAGCTGAGGCAGGAGGATTAGGCTGGTCTAGGTTATATAGTGAGTTTTATGCCAGTCTGTGTTAAAAAGTGAGACCTCATCTCAAAATTAAAAGCTGAAAATGTACATTTCTTTTATAATTTAAGAATCAAAAATAGAAAAATAATTTAAATGCATACAAGCAGTTTTTTTCTCTCTGTAGTTGATTCTTTGTTCAAACAAATATGGAAATAATAGAGAATACATATTAATAAAAAAGAAAAGAAAGTACTGGAAAGAAAGAACAAGACCATGAAAAAGAAAAGAAAGGAAGAAAGACTAAGCTTGGTCCTGGGCTACTCTGTTAAAAGACGAAAGCAAGCTGGAAGAAAACCATGGTTTTGCAGACCAGTAAGAACCTGCCAGGAACAAACGCCCAGGAACCAGATGAAAACAGCTGCCTGGGACATGCTGGAGCATATTTATAAACCAACAAAGCTGTAAAATGGAATTTGAAATGGGAAAAGACTCAGGGAAGAGGAAGCAATAGAAGTTAGTAAAGAATATGAAATTAAAACTTAACACACAGAGACTGGGCTAGAAGTAACACAATGGCTAACAAACATGACATACAATGCTGATGGGAAATGAAATACAAAGAACATTTTAAAAAACAGACAAATGGAGGGGAAAATGGAAAAAAGTTAAAAGTACAGAAGACAAAAATACACTTGCATATGAATGATATCCATTTAAAAACTGAATCCCTAACAAGCAGAGGATAGACTAATGGTCACCAGAAGCAGGAGAGGGAGCGATGCAAAGTGGAGGCAGGTGGGTCAATGAGGACTAAATTAAAGTTAGATATGAGTAATAAATTCAGGTGTGCTAGAAGCGCCTTAGCTAATATGTATATTTAAAAACAGCCAAGTGACTCACTCATCACAAAGAATTAGGTGTCAGTGGAGATGTTTATGCCAATTATTTTCTTATATAATCATTATGTGGTGTCTATAAATATTGAGAAACATCTTGTTGTACCTGATAAATATGAAGTTGTATGTCAATTAAAACAAAACTTAAAAGGTGAAAGCTTGCAGAGAAGAAAACCGAAGTAATGAAGAGAGCAAATATGAAAAATCAGACTCAGTGCATAGAGGCACTTGCAACAGAAAATTCAAGGCCTGAGTTCAATCCTCGGGAACCATATAAAGGTGGAAGGAGAAACTGATTCCACAAGGTTGTGCTCTGACCTGCCCCCATCCTGCTTGCATGCGTGCATGCACACACACAAAATGGTAACAAATAAACATAAAAACATGACTTAAGGGCTGGAAAGATGTCTCAGTGGTTCAGAGCACCGACTGCTCTTCCAGAAGTCCTGAGTTCAATCCCCAGCAACCATATGGTGGCTCACAATCATCTGTAATGGGATCTGATGAGCTTTTCTGGTATGTCTGAAGGTTGGACAGTGTACTCACATAAATTAAATAAATAGATTTTTAAAAATGACTTAAAAGGATGTGGTCAATGAAACACATCATTTAAGGCAGCAAACACAGGAAGTATGATGCCAAGCATACAAAGAGCACAGGAAAACTGTTTCAAGTATGAAAGACTTCAAGGGCTATTAGCTCATGAGAAATTCGCAGGAAATGGGCTCCCCACCAACAAAATAGCAGATGAGATACTACCTTCTGGCAAGAATGGTAAGAACTCAGGCCTGGACTGTGAGTGCTGGTAGGAGTCACCCACGTCCATGAACAGTTTTGTCCACATAGTAGTATAGTAGCTAACAGTGTAGTGAGTACACTGAGAAATCGTAGTGAAGATTAGATCTTCAAGGACCCTTGAAAAACTCAGATTTGTGACTCCTCAGAGGAATGGCTTGGTTGAGTTCGGCGAGAAATATACAAGGTGTTCTGGAGTCCTCTATGACAGAAAAGCCAAGGAAAGTCCCTTCGGTAAACTCACTTTTTCTTTTGAAGTGACCATTCCTGCTGTTTTCTGTGGTGAGATCCTCCAGTGATATCTTATACATGAGTAAAAATAGTACCTCCAAAGATCTGGCTCACACCAACCAGGTTAAAATATGTGAGCTAATTATGACCTGTGAGTAGATGCTGGAGACCCATCATGTTGCTTTGGATACTGGTGAACTCAGGAATCTTGACTTTCTTTATAGACCATGGTGCTGAGTAAAACCATAGCCAAGGAGAATACGTTTTTCTTTAAAGAAAAAAAGCGTTTCACTTAATGGCTGAGAGAAAAAAGACCAAAATCCTGTGTTTTATAAATTGAAAAGAGTTAACATCTGTTAACTTCAATATTCAAACCCTAGAATTGTCACAAGAACAAATGGCATGTTTCCTCTTCCTAGAAGTCACCAAATATAATCAAAATATATTGCATTCATGTGTAAAGTTACCAAATGATTCATTTTAAAACAAAGGCATACAAAAGAACTTTCTGAAAAAGAATCCAGTAACTTAGAAGACAAGCGAAAAGTTTGACAAATTGTACTGCATAATATTAAAAGCCTTCTGCATATCAAAGAAAACAACAGAGTGAAGAGAGAGCTACAGGATTAAAGAAAAAGCCTTGCTAGCAAGATTTCTGACAAAGGGTTAATAGGTAGACTATATAAAGAATTTTAAATAGTAAACACCAGAAAATCTAGTAGTCTAGTCAATAAGTGAGCAAAGGCTATGAACAGACATTTTTCAAACATGAAGTAGGCACAGCATATGAATACACACAAAAAAGTTCAACATTTTTAACCATCAGGGGAATGCAGATTAAAACTGCACTGAAATATCATCTCATCTCAGACAAAATGGCTACTACTAAAACAAAGGAACAAAAACAAAAGCAAGGAGAAATGCTGTTGAGGCATCAGGCAATGAGGACCAGGATACACTGCTGGCTGGCAGGAATGTATGCTAATGAGATCACTAGGAAAAGAAAGAAGAGCATTCCTCACAAAACTGCTATGTGATCCAGCTATGGCAGGCCAAGGAATAGACCCAAAACATAATGAGTTAGCATATTACAGAGAGACCTTTAAATCATATTTACTGTGACCCAATTCATAATTTCCAAGATAGGGAATAAGCTTATATATCCATCAGAACATAAAGAAAATGTGATATGTAAACACAAAAGAGATTTATTCTTTTATAAAGAATGAAATTGTTGTTGTTTGCAATAACATGGATTAAATTGAGGATCTTCATATTAAATGAAACATCCAGATTCAGAAGCCAAAGTTTATTATTTTTTTCTCCACAGAACATAGGGGTCATGTGTGTGTGCACAAATGCACACACACACACACACACACACACACACACAGATGAGAGAGAGAGAGAGAGAGAGAGAGAGAGAGAGAGAGATCAAAGCAGATTTGTTGGAAGAAGAAGAGTGTTACTGGGATGAGAAGGAGAAACAGAGAGAGCAATGCATAGCAAATATAGTTAATGTAAATGATATACATGATAAAAATTTCATTGAAATTCTTTCACTGTATACTCTGATATGTGCTAATTGGAAGTTTTAAAGGTTTTGAGTATAATCTATAAATAACTTTGGATCCTATACCCAAAAGGATCTCACATCTCAAATTAATTTTACAATCTTCTCATGTGTTTTGAGGCAATTCTCTGCCTGGGAACTATACAGATGAAAAATTGCCCCCAAACTTTGTTAGCATTACAACCCAGAGGTGCTAGTAATTACGCTATAATAGTATTTTCTACTCGACTTAATATTTCTATGGAGAACAATGATCTTTGAAAATGAAACACTTTCAATATTATATTGTCAGTTGTTATGACCATCAGTTATTTCCGATCAGTAACCATGATTCACTTTAATTGAGTATTAGTTATAAAATCCTGAATGGAAACCTAGCAGTTTTGGTAGTCTCTAGTCTGTTACGGTTCTCAGAGGGGTGCCACTACTTACATTTAACTCAGGTCAATGCAACTCATAACTATGCCCAGGCTTTGTGTATGGCAGGGCAAAGACAAAGCAAAATATTTCTGTTCCAAAACTTTCTTTAGAAAACCTTGCTAACCACTTGACTTATAAGGCATGATTTCCAGGCTGTCACATATACATTTGTCGCCTAGACGTGGACTGCTCTCTCTATAACTCTTCCACCATAGAACAAACGAATTCTTCAGGAAGAGGAAAACATTGGCCATTCACAGAAATTGATAAGCAGTTCCCAATATGTACTCTTCAGTAATCTAAAAGCAACTAAGGGCAGAACTTTGAGCTTTAGTACGAAGAGTGCTCTGAAAAAATCAGTAGTCACTGACCTAAAACTGGCCTCCAAATCCTGAGTGAGTTTGTCTTGACTTGTCATTTTTCTAGGTGATGTCAGATAGCCTTCCCATCCCAGTTGGCATAACATTAAATCTTACCTGCTGGCTCCTTGTGCCCACTCACCTGGCTGCCCATTCTCACGGCACTGTTCTTTGGTATCTTTCTGGTAGGTGTCTATGGGACTGTCTCTTTCACCTTGTAGATCTTTGTTTGGGTATGACTCTACAGTGAAATGCTCATGAGAAGCCAAAGGGTAACCTTGAACTCCTCTAAGATAGTCCTGGCATAGTGCTTTCTATATCACTGACTGGCATTAGCACAGCCAGGACTATTTTGTGTAGTAACTGGCCTCCATGTCAGCTTTCTGTCACCACAACAAATTCTTGAGAGGCTTAAGAATTTTGGGCTTGCAGAGCAGAGCACACCATGGTGAAACATACACACTAGAGCAAGCTGTGCACCCCACATAGAGGCCAAGAAGCAGAGATAGCAAAGTGAAGGCCAAGGACTCATTAACTCTTTCAGAGGCATGTCTTCAGTGACCTTAATTCCCCTCACTTGGCCCCTCCTGTTAAAGGACCATGACTTCTTAATAGTACTATAGCTGGTCTTTAATACATTGGTCTGAAAGAGACATGTTGGATTCAAACAATGTCAATGATCTTTCTTTATAAGAACCCCACCTGGGACTAGTGAAATTTTATCTGTTATGTTTAATTCTTTATTATATTCCCTGCCCTGGAGAATACCTGGCAAACAGGGATTAATTGATCCAATAATTGCCTAAATAATCACTGTCTGCTCAACAAGCAATCTATATTCTTCTGGGAGGAAAAAAATTCTGATTTTATAGGAATTTTGTAGTGGAAGAAATATGCAAGGTATTGTTTTTTATATCCCATGGTTAAAAATCATGCCCCATGGACTTGAATGATCACCATGATTTTGTGGGTGTAGAAGGTTCTTCTCCCAAACTTACTTCATTTCTGGAAAGAGTATGACAGTGTTTCTTACCTAGACTCACTCCGTGAGGATCATGTGAGTTCAAGTGCATTGTGTGATGGATGGGCTTCATAGTGTTGCCACATGCACAGTAAACTCTACTAATGTTTTGGCTATCCCTGTGGCAGAAAGCACAGAAGGCTTTTATTTATTTGTTTGTTTGTTTGTTTGTTTGTTTTTGTTTTTAAAGACAGGCTGGCTTTAAAGTCAGTAGGAGTCGCTTGCTTCAGTCTCCTGAATGATGGGATTAAAGACATGTACCACCACACTCAGCCTAAGAAGCTTCTTCTACCTTCCTGGTGTATTCAGAGGAGGATAAGGTCCTGATCTACCTTTCACATTGAAACATTTAGGAGAGGGGATCTTTCCCTTTATTATACTCACCATTATTAGGAGGTTGCACATGTCATTTGCACACATTAAAAATGACATCACTCTATCAGTTAACTTAGGGATGGCGCACCAGTGGTGGAGCCAGAAGATAACCCTTCCCTGGTTACTCATCTCTACAGTTCATTTCACTTGGCTTAGAAAAAAAAAATTGTAGTATAAACTGCCGAGTGAATTTCTTACTTTATTTATGTAGAAAAATTATTTATTCTGGCCATCTTATATAAAAGATGAAAAATAAGGGGCAATACGTTGCTGTGATTCTATTTAATGAGTTGACTTCACATTTCTTGTTGTCATTGGTCTTATTCATACACACACAGAGGGGAGGGGCACATCATGGTTAATGGCTGAGCAATGCTGAGCAATGATACGGGCTGAAAGGAGCACGTCTGTTCAATTCAATCCCACCTTCATCATCACATGGACCAAGCTGTACTTAACAATAAAGCTAACATCTCAGTTCAGATATGAGTTCTTCATTCCCTCTTGGGTCTCCAAGCATTACACAGACAGGAACAGGCAATTCGTCAATTTCCTCTGCTTCCAAAGTTAATGTCAACAATACTTGGGACCAAAGTCCTCTGTCCCTGACCCGAATGCCAATGAAGCATTTCAGGATATTTTGGGGCCACTATGTTTGTACTCTGGGTGTAGTGATGTGTATAGTGAGGCTGTTTCTCATGCTTACTTGTATGGTCAGACTGGCCTTGTAATGAGTCAGCAATGGAGTCCCAGCCGAGACTCAGCCACCCTTGGGGTCAGCCTTCTATTTTGGTTCCCTTGTGACCTTTGCTTCTACTTTTCCCTCTTACTATCATTCTCCTTTTGAAGTATATCAGAAAGGCCAGCTTCTGCAGTTTATACCCATAACGGGAATTTCTTGTATAATTAGATTCAGTTCATCCCGGCAGAACCAAGAACACAAGCCATCTAGATATTAACAAAGGAATGTATTGTTTAAAGGATTGCTGAGGACCATCTGCATAAATCTTCCATCCCTTGAACCCCCTTTTTTAAAAATTGTGTAATACTGGCATTTGTAATAGTATTCTTCAGACCAAACTAAAATCTCAAGAGGAAGGTCTATTTTCAGTTAGAACTGTTCACAGACAACTGCAACTTCTGGAATTTGAAAAGCACCACATCCATGTCCACCTCATTCCCTCAGCCCTGTAAGCAGTTACAGGAAGCATTATATTTTATTACCCCAAAGAACAAGAACAAATCCACTTTCTCTCACTACTAAAGAACTTTGAGGAATGATCTATGTCTTCCATGCTTATTATTTTGCCCCAGGCAATGGAAAATTAGGGAAATTCATAATGATCAGAGGATAAGCTGGCATTTCTTTTTCTCTTAATATGAAAAAAAATCATAGTATGTACATCTTTAGGGACACTGTGACTTCAACAGCTCTTGTTGAAAAAATGTGGATTCCACAGATGAACAAGAATGAGCTCCTACGAATAGGTGGAGAGTGAAATCCAAGTGGGTTTTCACATACTGATTGTCTAGGCTGACAGTTAAGGTGGGCTCTGTCCTGATTCTAAGGTCCTAAGAACAAACAGCTGGAACTAAAGCTAGGAACAAAATGGCAGCTATGGCTGACACTGCCAGGTTAATTTGCTGATTTATCTAGATTGACCTTTCTTTGTGTGTGCTGAATTTTCATTATAGGAAAAAAAAAAAGTGGAAAGCTCTCCTAAACATTTTGCTTCACTAAATCACAGGATTTCTACTACTCTACTTGACCTTCCCTGCACCCCCAGCTCTCTGTATTGTACCTTCAGCTCCTATGGGGACACTTTTACCAAATTTCAATCCAAAGAAAATTTATGCAGTGTGAGGCCTTTATTCTAATCGCTATTTCTTTAACAGTGGCCCACATCCCTTGTCTCTGATTTCTCATCTTAACACATTCTCCCTGGGTTATTTTCTTTTTCTGACATTTAACATAAAGATTTCCCCATTAAAATAGATTTCTTCTGAATTCATGAGCCTCCTGGACGAGACTATAATTTCTGCCTCCTCCTTTATAATTTAATACTATTGCATATTCATGTTTTAATCTGGGTTCACAGGCTTGCTTCCATTCTATTCGCTTGCACAGGTCTCCAGTAACATCCCATGACTCTGCCTGTTCTCACCTCACATCTTACAGTTTGAGAATCATCACTGCTCACCCTTCAATATGAAAATAAGTTTCCATTAGTTGAAGTTATCTTTTTGGTCCTTTAATATGGAAGCTATGTTATGAGAATTAGACAAGTTATTTCCATGCCCTCAGTTACTAAGAGTTCTGGGTTAACCATTTCATGCATCTACTTTCAATCGACTTAAGGATAAACTGGAAAATCTATGAAGTCACTCAAGATGGCTCCTACATAATCTCCACCCAGTTTCCTTAATATTAGCATCTCACTTAACTTTACTACTTGTCAATAAACAAACAAACAAAAATACCTCCAGGAAGCATTTGGAATTTGAAATTCCAAATCAAGTGATGAGCATAGAGAAATGGGAAGGGTCCTTACCCATTCTGGCACTGTATAGGTAATTCCTAATACGCTGACTTATCCACATAAAATTTTAGATGATTTATATAAAAGTCCAGTGCTATCTCAGAATTGGGAGGGGACATGGAAAAGAGGGGAAGAGATGAAAGTATATTCTCTAAACACAACAGAATCATTTTATAATTCAATACCATAAAGACAACAGGAACACAACTGAATTAATTTCTAAACAATGGACAGGAAAGAGAGAATGTCTCAAGGGGAAACAGAAGAGACTCTGGACCAAAAATGATAACAATTATAAGCAATGCACCTAGGTAAAACGTAGGTAAAACCTCAAAGCATCAAATGTTTATATCATAAAAGAAGATATCCCTAAAATAAATGGTCTATCTTAGAGAATAATTTTTACTATGAAAGGTACAATTCAGGCCTAAAACTTGCAGAAGAAATACTATTTTTTATTTTATTATTTATTCATAGAGCAGAAACCAATAAAATTAAAAATAATAACACAAATTTAAAATACAGTAGAATTATAAAGCCAGCTCTTCAAGAAGACAAATTAGCCTTGAAAACTTCTAGCAGAAAATATGTCAAATGATAGCACAGAAATGTGTAAGAAGGGTTTTGACAGACATCCAATAAGGCAATCTCATGATCTATGCTTGGTCCACACATTTGACAACTCACAAGAAACGGATCAATTTCCTAGAAGACTCTAGCTGCCGAATCTCTCATAAGGAATCTGAAGCACAATCTACTAATCACAATCTACCAATAAAATTAAGTCAACAGTTAATGATATCCCCAAATAGAAAACAGAGAGCCTACACGGTTTCAACTGCAAATTCCACTAACTATTAAAAGAAATGATACCTACTCTGTACATATTTTCCCAGAAAATGGAAAAGAAACAGTTGCTAACTTGTGTTGCATGGCCAGCTTCACCTAAATACCAAGATAAAGACAGGACACCAGGGGAAACTATGAGACAACATTTGTCTTAGACATAGATAAAAAATTCCATAAAATATTAGCAAATGGAATCCAACATGAATAAAGGTTATATAATATAACCAGTAAAATTCCAGTTATACAGGATGGAGTCACATTTAAATCAAACATAATATATATTCAAAATATATAGTATTTATTTTATATATTGCAAAATTTATAATGAAACTAAGATGTGTGAAATACTAGGGCATAAACCTTATAAACATGTATAAGTTCTATATGATTCAATGACTCAGCCCTGCCATAGTCAGAGTTCCTACCCAGTTCAATGAGCAATCTTTGATAAACTATCAGATCCTAATGATTATATGGAAAAGCAGAGGCTCTGTGATAGCCAGTGGCTTACTGAAGTATAATGATGTGAGAGAGCTGCAGTGCCTGGCTGTCAGACTTCCTACAATGAGCAAGTCTGCATAGCTGAGGAAGAGACACAGAGCAATGAGACAGAATCTACTGTCAGGAAGCAGACATATACACAAAAGTTCAAGTGGGTAATAACTTGTGGAATGGTAAAGAAAGGTGCAAATTTGAAAGTACTTTATTACTTGGGAAATAGCTCAAAGATAATAATAAACAAATATCAATAAAGAGAGTATCTAAAAGTAAAAAATAAATAAATGAATGAATGAATGAATGAATAAATGGCATTGTTTTCATAGTAGCCATGAGTATAGTAAATATTTCACATTTTTATTGCTCCCGGCTTGGAGGAGGAAAAACAGAGCTGACCACAGACCTCGGCCTCTGTGATTTGAAATCGACTACTTCCCAGAACACAGGAAGGACACAGATGCACCTGTAACCATGGAAGACACAAAGTCTTCCCCAAATGGCCTAGCTTAAGGACTTCTCATTGGCATTGCCAAAAATTCGTATAATTCCCCCTGATTCCCTCTCCTCCTTTTCCCTCTCCTCCCCTCCCTTTCATTCTCTACAGTTAGGACCTGTAACTATTTCTATTTCATCTAGCTTCCTTCCTGCTTTGCACAGTGTATTTACTAGTCTTGACACTGGCTTCTGGGAAACCTGAGCTAAGTAACATTCAGGTAACATGAATGAGCAACCGGGAAGGTTGGGTGCAGAACAGATCATTCAGTACTCATCTGCCCTGAGCAGTATGTGTGTGATTGATATAGAGTGGCCATGTCGTTGCTAATGTTATCACTAGAGCTAACCTAGGAAAACATCTTGCTTGTGGAATGTCCTTGCAGATTACTGAAAATATGGTTGAACAAAGCCATACAGAAGGGAATTGACTCATTATTGGTAGGTTGGATGGATGTCCTGGAGAGAGATAGTGAGATGCTCAGGACACTAAAATGGAGGTTAAGGCTACAGACCTGGCAGCTTAGAGAGAACAAAATTATTTTCCTGATAAGGCAGAAATGCTGAGCAATTAAGACAATATCAATAGTTAATACCACAGAGTATCAAGGATGTTTAAATGCTAAAATGAGGTCTGCTCAAGTTGAGCTGTCTACATGGTAACTTGTACAGATGCTCACAATACTTATAAGTTTATAGAGGCCATCCACTGTTCTCCAGGAAGAGCTAGCATTTCTCCTGATCTTAGAAGACACTGTAAGATCCCTCTCCTACACACTGTCTTAACATTTTGCTCAGCTGCCAATATAATAATTAAAGTATTATTTAAGCAAAAGCCAGGTTTGAAAGTTTTAGGTTTGACAAGGAAAGGAAAAGATTATATGGCTTTTTCTATTATAGGCCAAGAGTAAGTGATAGTCAGTGCAGTTGGTGGCTGTTATACCAAAGGCACTCTGGCATATGGAAGAGGAAGTGATAAAGAAAACTCCAACAATCAAGCAGGTTCTTGTATGTTATGTGTGGCCAGAAAACTGAGCAAAGGATTATTCCACAGGGGAGCCCAGAGGTCCTACCATTCAGTAAAGCTACCAGGAATGCAGTGGTCAAAGGGCCTCGATATAGCTGAACACAGCAGCTGGACCTCTCTGTAGGCCAAGGGTGTGGGGGATTGTTGGGCTCAGTGAAAACCACTGAGACATAGGACTCTAAAAGAATAGGAGCCAAGAGGTAATACTCAATGGCCAGAGTCTGGGAACCACAATCACCATAATCACTGTGGAAGCCAAGGACTCTGTGGATATGGTTAATGGAGCATGACATCCTTAGGGGCAAACAAATGTATTGCTCAATACTTGAAACTTAGGAAAAAAGCAAGAATTGAGGGTCAGGAGGCTAAGAGGGGTGACTCTGCTAGAAAATCCATGATTCATCAATCGGTTCTCAGAACTATGCTAATTTGGGTCCAGAATCCACTGACCTGACTGAAGGCACCGAGTCCCTGTGAGGAAGGGCATGGAACATTGTAGCAAGACTAAAGTGAAATGGATCTGGGTAGATGTTTGAGTAGGTAAAATGCTGGCTGCACAAGCACAAGGTCTTGAGTTTAATCTTCAGCACCCATGTGAAAGTCAGGCACAGTGACCTGCTCTGGTATGGTTTAGCCAGGGGATTCTGAAGCTCACTGGCTACCAGTCTAGACAAAATGACAAGTCTCAGGTTAAGAATGATTCTGTTACAGAACACAAAATAGATAGTGATTGGATAAAGCAGCTGGAGTTGACCTCTGCTCTGGCTTACACACACATGCACACACACATGTGTACAAATACACACAATTTGATAAGAATACACTATAAGTATCCTCCCAGTCCTTTCCCAAAGGGAACTTATAGCCACTATTCTGTTGTTCCTACACATTAGACAATAGGAAATATTCAGACATACTGAGGACCCTGGAACATGAGGGTACCCAGAGACATACTCATCCTGGTCATTTCACTCTTATGGGAATGCACAGGCTCTGGGGCTGACAGAATCCTGACATGGCACATGCAAGCAGCAGGAATAGCTTTTGCAGGGACAAAGAAAAGCTGACAGTAAAATTGTCAACATGTAGTAACAAACACTGCCCTTAAAGAGCTGATATATACTTTTGGTGGCATCAGACAAAGTAAAAATTTAGACAAGTACCCGAAATGACACAGCACTGAAAATAAGGATTAGTTCAAGAAGTTGGAACAACTTTGAATTTGGAAATATAAAACAAAAACACTGGAAAAATAAACAGAGCAAATGTCAGGACGTTTAGGAGACAGTGACATGTTTACCCTACTTGCCTTCTGATGTCTTTATGCGCCTTTAACTGTCTGGCAGGAGATGCAGACAGAATAAATCATGAAAGATAGAAAAATATTTAAACAAGTTTATCAAGTCACTCAAAAATAGGCAAGCTGGGTGTTGAGGTATGTGCTTGCAATTCCCCGATGATGCAGGAGGATCACCGTAAGTTCATAGCTAGCCTGGGCTGAAAGTGAGACTGTGTCAAAAAAAAAAAAAGCCCAAAAAGAAAAATAAGTAAACAAATACAGGACATCACACCTAACACAAGAACACAGTGTTCCAGTGAAATGATACAACTGGCATATATTGACAATTCTCAAGAACACAAGTCCTAAAATTACACAGAATCATTTCTCTTGATGACCCTGCTTATGTAGTTTTTATTTAACTAACAATGAAAAGAGCACTTTTGAAAATCTTTTTTTATATTTGGAAATTTAAAAGCACATGTTTACAGATAGCCTCTGTACCCCAGTGTGGAGGTAAGCACTTGGAGATGGAGGCAGGAGGATTGCAGGTTTGTAGCCAGCTTTTGTAGCATAGTGAGTTTCAGACTAGCCTAATTACAGAGCCTGTCTAAAAACCAAACTAAAAAACAAACCCAGACAATAAAACAAAACCAGAATTCATGTGTCAAATTCCTAATAGACTTTCGTGAAAGAACTACTGAATAATGTTTACTAGCAGAATCATAAGCTAATC
Organism: Rhynchomys soricoides; assembly: GCA_019843965.1. NCBI lineage: Eukaryota > Metazoa > Chordata > Mammalia > Rodentia > Muridae > Rhynchomys > Rhynchomys soricoides. The sequence continues at coordinate 5,593,696 of JADRCH010000136.1, forward strand.
TGGAAAAAAAAAAAGGTTTAAAATGACAGTGAAAAGAAAAATTCATTAAGCATCATTATTAGTTCAATAAAATTTAATTGTAGACTATTATTGATTCTGAGTGTAAGATGATTATAAAAACAGTGCCCTTACACAGTGTCTAGAAAGAGAAAGAAAAACAATATAACCACATTGTGTTAGGAAACATCTGAATTAAAGATAACAACTGAGAAATAAAAATTTGTAAAGTACTTCAACAAAAATTGAAGAAAAAAAGTTTTCTATCAAGTGAAAAACTGGAAAGTGAACTTATAAAAACTAAAAATATCAACACCTGAGCACACACCAATTTTCTAGGAATTTATAAAATATATCAACAATCTAACAATTACAAGAAAAACTGATATATTAAAAAGTTCCTTTTAAAAATGAATATTAAATCAAGGTAATAAAAAGAGATAGTTAAGGGCTACTGAGATGGCCTAGCAGATAAAATAATTGCCACACAGCTTGATGAACTGAGTTTAATCCCTGGATGTCATGACAGAACAAGAAGACAAGAATGGATTCCACAAAGCTGTCTCTGGGCACCTACAGGTGCAGCATGGTACAGGAGTGCCCTGTCATACCCGTTAATAATAATAAAAATGATAATGAGAAAAATAAATATATTTTAAAGGCTAGTTCTGCAGTTGTTGTTTAAAATGTTTACAGAAATAAAGGACAGAATGGAAAATTCTACAGTTATCCTTGAGGCTTATAATAAAATCTTCTGCAAACCAGCAACAACAAAAAGATTTAAAGTTTGAAATTTTTACTTTTATTATTGGATTTGACCTAATGCCTACTCCATGAGATGAAACCAAGATCTGACACTACTTGAGTGAACAAGAACCAGACACTAGAGTAAAAACAAATACTACTGTTTAAAACATAGCAACAAAATGGCTCCTAATGACATTCTGCTACACTCAGAGATGGTGCCTAGCTAGTCCATTATCAGAGAAACTTCCTTTTGCAGCAGATGGGAACAAATATAGACAGATATAGCTAGACAATACGCAGAGAGTGAGAAACTAAATAACACTCAGCCCTAGATGGAATTTCTCTATCAAATCCCTACCCTTAGAGCTCAGGCAACCCCATGGGGAAGAGTGTAAGAGCCAGATGGGATGGAGGTCATGGAGAAAACAAGCCCCTCTAAATCAACATGAGCAGAGCACATATGCACTTAGAAGGACTGAAGCATCAAGCACAGGACCTGTATAGGTCTTCATCAGTTTCTCTGTATATATTATCGCTTCCAGTTTAGTGTTTTTATAGAATTTTGAGTGTACAAATGAGTGGGTCTCTGATTCTTGTCCTTCTCTTAGGCTCTTTTCTTTCTGTTTGCTAAGTTTTACCTATAAAATATGTCATCTTTCACAAATCTACATGCTATATAATTTTGAAAAATGGCACTATTTTATGCATCAGTAAGAAAGATGGCTTAAGATGAAGAATCCTCATAAAATAGGTCTCTCCATCCCAAGCACACACGTATCATAAACCAGGATTTCAAAGGATTCATGGAAAAGTAAATGAGAAAGCAAGCCATGCCTGAAAGGGAAAGTAAGGAAATTTACTTACTTATCTCAGTTCTGGCCCCGAGTACACAGATGAAAACTCAAGAAATTCCCTTGAAGATCTGACTCATAAACCAGACAGAAAATCCTGCAGGGCTTCCATCTGAACTCAATTACCAGATTTCATTAAAAACAAAAACAAAAAAACAAAAACAAAACGAAAGCAAAACAAAACAAAACAAAAAACAGATCCCGGCCTCCTAAGTAAAACATAACAACAAAACAAAACAAACATGAGCCTCATACACAGCCCAAGCAAACAAACAAACTCAAGCAAAAGCAGAGGGTTTAAGTTAACTTGTTACAGTGCCTTCACTTGAATGGCACAAACAAACGCATATCCTCTCTGGAGGAAGCTAATTTTAACTCAGGCACTAATTAGTGCTAAGATCCATTCCATTATAAAACATGTTTCATTTTCAGAGAAGTTAAGTGCAACAAAATGTGCAACTCAGAATTGAAAACTCATAGGATCATGTGCACAGCAAATTGTTCCTTCTCAACAAAATAAGAACATTGTATCAGACTATCCTTGAGGATTTGGGAAGTTGCAATGGTTTTTAGGAAGTTGGATTCATGCAGACTAGGATTTTGGGCTGCAAAGCAATTAACTGCAAATAGACAGATCTGACTGCAAACAAGACAAAGGAAACTAAGACACTTGAAACAATCACAATGAACATACACACAAATGACTTCTTGCTCAAAGAAATAATAACAAACAAGTTAAAACTCAACAGTGGTAAAATATATTTTACAATTCAAAACTTGTGGGATAGAAAGTAGAATTCAATTTTAATTTTTTTTTAAATTTTGTTTTGTGTTTGAGGAGTATATCTGTGGACAGTGCCTTACCCCTTCTCACAAGGTTGAAACTGAAGTTTACTTCAAATGAGGAGACTCACCCTCAAAGGTCTTATTCACAGAGAATGATTGAGAGGCTACAGGAAAGGACATGCGTGACCCTAAAGTAGCTGCACCATGGCTGTATACAGACGGGATCTCTGCATTAACACTGCTACATCAGTGGTTCTCAACCTGTGGGGATACAACACTTTGAGGGTTCAATGACCCTTTCAGAGGGGTGACCAAAGACCACTGGAAATATCATATATTTACATTTTAATTAATAACAGTAGCAAAATTTCAGTTATGAAGTAGCAACAAAAATAATTTTATGGTTGGGGTCACCTCAACATGAAGAACTGTATTAAAGGGTCTCAGCACTAGAACCATTGACTTACATATTCAAGCTTCTCCCCCAAGACCCCAACGACACGTGCAATTAGAACAAAATTTCATAGAAATGACTAAGAATTCTGGTGGCTAATACTCTGGGAATAATCCAATGATCTTCTCACCTAGAAGAATATGTCAACAGCTCATAGGACCAGTCATGATGGACTCTCACAAGCAAGCATAGCTAATCTCATTAATATGGCAGTTGTTTGACTCAGAGAACAATTCTGGGATGTACAGTATGTGTATGAATGTATGTCCATGAATGACCAGCTGAGCATGTAGATGCCATAAGACAACTTTTGGGAGTTGGTTCTCTCCTTTCATCATGTGGGTCCTAGAGAGTGGACCCAGATTGTCAGGCTTGATATCAGGTTTCTTTACCTACTAAACATTCTCAACAGTCCTAGAAAGTAGAACTCTAAAACAAAGTAATAGCTGTAAACATATTAAGAAAAGTTGAACATAAACTAGTTTTTTTCATGCAACTGGTAAAAATCACAAAATACCCAGACAAGTCATAGAATGAAAATAATATTACAATTGGAGTGGCAGCTCTCTCTGACTCTGTTGCCTGTCTTTGAACCTCTTTCCTCCTTCTCTGGCCTCAGTGGGAGAGGATGTGCATAGACCTGCTATGACTTGATGTGCCAGGGCAGGTGGTTACTCATGGGGGCCTCTCTTTCTTTGAGGAGAAGGAGAAGGCAGAATGGGGAAGGGAATGTGAGAGTGAACTGGGAAAAGAGGGAGAGGGAATGTAAAGTGAATAAATCCATTAATTAATGGGAAAAAAAATAAATAATTTTACAGGGTAGAAAAATGTTAATTGGAAAGCAAATAAACCAATTTATTGTAAAAGAATGGGAAGATGGAACATGACCTTAAATAGCTGATTCTTTGAAATGATAAATAAAAAGACAAATCTGCTTTTAAAAAAATGGCCATGACAAAGTAGAGACAGATATACATTAATATCAGAGAAAGGGCACAGAAAGATAGTTATAAAGAGTATCAAGAATATGCATTAGACCAGAAGCTGTTTTCTGTCCTTTGCTTGTTAAATACTTTATGGTATAATGCCAGATACATGAAAGGGATTATAAGGAGAACTCAAATTCAGGAGGCAGGGGGTCCTGGACTGTGTGAGAATAGAGAGGCTGGCTGGGTATGATTACCCACCTGTGCATTAATTCATTGCTCTCTGGTTTTGACTACAGATGCAACATGGCAGTTCTTGCAAGGTCTTGCCACTGTTACTTCATTGCCGTGATGAACAATAAAATAGAATTGCATGCTAAAATAGACCCATTCTCCCCTAAGATGCTATTATCGGAGTATTGTTTTTTTATCAGAACCGGAATTGAAACCGAGAATTGATACTGAAAAGAGCAAAGGACAAGATACATACATGCATAATGAGGCAGAAGAAAGTGAAGCTCTCCTTTCATAGACTCAGTGTTTGAATTTGGAGCTAAGAAAACTGGATTTACAGCTGGGAGAGAACACAGGTTGAGGAGGTTGGAGAAGCCATAAGGTAAGAGTAATTTTGGGGAATGGTATGTCTCTAACAAGGTATCTGCAAGGCTGTGTTGGTGATGCTGATGCTGGTGATGCTCTTAGAGTAGCCATCAAGTCAGTACTAATTACTCACCACCTTCCTAGCTCATTGCTTTCCAGCTGTCCAGCCTACTGCTCTGTATGGATAGTTATGCTACAGTAGTCCATCCTGTTTCTTGAGGAGACCATGACATTTCTATTGCCACACTTTTGTTTTAGGGTATAATGCCCACAGAGTAAATAGAAATGGTCAAGTTATAATACATGACAGATTTACCATTAGTCTTAAAAATCTTCACTGCCACAAGGTTTGGGATACAGATGATTTTATATGAGTATCTTAGCATGAGTGTTCAGCATGCTCCTGGTTATAAGCAGTCCAGAAAAACTTTTATTACAATAGATAATATCCGGTTTCAGATCCTAAACTATAATCCTGAACAATAAATGAGCTTACAAGTATTCTGTTGCCTTTTTCCCTTGGATTTTCATGGACATAAAGGTAATGATGATATTTATATTTGCAGATAGGATATATATGTTATCACACAATTTACAAAGGTGTCAAACAGATAAGGCTAGGTTTATTGTCACATGGCTATTGGGCATAGAACAGAGTCATGAGAAGAGACTTAACCACTACTTGCCAAAAATAATATAAAACATCTCTACAAATACCCATATTCAGTCATTAGGGTTTAAAATTTTATAATCAAATCCTAGATTGGGCAATGGACCATTGCTCACTTCATATTCAGCTTTTAAGAAGGCCAGGATTCATTTCTTGGCAGGGTACCACTTCACTCCCTGATACTGGAGAAGTCATTTGTCAGGAGTGACATTCTCTTTCTCCATTCCTTCACCTGTAACATGGGCACTACAAAACAACCCAACCCACTCATTAGAAGTTGGGAGACCTAGTTAACTCAAGTCTCAAAAGCTCTCCCAGCCCTCCTTTTGGATCAGACACAATTAGAATAGAAAATACATTCACAATTTGAAACTTGTGACAAAACTCCTTTCCCAGATAATGGCTCATCGGGACTATGCCCATCAGAAGTCAAATTCTTCCCTGTTGCCAGTTCAGAGCTTCGAGACCAGAGAAGGAAAATGATAACATGCCAATAAGATTTGGCACTTATAAATGTACTTTCAGTGCTTGGATAAGTCTTCGCTTCACTGGCCCAACAGTATTTGTAAGATATTCCTGGCATGTGGCAAGCTGCAAAGCCCTGTCACACGGAGAGAAATACCTTCTTCATAAGAGTGAGCAAGGCATCTCACAACAGCTGTTGAGGTGAAAAGCAAGCACTAAAGAGAACTAGTTGCAAGCTAACTGGATTCTTTAACATCCTGACATTTTTGAAGAGATGAAAGCAGTTTGTAACAGGAGGGGAAATTATTCTAATTCTTGTTCACGTCTTTAAGACTATTTCCTACAAGTACTGAACATAAAAGGTCCAAGTGGCCATGGAGATGCCACTGTAAGGTAATGGAAGATTTTGACTGGCAACTCTGATAGGCCTCCTATAATCTATTGCCTCCTAAGTCCTCTATCAAGCTGCTTTCCTATTCGCTTTCTTCTAGGAAACCATATCCTTCTCCCACAGTAATGTAGGATCTAAGTGAAGAGTCAGAAGGTGGGGTGGGACATAAGAGAAGGTAGCAGCAAGGGCTTGTGATGAAATATATGAGATATATCTCAGTTATATTTCCTCTAGTGTTGCTAACATGTCCTAAAAACCAGCATAAGGGAGAAAGAGTTATGCTGGATCTGGGCTCAAGGGTCTAATCCCTCATGGTAGAGAAGTCCTGGGGGCTAGGTTGTGAGGCAGCTGGCCAAGTTGCACTCATCACCAAGAAGTGGATAATGACGGATTTTCATGCTCAGCTAGTCTACTCCTTTTTACACAACTCAGGACCCAAGTAGGGACCAATGCTGCCGACATCAATGAATATAAGCATGGCTAGAGACTAACCTAACACAGTCCCTACGGGGTATGCTTATAGGCTTGTCCCAAGGTAATCCAAGCAAATGTGATTTAAAAATAGACCATTCTGTCTACTTTTGTCCCTTAAAAAATGTAGTTCAGCCTCAGAATTTCTACTTTTTTCTTCAGTCTACTACAGTGTATCTCCTGACCCAATGATGCAAAATAGACCAAAGTACAAATAAAATAGATTTTGATATGCATACCCATTGTATGTGTGTGTGTGTGTGTGTGTGTGTGTGTGTGTGTGTGTGTATAAATGGTTGTGTCTTTGGGTATATACTCTCATTAGCCAGACTCCTTGAATGAACCACCAACCATTATTTCTTCTTCTCATTTTAAACTGATGTCCCTGCTTGTTATATAATCACTATCTTGTACTAGTAAACCAAATGATGTATTTTAGAACTTAGGATTTAGGTCACTGACCATCTGAAGACATTGCCTCTGTGATTGCTCTCCAGCATTCCCGTAATGTCATTACTGCTTGTTTATGATGATGTCACACCATCCTACACCCAAGCTTGGCTCGCAAGCACTGAACCAAGCACTTGGCATTCCAACTTGTTTGGTTATACACATCTCAAGAATCTTATTTTACCTCTCTCCATGCTTCTTTCAGAACTATATATAACATTAGCTATTAATATCCGAAATCTAGGCTAAATCCATTCTTGAACAGGAGGAGGTGAGGATCCAAAAAGGGAAACACAAAATGAAATGAAGTGTTTAGAAGGGTGAGGCCCTCAGGTCCAAGGAGGAACCTAAGTGCTTTCAAGAGAGGCAATAAAACAAAACAAGACAAAACACATGTGACACGTGACTGTCAGGAATAAGAATGCTGGTAGGCTTTGCACCAACAACCTAGGAAAGGAGAAGACAGTGGAACCATGCTCTTCCTGTTCGGAGAGAAAAATCAGTTCATGCAGGATTCTGATGGAACAATATCAATATTGTCACTCCTAGAAAGCCTTCCTAACTGAACACTGCAATATAAAGATGTTTAGATCCATGTGACTGCATGGGAGCTAAGAAGAAGAAAGGTAAGTTCACATCTCCCATCATCCTAAGCGGCTGACAGACCTTGGCTGAAGGAAGGCCCTGGGAACAGCATTGCAGAAATAGCAAAGACAGGCAAGGGGAAGGGTGGGGGGCAGCTGGGACACTGTTGCTGCCCCGATGCGTACCAGTTCTATTGAGTTGTCCACTTTTCTCCATATCTACACCTAAAAATATTCTTGTTTGAGAATCTCATGCATTTATAGTGGATTTTAGGTATCTCCACCTCCTATCCCCCTCTGCCATCCACTTCTCTTTACTGGAGGCCTTTTCTCAGCAAGTTGACTTTCTCATCTTCTTTGTCTGTGTGGCCCACAGAGTTTAATTCAAGGTTCTTGCCTGAGTAAGGGCAAGGGGTTACTTAATAAAAATTAATTTAAAAAAAAAAATGCCGGGTGGTGGAGATATGCCTTTAATTCTAGTACTTGGGAGACAGAGGCAGGCAGATCTCTATGAGTCCTAGGTTAGTCTGGTCTACTGAGCAAGTTCCAGGAAAGCCAGGGCTACATAGGAGAACCTTGTCTCAAAAACAAAAACAAAATAACAACAAGTGTGTAATGAATTAGAGAGGAGGAATTCTTAGGAGGAGATGAGTGGATAACAAGAAGCCTGGAAAAACTTGAACTGATTTGATGATTGTTTCCTCTGCAGTGTTACTCAGAAGACCAAAAGACAATGAATCATTTAAAAATAAACTACCAAAATAGAAATGAGCATCAACAGTCCATGGCTAAGATGCTGGCAAGGTTCATCCTCATTCTAAATACAACTAGTATTTCCCAATATATCTGCTGTTACTTTTAATTTCAAAGTTTATTTCTTTCATATTTTTGGAGTTTATGTGGCTGGTGGACTGAGGTAAAAATCCAGAAATCCACTTGAACATTTAGCATGACCTTATTTTACTGGCTTTAACTTTGCCTGTAGGATCTGAAAACCCATCCATCTCCTATTATTTCAAAATATCTTGAGTTTTCCTGCTGTTATTCTTTGTCAATGTTTTTCAGGTTTTTAAACTTCTTCAAGAAGGAAGTTAAAAATTATTAGCAGGAACACATTGTTTCTGATGTGGGAGACATGATTCTCTTTGTTTCAGGATGAAATTAAGACATATCAAAGAAAATAATGCCGGTATCTTTTTACATCTATGTTTCTTTAACAGCTAACAATAAATACCCATCCTCTGATTTATGAAGTATTGCTTGAGAGATAGAAGTTCTATCATTTGATTTTTCCCCACTTATGTAGGATATGCAGTATGTATGCTATGTATGCATCTGACTTGTGTATGGTGTATAGTGTGATGATATGTATATGTATGTATGTGTGTATGTGTATCTGAACATCAGACCTCATACCTGTGTGTCAAGTGCTTCCTGAACCATCTTTTAGCCTAATATCCGTCCATTTAATGACTAAATTCATTAGTCATTTTATTCTGTATTCCATATTAAGCATTATGTCTTATTATAGGTATCAAGTATAAACACTAAAATTAAAATTTCCCTGAATATTAATTAGTGGCTTTGGGGGATCAGAGGGGCATTGAAATGGGTAATTATTTATGCATATTTACTTTTTAGACATTTTCATATAAAAATTTGGTAGCTATATATCTCCTCACGCTCTGAATATATTGTTATCTATTGTAAGTAATGAAACCATGCAGCTGTTGACCAATGTGATTTATGGCTGCTTTGGATCTGGGGAACTGGGAGACACTGTTCACACTCAACACCTCACTAGTGGTTTCCTCTATGACCTGATGTAGCTATTGATAACATAGGATGAAATATACATCATGGGGCTTACATAAATGTTATACCCTGAATGGCTATGCATGCCTCTGCAGGCTACTGGAGTTGACATGCAAGGGATTCAGATTAGCAATTTAAGCCTGAAAGCTACCAAGACAGAATACTAGAGCTGGGGATGTAGCTCACTGGAGAAATCCTTGCCTAGCATGTGCAAAGACTTGGCTTTGATTGACCCAGGGAAAAAAAAGCATAGGAATTTCACATTTCTTAGAATTGTCTGAAAGGAAACTACTTTCAGACAGGGTTTTGCTTTGTAGCCCAGGCTGGTCTTGAACTCAGTTCTCTTTATATCCTCCTTTTCAAATGCTGGGATACAGGTGTGCAACAACCCGCACCACAAATACACTTTTAAAAGAGTATGAAAGTGTTTACTGTGGCATGCAAAAACGTAATTTGTAGATGGTTTTTTAATGAGTTTGAAATTCAGTGAGCTTACATTTGAGTAGAAGGCTTAGCTACTTAAGTTGCAGTGTTCTCAAAAACTCATATTTGTTTTCTCCCCTCTTCTTTTAAAAATATGGAATCTCATGTAGCTCAAGGTGGCCCCAAGCATGTTACAGAGTCAAGGGTTACCTAGAGTTCTCAGTCCTCCTGCCTCCATCTCTCAAATTCTGGGATTACATTTAAGTATACCAAAAAGGCCACCTTCACAAGACACACATCTGAAATAAAATGAAGAGATTTTAGAATACTGACTTATCCTGCTCCCAGCATATTACACATTATTCAGGAGAAGCAGTACAGATATGTTGTATGAGCTAATAAACAAGTTATCCAGCTTGGCAGCAAGAACCTTTATCTGTTGAAGCATCCCACAGGCCGCCAGTTCTTATTTTTCTGGATCTATATTTAAAGTTCTCAATGTCATGACTACAAAAGAACCTATATTTACAATATCAATCATCTACATACAGTTATCACTGATTAATTATATAGAAAACAAAACTCAAAATAGTGATGTCTAACTTTAGGTAATGAGTTAGAGCATGAGGGTAATGCTGAACTAAGGATCATCTGCAGCACTCGCTAAATAATGGGGACTTTGGTGGAATATCTGGTAATTTCTCTCCTTACTTCATGTCTTCAAGGAGAATGCAAACTAAGAACTATTCAGCACATCTTCTACCTTTTGTCCTCAATTTATTGAAATTATTTTCTTATCTCAGATATTTACATTGCCTTGTTTATCCTATGCTCTTTCCTGAGGGCTGTGACTGGAGTAAGCTATGATCTCTTGGCCAACCTTCGCATGTGTTTCTTAGACTGATTCTTACACAATGTCAAATAGTGTGAAGGTCTATACTTACAGAACCATCACATCAATTGATTCTAATTCACTCGTACTTCCCTTCCCCCAATTCTGCTAGCAACGTGGCAACTAGAGCCAAAGAACCAACAAAAAAGACTTTATAGATTATTTTGTAAGGTTATATTTTCATAACACTGAAAAGAATTCCCACTTACGTTGGGAACTATTTTGGTGAGTTAAATAATATACAACAGGGTTTGGCAATCTACTGGATGTAGCATGCAAAATTTGCATCCATTCACACTAATCTAGGGTTTCCTGTGTCAATAATAAACCCTCACTTTCAAAAATTACTACAGATGCAAATTTCTGTGCCACAGTATTACCAGAGGGCTTAAAACATATTTTCATTCCAAATATGCTAATGTTTCTTCTTAGGAGACTGTGTGAGGGAGAATGGGAACCTGACCTTGATCTCACATAGGAAACTGCTGTTTGAAATGTAGAAATATGCAGGGTGTTTGGGGGAGGGAAACCTGTGTTGATTGGACACTTACTGCCGGGTTTGTTTTTGTGTTAGATACAGCATCTACATGATCATGTTGAATTCTCACAACAAGTGAAGGAAACTGAGCAAGGAAAGATGAGGGAGCCTGCCACAGATCAAGGGATCATGGCCATCTTCTTGTTGGGTATTTGTTGTTGGAATTTCTAACCAAACAATCCAGTTGTTATAATTATAAGCTGTATGCCTGGATTGGGCAGATCTAACACTATACTAACATATTCTCCAGCTATGAGACTCCTTTTTACTTATGCTTTCTCTTGGCCATGCAGTTCTGGTTCATCACAGCTTCCTCCTCTCTTCCTCCATCCTCTCTCCTTTCCCACTGTTCCTCTTTCCCCTCTCTACCTGCCACCACTCTCAAACCTCCAGTTCTACCTTTCCCCTCCACTGCCCAACCCCTGGGTCTAGCCTTTGTCAACCAATTACAATAGGGAGTAGGTTCACATGGGATCACCTGAGTTTGTGCTGGAATGACGGACTGCTCCTCAAGGGAAACCCCTCTTGATGAAGCAGAATTAACAGAATACAAACAGCACCAGGCCAAACCAGAAAGGTGTTGGTAGACTATCTGGTTATTTTTCTCTCTTCCTTCTTATTTCAAGTCTTCAATGTGAATGTAGTCATATAATCTATTGGTCAAGGATGACAACTACATTGTCTTTCATACAGTGAGAAAAATCAGTCACCGACTCCAAGCTACACATCAAATAAACATTCATGCAATGAGAGGTGAAAAAGAGATGACTTCAGAATTTGATAATGACAAAGTTCTCCCAGTGAAATGAGAATTCATGTGATAAAGGGCCACTCATTATTTTCAGCATGTGATTGCTATTCATGATGAAATATTGTAGGTATTCTTGTTTTATTGACCCTTTTTTCTGCTCCATCTTTCTCCACAAAAGTTAGCATATCATTTTTCTTTCTTCTTTATTGTGTACTTGCCTCACATTGTCCAGGCTAAGGAGCTCATGCCACCCAACCAGGACTTTTCAGTGATATCCATAGAAAAAAAAATTAGACTTCAGTCATTAGTGGTGATTGATGATAACTATATGCTAAGTAGCATTGTGCTGTTTGTGGATTACAGATGAAAAGAAGAAAGCATGGGATTTCAATAACTTTCCCTGAGTATGACATTACAGGAAGACACTTTAACGGTAAGACTAGGATTCAATTTCCAACATTCTTCCCAGAATTTGAACTTAACCCCAACAAACATAACTTGCCATGGTTGAGTCATTGGTCTTACAGTCAGTCTGAGGTCTACCTTTTGTGAGGCTGCTTATCTTTGCTTTGGATCCTGTAAGCCTCCCGTAATGCTTTGTGGCTGTAAGTTAATTTAACATGCTTTTTATATCGTATAACCAAATGTGGAGTTATTTAAATTACCATCTATTAAACAACATTCTAACTTCCCCGGTGAAATATCTGTCTATGTGAAATCAGCTATAACTGTGGCATTTTTTATACTTCATGCTCCACCTGCTGAGAAAACAAACCCACAGTAACCTTGGATTATTTTCTTGGACTACTTTTATTTCACTAGCTTTCTCCTTCTTCTGGAACAGCTACCATGCTGGAAGCATGACTTCTCAAGTTGTCCACCCTAATGCACTGTTCTATTATGCTTAAATACACCTGACAACTTCGGTTATTAATCTCCATCCTTCTGTTTCTACTGTCTACTTCTTTTAACAAAATGAAACTGGGAAGACTGCATCCCACTCCTTTCTTGCCTTACTTGCCCCTTTCTAACACTAACTGCATGTACATCAAAAGCACAGCGAATAGAATTTCCATAAAAACATAGCGATTTGATGACTATTTTTCTTGTCATGTAGAAGGAAAATGTTTGGGAGTTCTAAGCTTTACCAATGTGGGGCCTTCTAGAGATCATTTTGTTGTTTAGACCTTCAACTACTTTTCAAAAGTAGAGTCTGAAAGAACTTGGGTCCGTGGAACTGGCCATTTCTTAATATGAACGCATAAAAGGCAAAACACCTCCAGTGAATTCTCCTATATAATTTATATCTACAACTGTGTGTGGGTACATTCTCAGAAGCAGACAGTCCTGAAATCTTTCTATTTAGAATGCATAAAAGCTGAAAGCAAGGACATTTCATCATCATCCCCCTCCCTCAAAGGCCACAGAACCTGCAGAGGGAACCATGGTTCTCACAATGCCAACACAGAAGACAATCAGTTTCTAAAGGGTTGAACCAAGACAGTATCACAGGGCCTGAAGGTAAAAGGCAGGATATACAGATGTCTACCATCTCTCCAGGAGACCTTCAGCTTCTTCTCTGGGCCTCTAGACAGTAAAATCTTCTGGCAGGATTTAAAGTAGTTAACTAGAAAATCCAAATTGGGAAGTAAGAAACTCCAACTTCGCTTGACTTTATCAATATTGTGAAGGGAATGATGTCATTGTTTGGGGGTTCTGCAAAGACATTCCATGTCGCTTCAATCTTAATGCCAGGCTGGAGCCTGCATGGTCTGCCAGCATCAGCAGATAAACAAGACCTGTAGTCTTTCTATTCATCTCTGGATAGTTACTCAGAAAAGATTCTGGAAAATATGCCTATTAGGAACTAAACATTTCAGTTTTCATTTTATCCTTGTGCCAGAAGTCCATTCCTTGGATAAACACTTTACAAACTGACACTCTAAAAGTCACAAAACATGATAAAGTATGTGTGCATCAGTCAGGGCTGATTAAATATTTTCTCTGCCATGATGAATGAACAGTTCTATACGATATGAAAACTTTGAAACTAATAGCTCTCCCACTTCTCCCAACCTGTTTTTTTTTTTTTTTTGGTTTTGTTTTGTCTTTATTTTGCATGAAAGATTATTTTTCCATTTCAACTCATTTGTTATGCAATCTTGGCTTTGGTAAAATATCACTCCAGGGATACTACATGCAGAAATATTATTTAGTTTTAAGATGTGTGAATTAAAATTCTTTTTAAGATGTGCTTTTTACAAACTATTGCTTGCTTTGGATCACTGGTTGCTTCCAGTGTTCTTGCTTACATCTAAATAAAATATGATGGGAGGAAGAATCTACCATATTCTCTTTAAGAAAGGGGTGTGTAGCACAGTGGTACACAGCTTCCATCCCAGTACTCTGAACTGTAAAGCAGGAGGCTCAGGAGTTTAAGACTAGTCTTAGCTAAATAGCAAAAATCCTGCCCCCTAATTCTTACAATGAATTTTGAAAGATTCTTTGAGGCAGTCGAAGTAAATGGTCAGCTATGTAGTCAAAGCTTTGTCACATAATAATGCTAAAAGACATTGGCTCATTGCTTCAATACCACTGTGATAATTGATTTTTATCCCTTTTTAAGTTCCTTGGCAATTTCATATGTGTATCCAAATACCTATATAGCTGTTATGTATATCCAATATATCTTACTAGCTATCTCCCTTCCTAATTTCATATTGTTTTATGTGTGCCGAGCTCAAAGAGGTAGCTGCAGCTTCTTTGATCTTGACTTTAATGGCCAGGCCATGTTAGATCCAAAAAACAGCATGTCATAGCACTTCTCCCCATAATCTAGTTCTAATCACCTTACTCTTTCATTAACAAATTCTTTATTGTCTTATAATGTGAAAATTAGCTACAGGGTCAAGGGTATGGCAAGTGATGAGCACAGGACGAATGTGCTTAGAGACTGGCATCAATGCTGAACACAGGGGAGGGACAATTGAACGTTGATTGGCTATAGTTACTCTTTGTTTTTAGCACCCTGAAGAAAGAAAGAGACTTCTATTCTGAAACATTTTAAAAAGTTTGAGGAGCTTGGCAAGAGAGCTCAATGGGTAAGGCATTTCCTGTCAAGCCTGACAACTGGAGTTTGAGCCCCAGGAACCACATGGTAAAAGGAGAGAACCAACTTCCACAGGTTGTCCTCGGACTTCTTCATGTGGGTGTGGTACTTGTGCATCCATAGACATTGTCTAGACACTCTCTCTCCCTCTCTCTCCCTCTCTCTCTCTCTCTCTCTCTCTCTCTCTCTCTCTCTCTCTTACACACACACATACACACACTCACTCACACACCAATAACTATAAACGAAAGTATTTAAATATGTTAAAAACAGTGTATGTAAAACTTCAGTAACACATGTATACTTAGTACACACATCTGTACATAAGCACAGATATAATTTAAATGTATATAAGATCCTATTACAAAATATTAAGCACCTTCCACCAAAATGTTTAAAATGTACACCAAAGTCAGAGAAATGTGTCCTTATGAGTGGCCCCTAAACTGTTTGCTGTTTCATGTGTGTAACTTTAATTTTTTCAAAATCTACTTTTAATGATGAACCAACAGTTAGGGACCAACAGGATCACCAGGAATCCTCTGCTGTGCCTTTCTCAGGGAAGTGAATATCAGTGAAGACTGAGACCCATAAGCATTGCACGGCAAGCTGTATCAGCAAGCAAAGCTCTGTCTCTGTCATTCCGTAGAGTCTTATTTATATATCACATGTCCTCCACATACCTCCAAACATCAAGAGTCCTCCACATGCCTTGCCTCAGCATGGGCTTTGCCTCAGCATGGGCCTTGCCTCAGCACGTGCATCCAATCAGCCTAGAGTCTGCAGAGTCCTGACAAATACAACTCAACTATGCAATGTAAGGTAAACCAATGCAAGTGTGCCGTTAGCAAAGAATCCTTCATCACGTGTCCTTTCACATGCTTGTTTTAGCAGAACATCCTCTCTCCTGTGTCTGCTTCAGTGAAATATTGCTTTACTAATCTGCTTTAGTCTTTCACCTGTGTCCACATCAGGAAAACACGCTTTCATGTGTTTGCTCCAGCAAAACACCATCCAGCCGACTTTCCAAAGAACCCTTGAGTTTCCACATCACATGTTTATCACGTATTATACCTCTTTTTGATGTCCTTTGCCCACAATGTTACCCAGATTATAGAACACAAGAAAGTACGTTCATGAATAAATTGGTTTAAATATAATTTAAATTTTACTTTTTCATCTCTTCTATCAGTTTTAATAAAACCAGAAATAAATTCAATGATACTAAAGCTTCAGGCCACTGACATAAATGGCATTTCTATAACCCATTCTCTGTCTATTTCAAAGTTAATTCCACCCCAGATTTGGTTTCTGACTATGAATTTAAAAAATAGAATACATAAAAAGAAAACAAGTTGACTTAACCATCATTTTTAAAGTAGAAAAGATTCCAGAGTATGGACTGGTTGATTTTACAGCTGCCTTTGTCTCACTTTTTAAACTTAAATAAAAGTACATTTATTAGGAACTCTGGATTTCTAAACTTAATGCCTTGGAGCTGACACCAATACTAAGTTATTCTGTGGGAAAAGAAAAAAAATGTATCATGATCCACAATTAAAGAAAGTGGTCTATGTTAATTAAAAATAAATAAAAGTGAAGGCAGACATAAACACACAGTGGGGATGCAGCAAATATTTACAGTATCCTTATTGTTGAATAAGAGCATATGCAGAGTCATCATCATATTATATCTGAGCTTGGGAGATGACTCTGTAGAGCTACCTTGCTGTCTAGGAGAACTGTCAAGTGGTCAGTCAGAAAGGGTGTACACTTTATTCAAGTAAAAAGGAACTCAAGGTCCCACTTATAGAATAACAGAAAATACATGAATAAGCAGAATTAGTACATAACACTATTGTGCTAGCAAGTGGAATATAAGAAGAAATAGTTAAAACATATACTGAACTTTCTTTTGAATATTTTATTTTGTTAAATAATAAATTGAAAAATACCAGTATATCTTACTTAGAGAAACTAAAAATTTCTTGATAATAGTTTATTCATTTTAGATAATATTTTGTAAAAAAGATATAACATAAAGGCCCATGGGTGTAATTTCTTTCAAAGCAAGCTCACAGCTCACATTGTGCTCCTGAGTGTGTATGCGTGTGTGTGTGTTTGCCAGTGTGGGTGACGTGTGTGTAGTCTTTATGGCTATGTCTTTGTACCTATATGTATATGTGACAGGATATATTTGTGTGTGCTGTTTGTATGCATTATTTGCCTGTCTGTGAGAGTGTGTGATTCTGTATGTGTACATGAGCATTTATATGTGTGTATGAAAGCAGTGCATTTTTGACTGCATTTTTATATGTGTGTCTCCACCTGCATGTCAGTGTGAGTGTGTGTGTGAGTGTGTGTGTGTGTGTGTGTGAACATTTCTGTGCTTGCATGTCTGTGGGTGTGTGCATTCATGTTATATGTGCACATTTGTGTTTAGTTCAATAAGCATTTCATATGGCTAAGTCTCTCTATAAAATTCTCTCACCAGCCACACTCAACGAAGCTTTGTATACTGTAAAGAACAAGGTGCTTCATTGCTGGCGTCTCAGAGGGCAGAGGAAGGAGAGTCCCGAGCACTGTCTGTGTCTTATGGGCTATGCTCCTGAAGGGTCAGAACTTGGATCTGGGGAATCAGCAAGGATATGCCCACCACTCAATCCTGCCTTCTCTCTCAGGAGCTTCTGTGATCATGTGGTGTGGTGTAGTACTTCAAAACTTCTGAGGTATTTCTCTTTTGATAGAAGAAGGGTATTCAGTGAATATGTATGGTTATATTTTCTCCTTCAGACATCTGAAGCCTGACTCAGCAATTCTTATTACTTAGAAATGACAGTCATTTCTAAAATCAAACTTGCCATCAGACTGTCAGTGGATCGTTCAGAAAACATAAACTAACTCTTCTTAAGCATTCACTGTATGACCCAGATTTAAAGAAAAACAAACAAATAAACTAGGAATTAAGCAGAAAATTCCTTTGATCAAGACGCTTTTAATATATTCACAGAAATGAAAATAGACCAGTGTATTTTCTGTCTGAAGGTCAGAAATGGCTGATAGAAGATGGCAGAAAGAGCTCCTGGAGACTGGACCACCCAAAAAATATACATGGAGGGACCCATAGTGCTGGCCACATATGTGGCAAGAGGAGGGCCTTATTGGATGTCAGTGGGAGGAGAGGCCCTTGGGCCTGAGGGTGTTAGATGCCCCAGTTTAGGGGAATGTTAGGGAGGGAAGACAGGGAGTGAGTGGGTGGGTGGGGGAGCACCCTCATAGAGGCAGGGGGAGGGGAAATGGAATAGGGACTTTCCAAAAGGGAAAACATTTGAAATGTATATAAAGTAAATATCAAAAAAAAAAAATTAAATATTAAAAAAACAAAAAGAAGACGGCAGAAAGAAGAGAAAGTGTGTAAGCCCAAGCTTACATAAACAGACCGAGTAGAATTTGTTTATTCCAGATCTTACCCCAAGATGAATTTGATTTGGCTCATGATAACGTGATACAAAGAAAATAACTAGAATCAAGATTTAAAAACATAGAAAGAAGATGAGACACTGTTAAGTCTAAATGAATACAACTTCTTGGCTCACCTATTTATCAGCCTTGTTGGGAGAACTGATGTGTCTAGAAGATAGATACAGTGAGTATTATGCATGTTTTATTTCAGTTTTAGCTGACCACATCAGAGGTGTGGAGCCAAGTGAAGAACACAAAGGCGTGTCATAAAAGACCAAGGCTTTTAATTCTACCAATGTGTACACAGTCAGCAAGCACATTATATGATTCACTAATGGGGGTAGCAGGTAGCAGGGTCAAGAATACAGCTAATGCTTCACAGTTATACACAAAGGAGACTTGGAACTTTAGAAGCTGGTTAAAAAAAAAAATAACTATTGCCCCATAAGCCTGAGAAGATCCAGTCAACCTGACTGAGTGGCATTCTTGGCACACCAGGCAGAAACATTTCTCCTGGCTTACAAGCAAGTCTTACAGAAGTAGGAGCTTAGTTGATGCTGGCAAACATGGGTCATGCAGAGTAAATATTGTGAGATTTTATTTTTAAGTCTGGCATCCTGGGATTTCTCAGAGTCAGAATTGCTCCGCCAGAGGTTGGTGAGAGGTTATATGGCTTGCGACATGCAGCGAGGGATCCCAAGACAGATTGGAGAATGTTTCTGTCTGTTCTATCCTGGTCTGAGGTTCAAGAGAAGAATATACGAAGGGACTCTAGGCAGCCAGAACATGGCAAAGATGGCTCTTGCAGACAATGGCCTTCTTTCCGATTCCCTCTACCTTGCTATAAAATCCCATTAGATCACATCTCTAAAGCCAGTCATCAAGGGCTATTCCCTTATTTGGCTACTTCCACCCCAGAGGCTTCAGGTCCAGCCATGGAGGTACTTGCCTAAATAATATGCTCAATTAAAATTAAACACCTCATCCTAGCATGGGGTTTCCCCTTTTGCCTTTATAAACTGCCATTTTTCTATTTTTCTACTAGGGGCTGACAGTTTTAATACTAGTTTAAGATATAGAGCTATGGCAAGTAAGCCCCCAGGAGGGTTATGTTGTCATTCTTCACAGAACTACTCTTGGTCACTGTCTAGCCTATAGAGTATTGCTGGGGAAATGGCATAAAAAAGCATTTTGGGGGAAATGTTAAATGTTTCAGATAATCCATTACTTAATTTTGTTTCTAAATTGCTGCTGTACTAAGCACTTTATCGTATTTTCAACTCATTGAATTTGTGATTGATACAATTTATGTCTTCCCTTCAGCTTTTGCTTCCTTAGATCTTGACAATTCTTTAATCAGTCAGCCTAGCACAGTATCTGAGGTCAACTCAAGGGCTGCTCAGTGTGAGCTACCTGCACAGAGACTATTAGAAATTTGTCTAGTAAAGAAATGACAAGAAATTTATTCAATAAAATTCTTTCCCCAAGAATATTTAGAGACTCTTTAGAGTATTATCAATAGTTGTAGTTTTTCCTTGGGTGCGTTATGATATCTAATTGGAATTGAGACTCCAGTTTAAATGCTGTGAAGGCAGGTGTGTGATGTGGTTAACACTTCCTTCATTGGACATTAAGGAAAGCATATTTCTCTTTATACATAGCTGGGCCCCATCCCATCAGCCGAAGCCCTCATGCTGAGGAGCAGGAAGGAATTTGTCTCCACCAAGCAGGAAAGAATTCTGTCTTCAGACTGATGTTAGGCTGCAACATCAGCTCCTCTGGATTTGCCTGCTTAGTTTTAGACTTGCTAGCTTCTGCAACCATGTGAAATCGTTCTATGCCACTCTCTCCCACCCTCTCCCTAAATTTCATGATCCCTCCCCCATCTCACTGTCTCTTTCTCTCTGTTTCCCTCCTTCCCCTTTCTCCCCCTTCTCTTTCTGTAGACACATTTTCTTTGTCTTTCTCTTTATTACTCAGAGCTTTTCCATACACACACAAAATTGTTTTCCCCTAGAGAATGACTAAAAGCAGAGAGGACGACAGAGAAATGGAGATTCCTGAGGAATTTCTTCCTAACCATGACTCTGACTGCAAATCCTCATTCTAAAAGTGCAAGTCACTCCAGGAAGCTCATGGATTCCTCTGTAGGATTATTTTGTATATTGAAATGGAAATTTCCTATCATTAAACCTTTCAACTTTTATTCTTGAACAAGTTTCCTGAGGACATCTGCATAAAATGATAGATTAGAAGCTGCCTCCATGGTTTGGGTAAAGAAGAAAAATCCGGATGAAAATAAAAATACACAAGAGAGAGATAGGGTGAGCATTGGATATCCAAAAGGAGAGAGAAGAGAGCTAAAGAATGCTTAGAACAAGGAGAGAAGAATCACTGGAAGCCTCAAGTAAAGCCAGTGTTGATCTCTTTTCCTTTGCTGCAAAGTGAGCTTCAAAGAGAAGGCTATTCAATAAAAAGATCTCTCAAATAACACAGGAAGGAGACATGAGCAAGAGGGACAGAAAGTGTAACACACATGAAAAGCAAGGAAGCATGACTAAAATATTGTAACTCTTCAGCTACTGAATTAGAAAAGTGGACTGGGTAAAATAGTGATCTATGACCTCAGAGAAATAAAAAATAAGTGGATGGACAAACAGAGATAATCAATCTAAGACTTGGAGAGAAAAGCAAAAATAGGAAGTCTGGCAATTTGGATGAAACATTTACAGTGTCAAAAAGAGACCCATCAAAAATTTATTATTTTTTAAATTTGTTGTGTTTTTGAAAATTTTAATTTAAAATAATAGTAAAACTTTAATTTTAAATAATAGTAAAAAACAGAAAGAATTAAATAAAATGAAGAAAAAAACCTGTGGAGAATTATCACAATAGACTCAACCTATCAGAAGAATGTCAAGGAACAACAAGGATGAGGACTATGACATCAAACGTCAAGAAAAAAACAAACAAAGCAGCCAACGACCATGTTTATAACCATGATGACAACTTTAAGAACCTTGGGACACAATCAAGACCTAAAATCTACAATGGGATAAAAGTAGGATCTGTGATAGACACTAAAGTCATTGAGAATCTATTCAGTAACAAAAGCAGAATTCCCTAAATTTAGGCAAAGAAGTGGAAATTCAATCACAAGAAGCTTTTACAAACCCAAATAGACATGATGAGAGAACTTCTCTATGGCACTTTATAAGCAAGATACCCAAAGTGCAAAAGAAAGAAAAGATGTCATAGAAAAGTGCCAACTCAGAAAGACAAACACATTAGAATAATCTTATACTGTGTGACACAAACCCTAAAAGCCAAGGTCATGGGATGGTATATTTCAAACTTAGAAAGTAAAAGTAAGAGTGACCAAAATTGCTACATGCAGAAGAGTAAAGTAAGAGTGATGAAGAGGATGACGAGGAGCTAATATAAGCAAAGTCCAATGAGATGTCACAATAAAGAAGATGTCAGAATAAGACCTATTATTTTGTACGCTAATAAAAAATAAGTACAAACAAAAAATACCCACTTTCTCCATATCTTGTGTAGTCTTGGATTGCCTTACTTCTGAATCCCATTGGAAAGAGGCTACACTGTTCATCACAAGTTAGTATACAACAGAGTTGTGTGTCATAGTGACTTCAGAAATTCACTGAGGTCTTAAAATACACTCTTACATTAGATTCCGATTTTATGCTTGCAGGTAACAAAACAAAACAACCCAAAATGCCTACAACCAATAACTGGTTTCCGGGGTTAAACTAAATGCTTTCATAAGGCTATTCTGAAAAGGAATAGCATATTAAAGGAAAGTGATGTCTTACCATTTATGTGTCTCTGTCAGGGCAGTCTCTTGTGACTCTTGGTCAATTTTAGCTGAAAATGCAAGAAAAAAATGTGAAATAGGTACAGGGCTCTACCATCTCATAGAGTATACGATCTAAACAACATGGAGTTGATTTAATTCCAAATTCTAATGTTCTCCAACCAAATATTATCTTAACCCTCTTAATGTTAATGATACGGTAGAAATATTATAAAATTTGATTAAATTGACACTAACATGTGAGAACATAGGATTTTTTATATAACCAACCAAACTTTTAGGTTATGAATAATTTCTTTACATCTGACACAGTGACCTAAGGAATGGAAAAACTACTTTCAAAGTTACATTGAACATGCAGGGACCTAAACACCAACACAGGTTCAAATACCAAGTTGGAAATTAAAACAAATGAAGCTGATACACATTTTAAACTCCTGGTAGCCATACTCTTGGAGAGAGATCTCAAGGGACTGATTCTGATCTGTTCTGAAATGGGGGACATTATTATTCACCCATTTATCTGCCATAATATTTTTGTCAGTGCTGCCAATCAAATCTGGGGCTTTGCCTATACCAGGCAAGTGCTCTATAACCAAGTTTCAAACTTACATTTATTTGCTCTATGTTTTTCTCTAAAAATAAATATGTCGGACGGGAAGTCACAGATTGGATTTAGGATGGTAGAGTGAAGATTTCACATTGCTTAAAAGTCACATAGACACTCCAAACCTAAAACACATGGCAGCAACTTTAACCTTCATTCCAAGAAGTTCTGTAAATATTCTACTACTCTCTTCTCTTCCTCTGCATGCATATATATTTGTCATAAGTGGTTTAGAGACACTAAACAAAACACTCTACACTAAGGGATGGCAAAACATTAGTTATAACTTTGCAAATTAACAATTGCATGGTTGTTACCTACCCACAGCTAGAATATCATGAAACTGTAGGACAATAAAGAAAAATATCATTATGACACCTATACAAACTTCATAATGCCTCTCTCACAAAAACAGATGTGCACATGATAAAAAAACTACACAAAGAGTAAGTAAAGAAGTTGTCTATTTATAAACCTTCCTCATTGGGTCATACTTGGAACCATTTGGAGAAATCAGAAGGCAGAGTGGGGAAGGGTAATTTAATAAACTCTATGATCATAAAAAAAAATTGGCAGTGTTGACCAAATAAAACCCATGATCCTTTGGGTATTATTAAAGTGTCTCTCTCACTACTTTAAACACAATAGTGCAGCTTGACTTGGTCAATGTTTTACAATTTTAAGACTTCTCTGGAAGGTCTGTGCTGCATGTCCACTGGCCTGACACTTGTCAGGCTAACACTCTTCTCCATGAATGGCAGAATTTAACAAGGATTATTTGTGTTGGCAGCAGGAATTTTTGTTTTCTCCTTTCCTTTCCCTTTTTTATGTACTTTAGATAGTTTACATGCATTTACAGGTCAGTCATTAGCTACTTGAAAGACTGGGATGCCCATTAGATACTGTACTCAGAAAAGGCTCTAGTAAGAACATATTGTCATAAAAACTACCTTGAGTATACCTAAAATAAAACGTGATTTGCTTCCGGAAACAATTCTAGAATAACAGAAAGTGCTCTCAAGGAGAAATAACAAAGGCAACCCATATGAACACTACTTTGACAAAGGACAGTTTGCTTGTTTTCTTGAAAAATACACAGATTAAAAGCATTGATGGGAATTGAAGGGAACAATTTCTAGACTGGTTTACAAGATTCAAGTAAATGATTTATGAAACTAAAAGCATATGAAAGTGATACTCTGAAGAACTTCTTTAATTCCCATCAGATTAATGTGAGTCACATGACATTTACCAATCAGATTCACTTGTCAACATATGCAAATTATTTAGCACAATGTCTATAATGACCAATACATGCGAAGTAAATGTCTTCCTTAAATTTGGGCATTGAAGATCTAAAAGATCTTTAAGTGAGCCAACCACTGTTTTATAATGTTTTGACATGATATCAAGATGCAGGAAATATATTCTTGCAGCTTTTCAAAAACTTATACCCCTAAATCATGGTAAGTGGAATAAAGTGAGTCTTGCTAGTTCACAGTAATAATTCCTTTTGATGTCTACCAACTCAGCTCTTGTTTCAGTGCCTGAGAAAGTTGGCTTAAAAAAAATTAAAACCAAAACCACTTTAATCCAATGTGGCAGGAGATTGATCCATACCAAAGAAATAAAACATAAAAACAGATCTCTGTACCAAACCTAATAACCATGCTACAGTGATAAAGTCAAATTAGAATAACGGGCAATGCTTGGGACTTCTCTCTGATCCATTATTTTCAAGCTACAGGGTTTTGTATATTGAAACTCTAATCAGCTTTGATAAACAATTCAATTGGAGATCAAAGGAAGTGCATTAAAGGCTAAATTTCAACTCTGGATGTAGAGTCAACAATGCAAGGAGTCAGGGCAGATTTCCTTTTGTATTACAATCTGAAGAAGAGGAAAAAAAAATTCTGAGAGTGACACATGGTGGCACAAATCTGTTATCCCAGAACATAGGTGGTAGAGTGCAGGTCAGGGAAGCAAACTATGAGGCCAGTCTAACCTACATGGTGAGACCTTGTCTCAAACCCAAGAGCAGGGGATAGAGCTGAATGGTAGGGCACTCTCCCACTACCTGACACACCTTTGTTCAACATAACAAAAGTCTGAAAAGTTGGAGTGCATACATCATCTAGCATGGGGCTTTACACAAACAGACAATCAATGGTTTGCTGCTAGAGTCCCCCTTTCGGGCCACTTTTAAAAACAAAAATCAGAGTATGGTAATTGTACAAAATAAAGGTTTCTCTGTGATGTGAATATAGATTTTGATGCTAACTCAATGACACAGCAAGTTTTGCCTGCTTGGGGTACTGAAGATGAGCCCTGCAAACTGAAATAAATTGCCACTGTGCCCAGTAAAAATCTGCCTTCACGAGGGGCAGAGTGCAATCTTTTTATGCACAGTGATCCAAATCTCAGCACTGTTGCATCTGCGGAGACTCATTAAGTCTTTATTAAAGGTGACATAGAAATTAAGATAACTTGCTACATGTACCATAAACCTGTTTTCTGAACATTTAAATTTCCTGAAGTGTTTTTTTTTTTTTCTCTAAAATAAAAATAATGACCTTTAGCAGACTAGTGAGGTGGCTCAGCGGAAGAGGATGCTCTACTGTACAAGCTTGGTGACTTGAGTTGGACCCCCAGGATCCATGTAAAGATGGAAGGAAAGGGCAGACTCTGCTAAATTGTTCCTTGGCCTTGACATGGACAGACAGACAGACAGACAGACAGACACAGGCAGGAAGATACACACACACACACACACACACACACATACACACACACACACAAATGTAAATAAAATATAAACACATTATGTGTAGGCAATTTTGAATAGTGCACTTGGTTCTGTGAAATGTTTTAAAAGCACAGGGTAGTGATTTCTGATATATTTATAATCAGCTATCAACAAAAGATTATGATTAAACTATGCTCAGTGAATAATATAAAAGAATGGAGAACAAAATATTTACATTCCAGATTCATGTACAATTTCATCTCTTACTCTTCAGAGGAAATCCCTATGGTGATGTGATAGCCCTCTGGTCACTTCTAGATGGACTATGGACTATATCTCTGTGGCATTGCACTTGCTTAATATACATAAAGTCTTGACAAGTAGCACCAAAATCAAACCAACCAACCTTACCATGATTCTAAGTCAAGTTTGTACAGGAAAGCCAAAGGAACACTTAAAATAGACAACTTGGCACAAGGCTCGGTTGGGTAGGCTTGCAATGTGCTAAGATGTCAATAAATTGCCTGGATTCCCTCTGCCACAGCTTTCCTGGTGGTATCCTTGGCCTCGTTGGACAGAAGTGTCTGTATAACACCAACCATTGCCCAACACCCCCGCCCTATAGCTCAAGTTTCCAGAAGCCACTTGTACAATTGCTACCAGGAAAGTTACCCAAACTCTGTCCAGTGTCTTTTCCCTTCAGCTTCCAGATTCCTCTGTTGCCAGTGTTTAGGTCTTACATATCATTAAGTTAGACAAGCCTGGTTTAAATTCTAGTTTAGGACTAGACTGTGGTAGACTTTAATAACTGTTACCCTCACTTTTAACACATAATCTTTCTGCATGAGACTGGAGTGAAATATTCTTTCTCATTGAACTGGTTCATAGAGAAAAAAATTAGTTAATTCAGTACTGACCTGGGAGCAAAGACAGGCTGATTGAGTTTAAGGAAAATGGAAAGGAAGAGCATGGGTTGAATAGACAATCTCCAGAGACTATCAGCAATTATCATTCTAATGGACATAATACTGTAAGGAAAAATGGACACTAGGAACGTTTGTCAGTCAACTGCTGAACTTCAGAGGTGAGCCATAGATATTGATTAAATCTAACAGTATGGCTATTATTCTTTAGCCTTTAAATGTAAGTGGTAGAGATCTGTAATGTGGAGCAGAGAAATTGCTGGGGTTACAGCAAACAAACAAAACAAAGAGGTACCACTAAGATCCTTATGAAGCAACCTTCATTGTTTACTTGTTTTTTATTTGTGTTCATTTATTTTAGTATTAAGGTGCAAGACTGTCCTCTTAGTCTGATTCTACCAAAGGCTTGATTGCTCTGTGACACTGAGCAAGTGAGTGGCTAAAGCTAACCCTGCTGATGGTATCTTCTCAGGCAGCCCTGATGTGTCTTACCCAGGAGAATCTCTGGTCTCACAAATTTTTCCTGGGGGTTGCTGCCCTACTAAGTTAGTCTTCTGACCCTGTGATTTGTGTCTCTGGTCTCTGTCTGGCTCCAGACTCTTTGGCAATGTGAGGTATTTCTGCTGACCTTGTTCCAAGCGACTGAGTAAGCAGAGGCACGGAACGGATGCCCTTTCTGATCTCCAGCTTTCATGAGGGAATACCACATATTCTCAGGTAATTGGAGACAGAGTTGCCTCTGAGTAATATCAGATGGAAGGCAACTCGGGGCCCTTTCATCTACTTGTCTAGGCTCTAAATCTTTGTGCTATTTTTCCTTTTATTTAAAGTGTTAACTAGTTTTTGTTTATAATTAGCTATGAATGTGCATTTGGATCGCTTTTAAGTGCAGCCAGTATGGCTTATTCCTTTAGACAGATGCAGCCTATCCTCTGAGTCAATTGAGGTTGTCACTTAACTGCAAATATATTGCTTTGGTTTTGTGACTTCTAAGACACTCTTCCTTTTGACAATGTACTAAAAGTCAAGTAAATTTGGGAAGGTTAGATGTGTCTGACTGAATAATTCTGAGAGTATCTTTCCTTCAACAGAGAAAGGAAGAGCCAAGGCTCCCCACACTTCATTCCCCTCTCCATTGCTGCTAATGCTTTTTTGATAATAAAACATGTACTTTGGACTAGTCTAGGAGGAAGAAAGCCTGGATCTGGGAAATATCACATTAAAATTGGCCTTTGTAGCAATTCACAGCTACCTTTTAGTACTGAGGGCATGAAAAATATGTACCATTTGTTCCTATATAGAGTCATCTATAAACATAACATATTAATGTTTGTTATTAAAACAACAAAGAAATATACAATCAAAAAACAATGCACAAATAAAAAATTTGATACACTTGGCTTGTAGCAAAACTCAAAGAACAGCAAAGTCATGCATGATTATTATCCAGCCTGATATATTTATCTGAATGCTCCTTTGTGACATTCCTTTCTAAATCTTAACTTGAAAAGCCAAAGTGTAAAAGACCTGGAAAATATTCAGTGCACATACATGCTGAACCTTTTGTAAATATTGCTGCAAGAAAGAGTTGTCTATTTCCAACTGGTACAATTTCAAAACTATTTTAAACACACTATACCTGGAAGCTATATGTTACTCCATCTATCCCTTTTGGAAATTTCTGGTCAATGGCTACTAATGTCATATAAAAATGAAGGCACACCCAGGGCTATTCCATTTTCTCCATTTGCTGAGAAACAATCATGCTACCAAAGCAGTCTAGAATATGCACTGCTACAGGGCTGACTTTAAAATAGTACCCATCAACAGAATTCAAATCAATATGAACCTTGTGCTAAAACTGTGAACATACTTAGCTCAAGGCTGAGCTTTCAATATTAAAAGCAATATTCACTAAGTCTGACTAGTGAGTCTGAAACATCAAAATTTAAAGCAGCTGGAAATAAAAGTCTGAAAATCATAAAAACCTCCTCAGTGGGTTTTCTTCTTGTCCTAGTATTGCTTGCCAAAACAATGTTTGAAGATGAGGGTATTTCGATCCTAGAAAGCAAAGTCACTTAAATGAACACTCCAACATTTTAACAAATATTTGAGTATCTAAGGTATTTTGGGGATCGTTTGTTGGAGCTCCTGGAGTGATATATTTGCAAATTCATTTGCAGGAAGAGAATAATCAATGGGAGAGAAATTATGGTCACATAATTAAATGACAACAGCAGATATACTGGAATATTACAGTTTACATGTGTATTACTAGGCGGATTTTACATGGAATAGCCCACAATAAACCACAATGAGAAAGGCACTTTATTTCAGTTTATAGTCTGCAAATTAAAAGTGAAAAATGTCACACAAGGCATTAGAAGTAAATATTACATGAAATAGGCAGGATAAAAATCCATGCCAACAGCTGCCGAAGCTGACATGATGTGACTAATGAGCACAGCCAAATAACACTCTTGTTTGCCCACTGAGAAAAACATAAATGATCAGGAAACAAAGGCATTTGGGTTTTGACTACAATGATGAAGTCCTAGGCAGAATAAGGCAGAAACTGGCAAATGCATACAGAAAAGGGTTAAAACCACAAAGCTCTCAAGCAAACACTCAAGGTGTCAAGAAGGAACTTACAAAGAGAGAAGGTGGGAAGGATAATAGTGGATTGGTGTCAAAAGGCCTTGTTGGGGAGTATGTGCAGACAGCTCCTTATAGTATAATAGTGTGTGCGCGCACACACACATGCACACATACACACACACACACACACACCAACCCCAAAAAACAAACAAACAAAAACAGAGTGAAGGAAACATATGTGTGCCCCGTCTAAAGTAGGGAGGTGCACTTACTTTTAAAGAAGTCATGCACTACTAGACTGTCCTGGGCCCAAGCTTTACCTATCTCTAATCAACTG
Source organism: Rhynchomys soricoides (assembly GCA_019843965.1). Taxonomy (NCBI): domain Eukaryota; kingdom Metazoa; phylum Chordata; class Mammalia; order Rodentia; family Muridae; genus Rhynchomys; species Rhynchomys soricoides. The sequence continues at coordinate 5,623,127 of JADRCH010000136.1, forward strand.
GGAACGTTAAAAAAAAAAAAAAAAAAAAGCAGGAGACAACAATTTTCATCTACTAGAGCGTGGGGGGAAAGGGGGATGAGCTCTTCTCAGGGAGCTCTCATCCCAAGCCTCTAGGTTTCCTTCTGAAAGTCAATTTGCAGACTGTGCTTTGGAAGTCGCAGCTCACAGAAGCAAGTAATCTTGGGGGAATTGAGCAAATACAGATGGGGCTCTAGGGAGGGGAAAGTGACTGCAAGTCAAGGAGCAGAGAGAGGTCCAGAAAGGGAATAAACCTTTCATAAAAGCAGAGAAAGAAATGCCCCCAAGGTCTCTCAGTTTTGCTGAGTATTACGTGGCATGTGTCTACAGGGGACTACTATAAATCCAAGCAATGGTCTACTAAAAAATAAAAATAAAAATCTCATCCCCACCCTCCAAGGTCCTTCAAGGTCAAAGTGAAAATTTGAAAAGCCCAGAAGAGGACGGGTATAGAGTAGTCATAAGAGCCTCCAGAAGGTGAGACATCACAGTAGTAGATTCGCAGTGATTGTGGATTTATCTAAGAAGGTCTTGAAAAGAGGCATTAAATAAAAGGCCTCAAACTGAGTCATGCAGCATATTTAAATGATACACCCCAACAAAGCCAAATACTCTCTAGAGGAACTTGCATAAGGCAAAGAAATGGATTGGATCTTCAGTCTCTAACCAGAAAATAGTCCTGCAAATACCACCACCAACTTCCACTGCGTTTTGGGTATCGCAGTGTTCTGTTAAGCCCAGCAGATATGTGGTGATATGTTACAGCAGCAATAGAAAACTAATATTGGTTTCTCATCAGAAACTGAAAGCAGAGGAGAATCAATCATAACACTGTGTTTAGAAACACACACACACACACACACACACACACACACACACGCACAAGCTATGACTTAGTGTCTCTTAAAGACTTAAAGGCTTGGTTCCCAAACTGCCATGCTACTGACAGATGGTAGCACTTTTAAGGGGTGACCTGTTGAAGGGAGATGGGGTCATTAGGCTCTGCCCTTGAAGGAGATATCAGATATTGGGGCAAACATCTTTCCTCTTCTTCCTCTGCCCACCATGTCCTTTGCCCACCCCCTCCTTTGTTTTTCTTTTTTGCCTCTCAATGACAAAAGGCATGCTAGCTTTTCCAGCCAAACACTCCCCAAACAACAGGGCCAACATGACCTTGGAATGAAACTTCAGAAGCCATTAATCAAAATAAAGCATTCCTCTGTTCCCATAGGTCACTTCAGGTCTCTTGTCACATTAAGAAAAAGCTGCCTAGCACAACTCTTCAAAAATAGAATCCACACAGATTTTTACAAGCATTCTAATGCCACAATAATTTTGCACCTGGAACTCCATCCACACTCTGGAAAGTGTTAAAGGAAAGGAAACCTTGCATCTAAATAAACAAAGAAAAAGATCTGACTATGAATGCGAAGTACACGTTCTCTAGATACCTGACTAAAGATTAAGAGTAAGGTATTGTTTTGTCATAGGTGTACAACTAAAGTACATGACACTACAAGTAATTACATGAGAAATAGAAGACTATCATTGTCAGGTTTTTGTATCAATGAAGAAATGGTGTCACTACACTTGAAGACAGTGATGAACAAAATGGATCAGAACACGAGAACAATCCTGAAAACATAAGTCAAAGATGGATAGTAAATTAGCTAATATGGAAATATGAAACACTAAAAATAACCTATAAAAGGAAGGCAGGAAACATTCTACAAGATGAACGTACATAGATATAAAGATGATAAATTAAACTCAATCATATTTTTCATTAAACTTATGCCTAAATATTACAACTGAAAAGGCACTGGTGGGGAGAGGGTGCAGGGGATTGTTAAACTGGAAACTTTCAGCTCTGTGCCGTCTAGTGGAAATCTAGTTAAAATACAGACATGTACTTAGATTAGATTGAAAGTCAAAGGATAAAAATGGCATGGTACAAACACTAATCACAACAAAGCTGACATGGCGGAATTAAAGTTAGATTTATTAGACTTGAGAAGGAGAAATCTTGCTAGGAAACCAGGGGGGCAAGCACTACCTTGAAGAGGTAACTCAACAGGAAGACAAACTAATTCTAATTATGCATGCATCCAGCATCAGAGATTCAAAACATACAAAGCAAAATCTGTTATTTCCAAGAGAAAAAAAAAAAAGAGAGAGAGAGAGAGAGACAAAACTGAAGGGAAAGACAGGCATGAATCATGGTAAGCAGCGATTCCAGCCCTTTTCTCTCAGGAACTGATAGGCTGAGGACACAGCATAACAGATATAAAAGAAGGAATGTAAAAGATCGGGGCAATACTGCCAGTGGATGGGGTCTCTGCACACAGCCTCGTAAGGTTCCTTTCCTGGTGAACTGAACTGCTGGGAACAGAGGTTAAGGGCACTTCACCAGTGGAGAAGCTTTCGCCATGATGCAGAAGAGACAGGTGAGAAAAGAAGGAGAAGAACGGAAAATACTTAGGGCGGAAGAGATGGCTCAGCAGATAAGAGTGCTGACTGCCCTTACAGAAGACCTGAGTTCAGTTTACAGCACCATATGCTAGCTCACATTTGCCTGCCTATATCTCCAGTTCTAGGACATCCAATGACCTCTTCTAACCTTTCAGGCTTCTGCTGCATGTGTGTGGTGCACATACATAGCCGTGAACTATATAAATATAAAAAGTCAATAGTAAAAATAATTAAAAATATCTAGTTTTCTGCTCTAAGAGCAAAGAGGCAATTTGTTCAGAAATTCATGGCAGACCCAGCCTTGAGTAGACTTAATCATAAAAACATTCTATTATTTATACATTAATTACATCACATGGAGGGCACATGGGTGGCACTCTAAACATAAATTTTAGATATATTAAGATGAACATTCACACAGGTCAGTAATTATGACGAACATTTCACAGACGACTACAGGTTAGAGGAAAGTCATCTATGCTCAGAAAATAACATATTGCCAAGTAGCTTGTAACAAAGGAAAAGGACCCAGGTTCCGTGGCTGCAGTCTTAAAGGCAAGTGATTACATCGGGCTGGGAAAGCTGATGCCTTAAGGCTAGAGTGGAGTAGACTTAGGGGCAAGTAAACCTAGGGAAGAGAACAGGGTGGGGCAGTATATGGGAAAGTTGGCAGCATGGATGAGGCTCTGTGGATCCAGCAGGTCAACATTTAAACACGCAGTATATAAAACTAAGTATACATGCTGAGAAATGGATATAGTTCCATAGTAGGAAAATGACTGGTCAGCACAGAAATTAGCAAATAAGTCTATGAGCCCCTTTACAATGAAATAAAGTCAGATGGAAGTACACCCTGATACAAACTACTTTAAATATATTCCAATATTACAGAAGAAACCAAATAGACCATTCTTTTCAACAACATTATGGACTTGCTAGAATCAAAATAAGCAGAGTTTTACACACACATAAACACACACACACATGATAGAATAAAATAAAATGAAAATTAATGCATGGCTGAATCTGATAGAAAACAAGGAAAATTCTCTGAAGCCATTAAAACAAAGAGAAGCAGGATCCCAAAGAGACAATGTTCCCCAGGGTGAACACTGACTCTTACAACTTTTCCTTTCATGGACAACCAGAAAAAAATAAAAAAGACGAACAGGCTAGAACCCTCCAAGGTATCCAAGAAACTGCAAATGACCACCCCAGGAATTAGACATTGAGCATGTGTTGCACCCACAGCAGCTCTATAGAGAAGAGAAACCATGTAGCTCAACACAGATGTGAACCCTCACAGTGCACTGGGCTACAGCACACAAAGTGCTGTGCTAACGTGCGAGGAAAGAACTGATTTTAAAATAATTCTTAGTCGGTAAAGCCTCCTGATGATTATCCAAAACAAACATAAAGAGAAATAGAAAACATGAAAAATGCCTTAGAGCAAATTCAGACCAAAACCAAAGCAACAAAAATTGAACCCAAGTTGCTGACAATTCACCAGAGAAGAGAGGAATCAGGGCTTCCAGAATACTGAAAGGAATTATTGACCTTGGGCCCAAGATTTCATGATTAGTACATCTATGTCTCAAAAAGCAACTGTGATATCAGGAAAGGTTTACATGAACAAGAGCAGTTTACACTCCCGAGTTCTCCACAGAGTAGCCTTTAAAGTACAGACATCTGACTGGAGAAAACTAACGTAAGAAAGTAGGTATCACATGGAGAAATGGTGAGCAAAGGAAACAGGACTGTTAAGCTGAGCCCAAGAACTGAATACTTCAAACAACGATAATTCTCTATTTTAGGAATCACGACAAGCATACAAAAAGGCAAAAACCCTGCAAAAGAACGGCATATAAATAGGTCAGATTAAAGTTAAGAGTCTGCAGATTTTTGTTTCTTAAAGGGAAGCAAAAATAGCAACATCAGACTTTGTTAAAGAATTGTGCTAACAGAAAGAAAAATATTGTGTGATGTCATGAACATGTGGAATCTAAAAATAGCAAAGCCAATTCCCTCAAGTCCTCAATACACTGAAACAGAAGGCTAGAAAGGGCAAATGGTGTAGGGAGATGGAAGGCAAATGCTATAAACTTATGAAGTTATGATGGAAGATTAAGCTCAGATAACTCACATATGCTATGCAGAGTATACGCAAGATCACACGATACATAGGAAACCTGCTAAAAGAGTGAATTTTAGATTTGGAAGCCATACGTACACAAAAAGGTAACTAGGAAATGGACATACTAATCTGTTTGGCTACAGTAACTGTTCAACTGTGAATAAATTCAAATACCATAATATATGCCACGTAACAAAAGAAGTGCAAACACCAAATTATACGTTAGCAGGTATAGACACAAGGGTGCAGAAGGATGGGTTAGTTCCAACGTGATTGCTCCACAATTGTGAGGAACCAAGGGCCGATCCTCAGAATTCACCCAATGAATGAATGGAGTGGTGTGTATATCTCAGCATCAGGGTGGTGGTGGAGAGAGGCAGATTTAGCCTAGGTGGATCTCTTCTAGTTTTGTAACAAAAAATAAGCAAGAGAGCTATTAAGGAAGGCACATGGCCACAGTCTCTGGCATCAAATATGTCTTATTTTCATACAAGCATACACTTGAACACAAATATGCACATGCACGCACATACTCATACAAGTAAAGAAATAAATATAATCTTTGAAGCAGCAGAATGGAAAAATTAAATAAAAACAAAATCTTCAATCAGATTAGAGAGTTTGAAAATAACTCTGTCAAGAACTGCTAAAATAGTTCTATTCTAATCAGGGCCCTTTGATATTTCCTGTATTTATATCTATATTAGACTGTACATAATGGCCGCTATGATATTGTTGGGGAAAAGAAATGGAAGATGATAGAAAATAAACAGTCATTATTTTCAGCAACATTAATGAAGGAAACCTTTCAAAAAATCCCCAATGTATGCATTACTAAGAAAGGTCACTAAGTTTGTAGTCTATAATAAACAGCAGTAGTAGAATAGTTATTTGAATACAATATACCTTCAAATACAGTAAATATAATACATAAAATACAGCCCCAAATAATGTCTCTAGGACTACATCTACCAAAAAGTAAAGACCTTAACAAGATGGTAAGAGCTTTTAGACAGACATGAACAGAGTCCTAAACACATATGATCTTCAATGTATTCACAGGAGGAAAGCATAGATACCATAAAGAACCAACGTTTGCCCCAGAATGATATATATAGATATTTATGTAACTGTATCCAGATCCTAATACAGAAATTGACCTTGTGTTTCTCTAATTTTACAGAAAGCTAAATCACTAAGATGAATATGCATGCTAAGCCTTTCCTCGTTTCACAACTTCTTGGAGGTTACAGTAAACATGGTGGCAAGGAGCTTTAACTTGAGGGAAGATGAGATGGAAATAAGCTTAGTCTAGAGAAAGGTGTGAGAACAGACTGCACGACAGAGATGAGACTGCATTATTAACAGAGAAAAGGTGGCATGCATATCACATGGTACCAAACAACTAACATCACAGGACACAAAAATCAGATTTCTATCACAGACCACAGATGAAAATAAATTTAGATGGATTGACAGATTAAACACGAAAGCAAAACTATCAAAAAAAAAAAAAGCCTACATCTTTACAAACGTATAGGGCTCTGTGTGTGTGTTCTCTCTCTCTCTCTCTCTCTCTCTCTCTCTCTCTCTCTCTCTCTCTCTCTCTCATGTGTTGCATGCATATTTGTGTGGGTACATTTGCCTGCATTGAAAACCATAGGCTGACCTCTGTTGACCTCCTCCATAACTTCACCTTAGTTTTCGAGATCAGGTCTGTCATTGCTTAGAATTTGCAGACTGGCTACTCTGACTGGCCAATAAGCTCCAGGGATCGTCCTGTCTCTACTGCCTCTCTGCGTTAGGATTACATACTCACACCCTGATTTTTGTAGGTCCTGAAGATCCAAACTCTAGTATTCATTCTGGCCCAGCAAGTTCTTTCCATAATGAGCCATCTTCTAGGCCCCCAACAGAAACATTTTTTTTTTAAGGCAAAATGACATTATAAAGGAACAGGTTAGTAAATGTTATAACAGAGAATCCAACAATTTTATTTACCAATAATCAACAGAAATGTGATAAGACAAGCATCATTGTAGAAGTGTTTGCAAGAAGGTGATAGAACAAGTTTTTATATCCTAATTATACAAATATTTTCCAATAACACAGTAGTAAAGCGACAGGCATGTAAATAGAAAATCATCTAATGATTTAGAAAGGCAGATAGATAGATAGATAGATAGATAGATAGATAGATAGATAGATATCATCAGGGAAACAGCACAGAACTAGGACAACTCAAATCTGAACATGACTAGAACAACAGATCAGAACAACGGAAGACAGATCAGGACTTAAAAACTGAAGCTAAGAACCAAGCGCTGGCAAAGATTTAAAACAGTAAGTGCATTTTAGATATAAGTGTGAAGAAAGCATGGCATTAGATTTGAACTCCATGGCATACCTGAGTTTTACACTGGCTACATGCTTATTTAAATAGTTGCAACACTTATTTACTGTGAAATAAAGCACAGGACAAGCTTCCCCTCTTGAAAAATCCCTTAGGCTGAAACATCAAACACACAATTCTAAGAAAAATGGGTAGGGCAGAAGGACGGAGGGGCTGGCACTGGAAATGCAGCCATCTTTCCGTTTAGGAAAGAGGTCTTTCTTGGCTCTTCATTATGTACTAGATGCTGAAGGTCCAGCTTGGACCACACTGTAGCGATGTGAGAGACCTGTTGTGATGTGTTGATAGGAGCAGCCAAGTAGAAAGAGGCAGGAGGCACTTGTAAGAGGCCCTCGGATGGAACCAAGACCACCTCATGGCCTCCTAGACTCTGATACAGTCTCATCCACCACTGCAGAAGTGATTGGGGCTGTTGGAAATGTAACCCTCAGAGAGTAGTGGGGACATAAGCTAGGCTTTTCAGAAGGGTGGCCTACAATTTGTGCTTCTTTTTGTATCAAGAATTATCAGCAAGGTACATGAAATCGAAAATGGAATAATTACTTGTCACTATATTGTGGAAAATGGCTGTCTATTTGCACATATTCACATTAAAAGTGTTCCCTCCTTTTAGTTCTGCTAATGGTGAGCTTCTGCAAGCGACAGTTCTACCCCTGACACTGGACAGTAGCCTTGCCCATCATCTCTCTGGATCCCTTATTAGTATTACAACTTTTAAATTAAAATAAAATAGCTCCCATCTCTTTACAAGGGCTTGGCTTCAGCATGTTCACCATCTAGCTATTGTGTTATTTCAGTCTTCAACAAGCTTTCTGAATCAGGCTTGGTGGCTCAGCTCTGTAAGCCTAGTAGTCAGGAGGTTGAAGCAGGAAGATCACTGGAAGTTCAGAGGTGTCGTGGGCTATATAGTGAGCTCCAGGCCAGCTTAGGCTAGAGTGAGACACTGTCTGAAAAAAATAAGCCCAAACAACAAAACCCAAACTAATAATGAAGCCCTCTGAATATTCATATTCATGTTATGGAATGGATATCATCACATCTGCTCAGACTACTCTAAGAAACCTAAAAAAAATATTTAGCATAAAAGAACAATATCAGGGCCTGACAGTTAGCTATTATTATCTTATTAATTAAAACCCAAAAGTCTAAAGGTCATTATGCTTCTTTTTTAATTCAAATAGTCAATAATAGATTATTTTAAGCATTCATTTCTTTTTCATTACTGAAAATAATTCCCACTTTACATTTAAAGGGAAAAGAAAGAAAGGGAAAGAACCCCATTGCCCCTCCTCCTCACCAAGGAGCCCAGCTTATATGGCAGACGGTACCATTTCTGATCGAAAAGCTTCAGACCTGGGGGACTGCCCAGGATCTGGCCCAGCTAATAACCTTGCTTTCAGCATCTTTTCATTCTTCTTCATGAATTCATTCATTGGTGTATAGTGTTACCAATACCAGGGATTGTGTATTTAAGACTTGTGGTTTCAACACCCTACTAATTATAAGCATGTGATTACAGATTTATGCGTTTTCATCTTGATTCAGCTCACAAGGATTGTTCAGCTTCAATTCGCTATGCTTAGGTTAAGGGGAGAAGTGTCTCGGAAAACACTAGAAGATATAGGCAGTGGGGTCTGTGAAAAATCCCATTTGCTGTTTTCAATTCAGGAAAGGACAATAGAGGCCTGACGTCATCGAGTAGCATGGGGAGAAGCCTGCACCCTTTTTATTAAATTTTAAAGTACACATGAATCAAAATATGAGTGAAAAGCAGTATATGTTCATGCACATATACACACTTACATACATGCAGGCCACCTAATACATCCTAGGTCTGCTGTTGCTGGGCAGTGGTACTGTTTTTGTGCACAGTTTTTCCAAGCTACAGCTTCGATTCAGCAATCAAGGAGGGTTGGGTCGTGTGAACGAGGGAAAGGAAGAGGAGGAGGAGAAGGAAGAAGAGGAAGAAGAGGAAGAGGAGGAGGAGGAGGAGGAGGAGGAGGAGGAGGAGGAGGAGGAGGAGGAGGGTGTTCGCTTCTAGGAAAGTAATGAGAAAACAAATGATGCTTTGTTTTAAATGCTAAAGCTGACAAATTTGGTTTCTGCTCGTATGAATCTGAAAAATATGCTGCATCCACTGGCCTTGGTAGAAGTTCTTATTTACAGTCCTAGATGCCATAAATATAGTTGCACATGGCAGAAAAAAAATCATCATTTACATCCTGAAATTCTTCCCAGCTCAAGCTTCCATGACAATAGACCCTCTTATTTTTCCTTCCTATCTGAAGACTAATACCTATGGGCGTTTCCCTTCCTCTGCCCATTCTCCAGAGGATATTTTCTCTCAGAATACCATTCATGCCTATTTCATTCTTGTCCTGGGTGATCACATCCACTCAATAATCTTCTTCCCTAATTGACCTAAATTTTCATTTGTAGAACTTAGCCAAGTCCAACCCATACCCACCTGCCCACAGGGTGTGCACAGTTGTCTACGTTTTGATGCTCACGTCCCACTCCCGTTTCTTCCTATACTCATTGAAAAACCCTTTCCCAAAGATGTAAAAGCCCCAACATTCCAATAACTGATTCCATTGCGTGAAAAAAAGTCAAAATTTTGGATTATTTTACAATTCAGATTTTTGAAATATGGAACTGAAAAAAGCATCATCAATATTTCAAACTCTTAAAAATTGGAAGAACTGGATCATTTCTGGTCCTGAACACTTTGGACAAGGGACTTTTACAGTGCCTTTGTCTTCCATTTGTTATCTATCAATGATACTCAGTCACCCAGAAAAGAAGTCTTGGCACCTGTTTACATCCATGTGCTTCTTTCCCTGTGATAATCAGACAAATCTATTCTGTCCCCTAACCATCACTTCATCAGCACCGAGCTCCTCATTTCTCTGATCATGTGCCATGCCAGGCTTAAAAGGAGCCTTCTCCTCCTCCCAGGATCAATTTACCTCCATTTAAGCTTTTCCCACATTGCTGTGAAGATATCAGGATATAATACAAGTTACTTAGGGAGAGAGATGTTGATTCACAAAGTTGGATCCCTGGAGCATTCTCTGCCTTATCATTCACTGCTCCCTTCCATATGATGCAACTCCTGATTGGCTCCAGAGTCCCACTCCTTCCATTTTACATTTTTCTGTGTCTTCCCCTTCTCTGTCTTCAATTCTCTCATGTCCACCTACCACTCCTCTAATAATAAAGTGTCATCATCACTAAAAAGAGTTATTGCCCACATAGAGGTATCTTTGAGGCTCTTCTCAGAATATTTCATTCTGTAAGATGATAGATTCCTTGACTATCTCATCTATAGCTTGTGTGGAAGGACCTGCCTGGGATAGGAGCAGGGTTCCCCTCTGACTGTAGTGGAAGAAAAGCAGAACATATGAGTTCAAAGGCTCTGTGAGTGTAGCCCTGGATAAGTGTGGGAAAACCCATTGCCCAGTGCTGTTTCATGAATGGCAAATAAAGGTGCGTTATCACTAGAGTCCTAGAAAGGGAGAGTGTGCAGGCTTAAGAGGACATGAGATAAACAGTCTTAGAAGTCTAGAAACCTAATTTTGCAAAGGAAACCTTACAACACTGATCTGCAGAAACTAGGTCCAGTGATGGTTGGCCATGAATTTAAGGCACCATTAGGTACCTTATAAGGACAATCTCACATTCCCATTCACTGCTATAGAAAAACACACAAAATCCCAAGAAGTAGGCTTGAGAAAGATTGTTGATCTCTGGATCAAGGTATGTGACTGGCTGGGGCTATATTCTGGGAGCATAGGGAGAAGGTCGCTGAGCACAGCTGCTCTCGGAGTGGCACTTACATTATTGAGGAAGGATCAAAGAACACAGTAGCAGACAGTAAGTACTGTACTGGATCCAAAGCTAGGCAGATGCAGAACAACATTAGAGTGAATCCACTTTCAGGTTCCTGGTCAGAGGGGAGCTAGCACCTTGACAAACCATGGGTGCCTCAAAGGAAGCAGACAGCAGCAGTCTCTCTAGCTGCTTATTTTGAGGTACATGTAAGAGACATTCCCAAGACAGAGATGTTGAAATGGAGACCATGAAATCCTGGCTTGAGTGGAAGTAAGAAGGCAGGGAGGGAAAAATTGGATGAATAAGTGGATTCTGGGATGAGATGAAATCCACAAAGATTGCTAGAATGTGATCCACAGACCACACAATAGCTGGATTATGAGGATAAGAGATGATTCTGCTAGACTGCGGAGCTAATGCAAGAAAATGTTTGGCCAGCATTAGACACGCTCTGTCTTTTGAACTGTTCATGAGATTTTTACATTTGAGAATTAGGCACATTTAAATAGACTCTGGATACATAAAATATGAATATTCTCCTGTGGTTAATCTTGGCAAGGGTTGAAATGACAAAGCTGTATTATTATTGATACAAGTGTAGTTATAAGCAAAGATTTGACATATTCTATAAAGGTAGAATTTTCTATAGTTATAAGTTGGACTTTAGACTTTTAGCCTTGATATTTAAAAGAAATAAAGAACCCCCAAATGCTACCTTATAAAAAAATCATCTTAAGAGAAATATATTTTGACATTCATCATTCTCATCATGTATCACTAAATACAGGCCCAAGAGCCCGAATACATAAAGACAGTCATTATCTTTTACATTTTTGACACATTTGATCGATGCAAGTTTTCCAAAAGAATTGCCATTGCTGTTTGTGTTATTATCATTTTTCTTCATGACAATGTGAAATGTAAGAATCACTAAATATTCACCAATCACCTTCATAACTGCAATAAAGAGCCAAAAGAATGCCTAGACATACTGATTACTGAATTTTTTTTTTTTTTTTTTTTTTTTGGTGCTAGGATGGAGCTCAGAGCTTCAAACATGCTTCATTTGTACTTAACCACTGAATATCACACACACACACACACACACACACACACGCCCATCCAATTCAACAAATGTGATGTCTGCCAAAGTCTGAATATTTGATATCATTATAAAACTGCTTTTTATTTAACCCAGAAGTGGACAACTTCTAATAACCTCATAATGAATAAGTAGAAAGAACTTCTTGAATTGTCATTAAAATATAAAGACACATCTATCCATTAGGCAAGACTGTGAAATCCTGTCTTCTCTACATGTAAACTAATAAAAAAAATCTATAGGCCTCTGTTGATGCCTCAAATCATAGATTATTGGCAATGAAAACTATTTACAGTGTTCCTCTGTACTTTGGAAAATTAATTCTTAAATTTCCAGTAGTTTGAATTTGTTTTATAATTCACACTTTTTTTTAAATGAAAAAAACACATAGAGCACAACCTTAGTTTTAGTCTATACAATACAAATTAATAATATTATATAATAAATGATATATAATTTGATAACAGTATAAATAACCAAGCAGATAGGTTTAATTTATAACACACATATGTGTAATAAGTCATGTACAATGTATGCTCTTGACCACATTGTCAATGTGTCTGCCTTTGTCTTAAACAAGTCCTCGAATTAAGAACTCCTACTTCTTAATAAGCCACAAAGGATGACTGGACACCTTCAGTTGTGTAATCTTTTTAGTCATGTATCATCTTTTTAAATGACATAGTCTTAATCTTAAAATTCTCCCAGGTGGAAAAATCAGGTCCCAGCTTTTTCATCACTAGTGGAATGAGACCTGAGGGCTCTCTGACACCTGACCATGAGACTACTATTTTGGAGGAAGAACACTTTAGGGATGAATGAGATTTCTACTTATGTTCATATAGAGTTGAATCTGAGAGTAATAATTACTTCGATTCAGGAATCTCAGCAGAGTACTCTTCCAATCTACACAATGATCTTTAAAGTGGTATTTTTCCATCAAAAGGAACTTGTGCTCATATTGAGTAAATGGAGCCATGGCTCATTCTTTGTAAGTCATTGCCAGTGACACTTGAGCAAGCTATGAAAGCCATAGTTGACTACAGAGAGGACAGACCCAGTCTTCTGAGTGCTGTTTGACCTCAGTCTCATGCCACGTTCGCCTGTAGGAGAATTCCTCAAAGAACAAAATCTTTCCCAGAGCATGGCATGATATAAATCTGATCTTCAGAAGAGATGTTACATTCCAGTGCTGAAATGTTTTGAGTAGTAAATGCTTTGATATAATTGTAAGTTTCAATGACTTCAAACAGTGAGAGAAAAAAAGAAAAAACAAAACAAAACAAAAAAACCAAACAGATTTTTAGTATCCTCTGAATTTTTTCATCTGTTTATGTCTTCAGAATGTAGAAATCATCAGTGATATAATATTTATGCTCTATAAAATAAAAGTATTAAATATCTAGAGGTATTAATTCATCCCACAAAAAATAGCAGATGGTGTCCTGAAGATTTAAAAGACACCGATGGGCTTTATTCTTTGGGTACAATGTTTTGACAAAGCAAATAAATACCACATTGTACTGAGGTCATAAGCAGAGTTGAAATGTAAGGGAATGGGGTTGGAGATGTAGCTCACTGGTAGAGCATGTGTCTACCATGTAGGCAAGGACCCAGTTCAATCTGCATCACAGTAAAAAGCAACAGCAACAAAAATCAAGTAAAAAGAAAAACACACCTCACAAAACACCCAATTTTACAAATAAAAGCACAAAGCTTTATGCCTTTACAATACAAACTATATAAAGTAATGGTGTGCCAAGATCCAGCCTCAGTGTGAGGAAGGTCTCCTGAGAAAGGCAGGAATAGGAGCAGTGCTGATTCAATAATGACTCGGAGTCAGTGATGAATGCAAGCCGTCAGGTCAAGTGCTCCCTCTTTGCCTGATGATTCTCATGATCCTTCCTTCTCCTTTCTCACTTGTCCGCCCTCTCCCAACCAGAGAGCCTGACCCCAGTCCTTTATTTTCTAAAGCTACATCATCAAGGCTTTGATCATTGTAGTTTTTTTAGAAATCCTTAAATTTACATAAATTTTATGAATCCCAGATCATTAGTCCCAACTCTTGCTTCCTTTTTTTTTTTTTTTCTTTTTTTTGTTTTCTTTTTTTTTTTTTCGAGACAGGGTTTCTCTGTGTAGTCCTGGCTGTCCTGGAACTCACTCTGTAGACCAGGCTGGCCTCGAACTCTGAAATCCACCTGCCTCTGCTCCCAAGTGCTGGGATTAAAGGCGTGCGCCACCACTGCCCGGCTCTTGCTTCCTTAAGATAGAAACTAAACACAAAGCAAAAGCACATTCATTCCCTTATAGGTTTTACACAGCCTTTTCTTCACGGGTAGCTGCACACAGCTCTTGCAGTTTCCTGGTATAGCAGACAGTAGGCTTTAGAAACTATTTCCATGTAAGAACAGAGAGTTGGCAGACTAGTAAGGTTAAGGTAATTTCTTCCAAAGTTTTAAAATCTATGTAAGTATAGCAGCTAGCTCTCTCTGACATCTCTCTAGACACTGCCATCGCCAATCCTGCAAATAGCTAGGAAAACAAAATATTAACCTTTATATGCTTATGCATCGTGCTTTAATTCTCTAATCGTTTACCCTCGCATTCCACGGCCTCCTTATTCCTCTTCTAATACTGTTTCTGGATCACATACAAGACTTCCTCCTTTAAGATAATGCAATCAATCATTTGCTTCTTTTCTATAGAGTTCTTCTTCTTTTCCTATCCATGGTTTTCCTTCTTGAGACTACTTAACTTTCTCTCCTTGATGTCCCCAGGTTCACCCTGGCTAACTAACACACCAGTCATTGGACCAGGGGTACATGTATCTCCTCATAATTCCAAATTCAAGGCCAAGCCTTGCTATGGAACAATTTCTACAAGTGACTGTAGGCTTTTATGGCTCCTGTGGTTATGTTGTCGAGAGCCTTTCCCATGGCTCTTAGGGTCAAGCGGAAGGTCTGTTCCTTGTCTTCCACAGCCTCATGACCACCACCTCCATCTCTCATTCCCAAGAGCTGCATTTGTTTCAATAATTATGGAGTGATTATCTCTGAGTAATGGGGAAAGTATATTCCCCAGCAAAAGAGATTGAAAATAAAATAGAGGAGACAGCAGATCAGCTTCAGGGCAACAGCAACCATCAGCGCATGCGGGGATCAAAGTCCTGGCAATGCCCCAGGGGCAGGAGCTATGTCACACCACCCCTTTTTAAGCCATGCCGGACCCCGCATTAGTGTGTTGTTCACAAAACACCATCCGATAACAATGAAGACTAGCCACAGAATAACATAGTTAGCAAATTGTTAGCCTCTCAGGCCTGTGATGTGATTAACCCAAGTCTTATTTGTTTGGATATTTGGGAGTTTGTTGTTTCTTTTCAGTAATGCCAAAATAATCTTGTTTAAATTCTCATTGAAACAGATGGCTGCGATATATCTGCCGAAGGAGAGGGAGAGACATCTCTGCAGTTTACCTTGACTGATGAACTGCTCCATGTTTTCCTTGAAAGGCTGCATGTGCTCTTCAGAGGACACCTGGTACACTTTACCTGCTTCTACCTCACAGGCTGAAATGAAAAGAACAAGACCATTTTTAGAGCACTGCATTGTCAAGGGACCATTATACTAGTTTTTAGAAAACAAATGAACCAATGTTGAAAACTGCTTCAATCACTTTAATTGACATGTTTTGTGTATCCATATTGGAATCCCCCCCCCCCCCCCCCAATATACCCTTTCAGTGACGTACAAAACACATTCCCAAGAATGTATATACCTAGTTCTACCACTTGGAAACTGATCTGTGGGACAAGTGACTTAGACATCAGGACCTCAGTTTCTGATAAGGACACCAGTCCCTATATCAGAGTGCAGTTCTGGGGTCAAACCTTTTAGGAGCCATGTGATGTTACCGTAGTGCCCAGTACACAGTACAGCAATAGCTAGGCATTTCTACTATTCTAACTATTAACTCACTACTAACACAAGTTCATGTCTAATTACAGTCAAAACTTCTGAAAAAATGAAACCCAGAGGTGGTAGTGACTTTAGCCGGGCAGCCAGTATTTCCAGAGCACTTCAGGTAATTTTTACTGATAATTTAATCAGATCTTTTAAACGAGTCAAGAGAAAAGATATTACTACCACCTAGGTCAGCAGAGGAAATTAAGGTAAAATATGGTGGCCACAGGAAGATAAAGAGCAGTCTCATAAATGAAGTTCTGAGCTGACAATGAAGTTTGCTGTCACCGCCACCCTCTTCCTGGTCACAGCATCATAAACTCCTAGGAACAGATCCTTCTGGAGTTAAGAAGTATCTCTAAGAGAAGGTCTAAAGACATGTCTATGGAAAGGAGTACTGTAACTTAGGGAGAAGGGGAATTAAAGCAGAAAACTACATTCTTGGATATAAAAATGAGCTAGATTTGTGCTAGCCTCTGAAGAACTGGTCATTTTACACTCTTAAATTTAGGTTGTTTCTATAAAATCAAATTTCTTTTAAGTAAAGTCATTTGCGTCTCTCTCTCTCTCTCTCTCTCTCTCTCTCTCTCTCTCTCTGTGTATGTGTGTGTGATGTGTCAGTGTTTCATTGTCAGAACCTACTTGGCGAAAGGAATGGTTCAGATAAGTAGAGAAAATGCATTATTGATGACAGCTCCATGAAGCCAGAAACATTTTTTTGTTTCTTTTTTGTTCTATTGTACTGAGGATTGAACCCAGAGTCTTGTACAAGCTACGCTAGCCAAGCTATAGCATTGGCCATCTTTTGATTATTCATCTTGGGAGGAAATCTCACTAAGTTATTCATGTCTGTACCCTATGCAGGTCTTAAACTTAAGATCCTTTAGTCTCCAGAGTAGCTGAGCTAATAGGTCAATGCCACCGGATTCAGCTTCATGTCTTTTTAAAAAACTCTGCAGATGGTGCTAAGCATATACTTGATCATATCACATTTTCAAGAATTTTCTAAAAGAATGTCGAAGTAGATCTTGATTATGAAAGCAACGTATGATGCTGCTTATAGACAACAACGTGAAGTTTATTAGTGTCCCTCATAATACTTCAGCCAATTATTTCTAGTCAGGCCAAAGGAAGAGATAGTTAAAAACCCATTGAGCAGCTTTGAACTGTTAAATAATCTCTTCTCATCATCTCAAACCTTGCTTGACCACCTTCCTGGGCTTAGGGTTCAGCTTCTTACACTGCGTAACAGCCATCAACAAGATGAGAACACCCCTGTTAATATGGAGCTGTTTATTCAAAACCATTGAGTCTCTAGCATTGTCTTCCACATCCATGAGAAGAGTAAAAGCCTATCAGACTAGTGTCGAGTTGCTGAGGGAAATATGGAGGAAAAACTCCTGGCTCTTTCCTTGTCTGAGAGACTATGAGTCATAATCATTCTCTCTCTCTCTCTCTCTCTCTCTCTCTCTTCTCTCTCTCTCTCTCTCTCTCTCTCTCTCTCTCTCTCTCTCTCTCTGTGTGTGTGTGTGTGTCTCTCAAGAAATAGAAAGTATGCCAGGCTTGGTAGTCTGCAGTTCCATTTAGGTAGTAGATGCAGGACATCAGGATCTTCAGCTATATAAGAAATCCCAAGACTAGCTACATACATAAGTCCCTGTCCTAAGAACAAAACAAAATATCATTAGAAAATAGGAAAATCGTGGTTTTGCTCATGGAGTTCTATAAGATCTAGAGATGTATAATGTCACAATAGTGTGCTAATAACAGGAATGGATGGAAATTCATCTAACAGGTCCATCGTTCCTGCGGAAGAGTTCACTGTCAGTAAAGCAAGGCCAGATCATGGGCTGACTGTGGCAGAGTCTGTTAAGGTTTTCACTCAGTAATTTTTACAGAATAGACCATTCAACAAATAAGAAAATGAAAATTGTGGGCTAGGGAGAAGCCTCAGTATGTCAAGACCTTGAGATACATGCACAATGACCAGAGTCAGGACCCACATAAAGCACAGTACGATAGCAATTACCCGTGAACCAGGTATTCTTATGGTGCAGTGGGAGGCAGAGACAGTTAATCCACAAGACTCATGCCCCAGCTAGCCTGGCTTACACCGGAGCAAACAACAAAGTGTTCCTGCTTCCAGCAAGGTAGGGAGCCAAAATTCATGGTATTCTCTGACCTCCAAGACTATGCCAAGAATGTGTACCCACATTCACACATGCAAACGTGCACATAAACATCACACACATGTTGTCTACATATACACACAAGAGAAGAAAATTAACACTATAATAATTTATCTAGATCTTTGTATATTTAAATTTTTCATTTGAATTTATAGGTAATCTAAACTTATTCTTATGAAACATATTCTTAGTAGAAGATAAACAAAATTATGGGTTTTTTTTTTTTCTGCTTAATCTATTGTTGACCTTAAGTCATAGAATTCCCTGTACACAATGAGAATTAAGCACAGTTGGAGATCTAGAAAGCACATGAAAATGTTTGCCCAGTGTCTGGAAGTTTCCGGTGGAGTCTACTTACACCTCTGCCAGGAACACTGCTCTCACCAAGCTGCAATCTTCTTTAGGATTTACATAGGGATATTATGCAGATATCTTTCTAGAGTCAACCCTCAGTGGAATAGGTCTGGAGGTTGCTTTTAAATAGTGTTCAGAGAAAACTTGTGCAATTAAAAAAGAAAGGACAGTGCTGCATCTCAGGTCTTTAATCGCCAGCAGAATTCTAATTTCCAAAGGTAGGTTTACTTTCTACTCCCACCTACTAGTCTCCATTTACTTACTATGCTCTGTACCACTTAGGTATAAATGTGGGATGAATATTATTAGCTATCTGCTGGTCATAGCGGACTTCTTGTTCATCTGTAAAATGTCATACTTCTCAAATTACTCCAAATTATATATCTACCCGACATATTCTTGGCCCTTTTGACAAGTTGTTGGTATTTGTATCTACCCAAACATATCTAGTTCAGGGCTCAATTGTCACTCGAAAGGAAGAGGGTCAACCTTTCCCTCAGCTTCACATGTCCCTTCACTTTAGAATACGTTCATGACACAGGATTTTAAAGAAGGATTTAGATGAAATAGATGAATGTTCAAGTCTAAGCTAACTTCTAGCTCTGGAAATCTTCAGCTGTTCCCTTAAGTTATCTGAGTCCTAACTAAAAGTTGAACCTGACAAACTAGGTACTGAGCTGTCGGTCAGGCAGCCTAAAAAAGATGGTAGTTGATGATAACTGTGACTGCCATTTATTTATGTGTGTATCTTTGTCTCCAATTATACTTCCCCAACTAAGGCCAGAAGAGTCTCACTCATCCATGAGCATAGTACTCGAGGTATAGAAGAAACAGAACTTCACACAAAAGACAGTGCTGTCAACTACACCCATGATTAATTTCTCTAATGTGGACATTCTCCAGTGGAAGATGGAACACTACTACAAAAGATCCCAAAGCCCATATTCTAGTTCTCAAAGTTCTTCATCGTAAGATAAAGTGTATTCTATTATTTGTATATAGTTTATCAAGAAGGAAGGATCTGCCAGTAAATCATATCACGGTTTAGAGTTTAAAATTCTGTTTATATGGTTCTCGTACATATTCTACTATTCAGCATAGATAAGAGTAAGTTTAAGGCAGTTAACACATAAGGCATTGAGATTTTTTTTAAAAAAACATTGGCTCCTGTTCTACTCTTAGCTGCAGTATGCATATTTCACAACATATCATTCTGGCTAGTACTTATCATTTTGAAAACTGGTATGTGACTATGCAAATTTTTTTAAAAACACAAAATTCTGCAATATAATGAACTTGAAGGGTCATTTAGAAACATTATTAAAATCAGAACAAAGATAGAGTTCTTGGAAAACTTAATTATAGTCAAATCCAAATATTAAAAAGCATTTGTCAGGAGGCTGTTGGCATGACTGAGCCATTCCAATTGTGTTAACTTTTGTCTAATTTAAAGACGAAATTTAAAGAGCCAAAGAGATTTTGTGTAATGTCAAAGGACTGATATTGGGAAGTATACATTAGGCTTCCCAACAAAGAAAACCACAGCCATAAGGGAAAGAGGAAGAAAAGCCTCAGATATTCCAATATAAAATCGACTCCAACACATCAATTTTGTGTACAGAGCAGCATGCTGTAAAGTGGGGGAAGAGCCTCTTTATCACTGTAAGATTAGCCATCAATATCACACAGCTCTCTCAGAAGCGGACCTACATCATGAGAAGTTTGCTTACTGTTTGAGGGAGTTGGAGTATTCCAGTCATAATTTACCCGTCTCCAAGTTCAATCAATGCTAATTACAGCCTAAACTTACTGTTTTACTGTGAGCTTGGGGAAAGCTACATTAGCATCTACAACATACACAAAAGAATACAAACATATTGATTAGATGAACAGCTCTAAACTTTCAGAACTAAATTGCCCCCCTCTCCACAGAAGAGCCTTGTCTATACATCATTACAGGCTCACCACACACATACACAAACACACACACACGCACGCATGCACTCACGCACGCACACACACACTGTGGACAGTGAAATGCATACTACTCTCTTTTTACAAGAACAAGATCAAATTACACACATGCATACATATAACTTTTCATAAGCATAATATTAATTCTTCTAGAATAGTAATAATTACCATACAGCCTTGAAAGATTATTATAGGCTCCATTGTTCCAAATGAGTGCAAATACTTAATTCTCAAAACTTGATATAGCAGGTTGTCATCTCATGACCTAAGATGACAGACAGTGCACTTTACACTAGATTAAAAAAGCACTGTTATACAAACCAACCTGCTTATTATAGTTTACCTATGCTTTTAAGAATCTTCGAATATGACTTTATACTATTAGTATGATGATATCATAACTAACCATAACCTTCTCAATGATTTAAAACATTGGTTAAGGACAGGATATAGCTTATTGGTAGAACCTTTGGCAAGGAAGTTCAAAGCCTTGTGTACCCCAAAACCACGAAAAACAAACCATTTTTTTAAAGTTACAAAAATATTTTGGATGTTTACAAATAGTTAAACGAGATTAAATTTTGTTAATTTAATATAGTCCCTAACCTGAACTTGAAAAGTACTTCTATAAATCGTAAGGCATTCTCCCTTGTGTTCTAAATATTGTATAGATTTATTCAAGGAAAATCAAACCCTGAGATATTTTCTCGGAAGATGACATGATTTTAGGACCAGGCACAAATGTTCATCAAGGGTGCAAATGCCTTACATGGATTTACTTATTTATTTGTTTATTTGGAGAATATCTTACTGTATAGCCTTGCTGACCTGGAACTCAGTATTATAGACTAGGCTGGTCTCAAACTTATAGATATCTGCCTACCTGTGCCTGCCAGGGACTAAAGGCATGTGCCATCATGACAGGCTATCCTGGCTCTTAAGACTACTGGCTAGGTGCCTAGCTTTATTTGAAGAATCCTTAAATAGTGCAATCCATTGTGTTTATGACAGTCTCAAAGGCCTCAGCAGTGAAATAAGCATCTTTGGAGTGGAACTAGTCCCTTTCCTATTGCCCAGCCATGCTGTGTATTGATGATGAAACAGGAACATTTATCTACCACAGGAGACACGTATCTACATCAAGGAGTATGGTAAAGTGTTCCCACACAATGAAGTTAAAAGACACCCAGCCAGTAAATTAGAAACTACAGTGACTGTGCTTTAGGAATGCTGTCTCACTAGTGGGGTCCATTGTGGCATAAAATTAGTGTTGCAGCTATTTCATAATAAAACATTTTTTCTCCAAGCAGTAAAAGTCTTACATGATTGTTCTTTTTAGATATACAGAAATAGCTTGTTTATTTTATACATCGAAATGTAAGACAGACCACCTCCAAAGAAAAATATTCTCTAGTTTGGACCATGAACAGGGATATAACAAAAGATCCATTTAAAACAAATGATTGGTACTTAAAACTCTTGTCAACAAGTTTGAATTTCTCAAGTTCAGAAGACAAATTGAGGAACATTATAGAAAGAAACATGGAGTAGAATGAGGGGCATACATGCAGTGAAAGGGGAGGACCATAAGGAACGTCAAATTGTCTGAAATTCACAGTGCTCTTGAAATGCTAGAGAATGTGGCATATAATCATTGACTTGTAGGGTGTAGAAGATGCAGAGAGAAACAGAATAAAGACCAGGACTTGATAGGGGACCTACAGCTTTTAACTTGGGGAAAGTTTAAAGGCTTTTGAACATCCCAGAAATTACTAGTTATTGTACCAAACTTGGAAACCATTTTATGAGTTTAAAGCATTTTACTAGGGCTTTGGTCTTGCTTTCTAATATATTCATGCCTGGTAAGAATGTAATTCTATGAGCTATGATTGGATGCCATTTCTGGATTTGTAGTTAGCATCCATGGGCATTTGTAAATATTAACTCTGTTAGATAAATGGAAGGCATTTGTATAATAGGCAATGGACAAACAGCACACCACAGCAGTCAGGGAGACAGACTCTGCATTTTAACTACCATTCATTACTTACTACTAGGATACCTGGAAACATTCCTGAGTTTTGTTAGTTCTTCCTTACTCATCTGCAAAATGGAAAGAGCAACTGTTTTGCCCATGACTTTCACAGCATGAGGTAATGTAGGTAAGCTGCACTGCACTTTCTGCACTGCCTTAATGTGTGCTGTAATCCTTGTTATTTTCACTGATTACACGTGACACCAACTTCTGTGAACTTCCAACTTTTGGGACACCGCAGAAGTATTGTAAGTGTTCTTGGTGAGTTGTGGAATAAATAGAAGTCATAAGCTATTACAGATATACATAAGATTGCTTAATGTGTGTAACCATTAAATATATGTATATGTGTGCATGTATGAGCATGTGGACATATGTATGCATATGTGGAAGACATGTGGAAACCTTAGGTGTTCCTAAGAATCATCTACCATGCTTTATAGACCAAATATCTCACCCAGACCTGGGACTCACCAGTTTGGCTAGGCTGGCTGGACAAAGAGCCTTGGTAATCCACCTGTCTCTGCCTCCCCATTGCTGAGAACATATGTACACTCCAGAAGTTCTGATTATTTGTATGGGTTCTGGGGATTGAACTCAAGCCCCTGTCTTTGCATGTTCTAAGTTATTCATTATATGACACTGAGAAAACACTCAGTAAAAGAATGGGAAAGGCCAAAGAAGCACAGGATCATCAAGTTAACAAACAGCCATCTGTTACCACAACCAAACCTGTTGAGAATGACTAACTGCAGACATCTTTGTACTGTCCTGGACACTGATGAGCATCTCTAATAATTTCTGCTCAGATTATCTCCTTCTCTGTCTTATAGAGACAACTTCACTGGACAGGCGATCTAGATGCTTTTCAAGGTGGGAAGACAACATAAAGGAACATCTGTTCACATTAAAGAAGAGTAGAGGAGATGTGTCAGTGGGTAAAGATGCTTGCCACCAAGCCCAATGACCTAAGTTCAATATCGCAAACAGACATGGTGGAAAGAGAAAATCAACTTCCGCAAGTTTTCCATACACAAGACAGCCCATGAAAGATAGACTGACAGACAGAGATAGATAGACAGACAGAAACACACACACACACACACACACACACACACACACACACAGAAGGGGGGCTGAGAGTATAAAAAACAAATAAGCAAATACATTCAAAGAAGGTTATCAGGATATCATGTGGCTGGGCTCTCTCCAAACGTTATAGGTCCTTGCACTCGATCTTAACTCGAGAGCCATGAAGATAGCTAGGATCATATTAGAATAGTGGAAATAAGCAACTAAATGAAGATTATTGGGTTTGGTTTTGTTTGGTTGCTGTTTTGTTTGATTTTGCGCCAAAACTACCTTTCTCCACCTGGCCCTTGGACAATGGTGTTAGACTCATCAAAATACTTTTCCTCTTTACCAAACAACTTGGTAAAAAGTTTCCATAGTGAAATGGGGAAAGGCTAGATGGAGGAATATAGAGAGAGCTGAAAGCTAGCCTCCCAGTTTCCACAGTCAGCAGGTGGTTCCAGTGTCTAGTGTTTCCACACACTCCAGCAGCACCGTATCTCCCCAAAGTGTCACGTCAGCCATTGACTCAAACTCAGCTCTCAGATCCTCAGTCACATGGCCACATGCATGAGTTAACATTTTCCTATTGCCTCCAACCCATCTCCGGAGGATCTGCCCCTCCCCAAATCCTTAGGGCAGCATATGCAGCAGACATCCTTTCTCTGAGGACTGGGTCCAGCCCCACGGGGTGCTCTCTCTAAAGAGCAGACCTCTTTAGAGAGGTCTGCTCTGGACTAACTTCAAATTCTCTTGCTTTGTCCCATGGAGGGAGCAACAGTGTCCACTGGCCTGACTTCCCGAAGCTCCCGGAGACTGGACCACCAACCAAAGAATACACATGGAGGAACCCACAGTGCTGACCACATATGTGGCAGAGGAGGGTCTTGTTAGCTATCAGGGGGAGGAGAGGCCCTTAGGCCTGAGGGTGTTAGATGCCCCAGTATAAGGGAATGCCAAGGAGGGAAGATGAGAGTGGGTGGGTGGGAGAATACCCCAATAGAGGCAGGGGAGGGGGAAAGGAATAAGGAGGTTCTATAGGGGAGATTTGGAAAGGGGGAAACATTTGAAATGTAAATAAAATATCAAAAAATTAAAAATTAAAAAAAAAAAGAAAATTTAGAAAACAACCTCAACAACAAAAAATTTCTCTTGCTTTCCTGAGTTTCAGGGATGATGGCTACTTCCTACATTCCTTCACTGGTTTCTTGTATTGTTTTGACCTTTGAATACGTGTTAACTTTTCTATATTAAACAACTTCAATTAAAGTAGTGGGTGGTTTTGGTTTTCCTTAGTTTTACTATGAAATAGTAAAAGCAATAGCCAAAAAATAATGGATTATATTTCTGTAAGACCTCAACAGCTTTCTGACACTGGTAGTTAATTTTATTGTTACTATTTCCTTCTAAATAATATGCGTTTGAATTGTTCAACAGAAAATTACTTTCTTTCATATTAATCTTCTTACCTCCAAGAAGGGTATCATATTCTTCTTCTTTAACATAGTTTATTCTTTTAATTAAATTTCTTATGTTTCTTAGTTATGTTTACTTTTGAATTCATCAAGCTATGCAATTTCTTCATAAAGAACAGACAAGACTGAACAATCACACATTTTAAATTAGGGGAGCCCAGACTACTCAGTTTCAATTCTAAATCAAACATATTTCTGGATGCTTGCCCAGTTTTCTTTCTTCTCAAATAATATTATTAACCCCATGTTATATATAAAGGAACACATATAACACATACATAAAGTATAAAGAATAATTAAATGAATACCCATATATTCAATTTACAACTTAAGAAATGAAACATAACTAATACTTTGAAAGAGACTCGAGTGTTCCCTAGTGACCCATTACCTTAAGTCCAGATGATTCTGTTGCTTATACCTCTCCCTGCCCTCTAGCCCTAAAGGATTCGTTGATAGCTTATATGTTTGAACTTTATGAGCTGAAATCCCAGGGTTTGGTTTGGTCCCATGCCTTGGTTTTTCTAAAGAATGATAAACGACTTATGCATTAGTAATATAGCAAATACAGTTTAAGTTTTCTTATTCAGTAGAATGTTTTATGAAAGAAGATACTGCATTTTGTTTGCTTGATATCTTTTTGAAGAGCACTCACAGGGCTTTGTTGCTCTCTTATGATATGAATACAGTTTGCTCATGCGCAGCAGTGTCTGTCTGCAAGCTGGCTCAGAGATTCCTTCCATCTTATGCTCATTGAGACTTAGACACAGTTTCTCCACAGATTGACTTATCCAACATTCTCATCCCAAACCATAGCTACAGTTCCTACCTAACAAAGACACTGGATCATAAGCCATCATTTGGTGCAACTATATCAAAAAAAAAAAAAAAAAAAAAAAAAAGCTACTGACAAGAGACAGCAAAATTGCTGAACAAAAGGCACTTCACTGAGCTAGGAAACTCGACTGTTGTCCTGAGGAGCAGGTATAGAAATCAGTTAAGAAGCAAGATCCCAACATAATGGATGTTTTTGCAACAATGCTAAGATGAGATTCAGGTGTTGTCTATAATGTCCAAGCCCTTACACACTGTTTCTCAGTTTTCTTGGAAATAAAAATCAAGTCAGTATGGAGAAACAAGAGGAACCGATGGGTATATGAGTGACTTTGTGAATACAAAACATTTGCCCTTAATAAATAATCATATCATTTATTCAACTTTACCTCATGAATAGCAATATCTACCAAGTGCTTACACAGAATAGTATAAAGACCTCTTTGCAAGTTTAACTCCTTTTCTGTCTGTATCTTTTTAAAACAATTGCTTATTAAAAAAAAAAAAGTGGAGACAGGCTATTTGAAATATCTGAAAAGAACCCTCAAATGTGATGATTTAAAATAAATTATTTGGGGGCTGGTGAGATGGCTCAGCAGTGAAGTGCACAAGCTGTTCTTTCAGAGGACTTGGGTTCGATTCCCAGCACCCACATGGTGGTTAACAGCCTCTTGTAACTCTAGATGCTCCAAGGCATCTGATACTCTCCACTGACATCCATGAGCACTCAGCATTTATGTGGTACACAAACATGCATGCAGGCAAAATATCCACATATATAAAATAAAAATAAATACATCTAGAAGTAAACTAAAATAAATTTAAAAAAGAAATAGTTTTAAAACAGATAATGAGCAAAGTAGATCCTGTTTTTAAGGACTATTATTTTATCTAAAGTAACCTCCCATTTGGTCCCCAATTGGTTATATAAATGTATTTCTACTTATATCCAAAGCATTCCTAAAGAAGAGAAGTAACTACATGTGTACCTAATAAGAAAAACTACATTTCTAATGGTTCTTTATTTCTCTAAAATTGAACTTAAATTTCGATTCACTAGATTTTCTTCCTTGTGTCAAATCATCTTTTGTATGAAAATAATCAGATTTTGAAAAATAAGAGGTATTTTTTAACCCTCAGAATTTGATACCATTTATTTTACAGAGAAAACCAAAAACAAAAGCAAAAATGAAAAAAACAAAAGCAAACAAAATTAGTGCTATTGTTTCCTAAACTGGTTTCCTTGTAAGCTCAGAGGTGAGTCATGTTTGTGTTCTTAACACAGTACCAAGCCTGCATTTCTCAAATGTGGTCAGACGTGTTCCACTGACCACAGAAGCCACCACACATTCTGTGAGAAAATAGTGCTCTGTGGTAAAATAAACCAAAGAACTACTGCAAATCCCTCTGCTGTAAAAGACTGAATTCCTTTCACAATGAACTTAACCCTGCAGTTTCTATATTTATTTGGTCAGGAACCTCTCTGTTATGGTTTGGGTATGGTATTGCCCCCTGGAGATGCATGTATTAGTGGGTTGGCTTCCAGCCAGCAGTGGCAGGCGAGCACTGCCCTCAGCCATGTTTTCACGGACTGATGAGTCCCGGCTGAAGGAGCTACTAACAGGTGAAAAGTATTTAGAGGAATCAGGTCACCAGCTGCATGTTCTGGAGTATGTACCTTGTCCCTGGACTCATCCTCTGCCCTCTATGCTTTCTGGATGCCATGAGCTGAGGAAGTGTTGGGAAGCTCACTCACATCCTCCCTCCCCCATTTCTATAGCATTAAGTTTGCTACAGTCCCATAAAAGAAAGGAGTTCTTAGAAAAATGTAGTTGCTGATCAATGGTCAGGGTTTTTCAATACATTCATCTTTCCTTTATGGAAACCATAACGCTCCATGACTCCAACCATTTGCTTACTTCCAGTTGTTTTGACATATTGCTTGACGATCCTCCAACGTGCAGTTTTCTGTAGCTACTACATTACTCAAAGAAACACACATCCAAGAGAACGTACTCGAGAGAGGCACTATTTATTATTCAAGCCTATTCTCTAGATCTTGTGCTGCTGGGCACTGAGACTTACAAGAATTTGGTGTTTCCATGACCAGATATACATCTAACACCTATAGTTTCTAAAGGAAGTCATTGTGTTCGTGTGTCACTTGTGTTTGCAATTACATGCATATGCGAACATCTCTATGGATGTGCAGGTGTATGGATGTGATCATGTATGTGTCTTTTTGTGCCTATATGTATAGATACTTTTGTATGGACATGAATGGATATGTCTGTATATGTGTGTATCTGAGTGATCACATGCAAGGGCCTCCGGGCTTGAATGTAGGACTGCATATTTACGAATAATGTCATTCCTCTTGTTTACTAAATCATCTGAAAATGATGAAATCCTAATTTTCAAGAATGAAGTGCTGATGAAAGTATGAAGTATTTTCCAGCCTCTCCAGAAATGCTCCTGGCACCACATCACTGTGTGTGTACATTCTCATTAAACAAAGCCATAACTTCTGCATTGTCACAAGCCCTATAAAGGGAAATGTTTTGTAATGCTCTAAGAATTAGTTCTTTTAAAACCATCTTTTGAAAATGTATTCTTTGGAGAGTTTGCACACATATACAATGCAGCTGACACACCCACCCCTCACTTTCCCCTTTGGAATCTTCTAGAACGCCTTATCATATCTCCCTCCTAACAACTTCAATATACGGTGCCGTGATGTTCCACAGGAGTGAACTAGTTCGTACAGAATTGCAATACGTAGATCAGGCAACACTGTCTTTCTTGGTCTTCATCAGTAGGTACATGTGCATAAAGGTGGAATTGAGCATGATTAAGAAACAGCCCCGCTAACAGTAGGTACTGTGTTTTGGAGTACTGACCACATCTAGCTAACATCTAATATATACCATGTGAATATACAAGAACCTCAAGAAAAATGTTATGTTGATTGAAATCCATATGAATGTACCTGTGACCAGAATATAAGTGCCATAAATCTGGTGACAGATCAGGACCAATACCCTTAGGTAAATGTATCTCCTATTTTGCGACTGGGTCTCTTCTAACCTTCTGAGCAGAAGTGATTACCTCTTGGTTTCATTGAGTAACACAATATCAAATGAAAATGCAATGACATTGTATTTGTTCTCTGCCTAAACTTAATATAACTCAGAGAGACTGAAGCAGATTCTCAGTGCTGTAACAGCAGTAAATGGTACTAAGGGGGAACAAAGAATATCGTTTAGGAAACTAAGTTTTGAAAGTTTTGAAAACTACTTTTGTGTAATGCTACTAATAAAAGAAAATTGAGGGACCACAGATAAGCACTAATAAAATCTATGTGATATAAGGCTTCATGACTCATCACTCATCTGTCATTTAACCACCTATGTGCAAGAACAAGCATGTTTCTACAAGTTTTCACAAATCACAAAATTTTGGGCAAGTGTATCAGAGGAGAACAGGCAGCCACTATTAATCTTTCAACAAGAACAGGATTTGTGTCAAACCAGGATATGGAAAATATCCAAATATTCTTGGCTACAAAATAAACATAAGACGTAAACTTGTTCAGGATGAAGTCGGCTTTCACTCAAATAGCTAGGATATGATTGGATAACTAAATTTCTAACATACAATGTTTTAAAGCAACGAAAACTGAAAATATTGGCATATTTTCTTTTGCTGTACATAAAGGAACAGCTCACTCTGGTTCTGCCTAACTGATATCCTTTAACAACCCGTACAAGTCTACCATCTCTCATTAGGAGTATTCACTAAAAATTATGTAAGTTCAAGGTCATAGGTTACCTTTCAGGTCTTTCTTTAGTTTTCTGAGGTCTTTCTGGAAGTCTTCAAACTTCATCTGTGAGGCCTGGAACAGCTCCTGCGGTTCTGCCAGTGGGAAGACACACTGCTCTTTGCCAGCATCCTAATTAGCAAGCATAAATTTAAAACAAATCAGCATGAGAAATGAAAATCATGCAACAGTAAAAATGGCAGCAGCTCCAACAACAACAACAACTAAACAAACAAACAAACAAAACCCCAGGAGAACCACTACAGAATCATCCAACAGAGAAAAGTAATGGGCTGTTGAGTTGGCTCAATGCGAAAGAATAAGCTCTGCTATTATCTAGGGCCTGAGCACAAAATGTTAGTCATGGCTTTATGTGCCTGTAAACTCAGCATTTTCGGGTTGGAGATGTAAATAAGATGATCTGAGATCTCACTAGTCAGCTATTGAGACCAGATGAAATGGCAAAATTCCTGCAGAGTGATAGACTCTGTCTCAAGGGGATAAGATGCCAACACAGAAGGTACCACAAGTTATCCTCTGATTTCTGCATCTGCAAGCTTGTACAAATAACCATACACTCATACAAGTAACCACTGCATAGGCACACACATGCAAGAAAAGAAAATCAGAATGGGAGTGTATATAAAATCGGTCTTACCTCATCAAAATTTCGAAGATAATATGAAACAATATATGATAAAAGGCTTCTGCTGTTGTCCTAGGCAGAAAGATCAACGTAAGTAACACAGAGTTAAAAGTTATTACGTATTATCACATATGCAGAATAAAGTAAATTTCAGAGAACACACAAATATACTTGTAAGTATTCAGGGTGGTTTCATATTCTATACTGCCCTAGTCATTGTATCTAAATGGTTGGATGTCAGAATTTTCTCCCAGTGTTCTGATGTAAATGTCAAAAGGAAGTCTCACCATTCAAAGGAGAAGCTCAAATATAAATAATTCCCTGGTTTTATTCTCTTCCATGAGAACTTTAATTTGTTATTTACAACTTTTATGTAATGTATTTATTTTGTATTTTCTTAGTCCTTGTCTTTTAAGCTTTATATATGTGCTTTGTCTGCATGTATGTTCATGCACTACATGTGTACCTGATGCCAATGGAAACTAGAGGAGGGGACTGGATTCCCAGGAATAGGAGTTACAGACAGTGTGAACTTCCATGTGAATGCTGTGAACAGAACGTGGATCTGCTAAAGAACTGCACATGGCTTTAACCAATGAGAAACCTCTCCAGCCATAGCACTTAGGTTTTCAAATATTACCACAAGGAAATAAATAAACATTGCTTGCAAGTCCATATAAATGGTCTAGCAGATACTGTCATAATAAATAATTCTTGGATTTGACAGGAATTCATTAACATTTAGATCAGAGAAATGGAAAAGTATTTCAGTTAAATAGAGACCTTTAAAGTGCCAATATACATGACAATTTTTTACATTAACAACTGAGATTGGGGAAATAATTCTTATGCAACTATTTATTATTAAGACATTGCACATATCATTTGAAAATGTAAAATTATTTTATATATAAATAGTCTTTAAAGTTTTCAAAGACTATTTTGCTTCTTTTCGGGCACAGTTAGAAACACTAACTTTTAATTAAGGTTTTATTTATTTTTTTTGCCTGCTCCAATTAATCAACAGATAAACTATGTCTGAGAAAAATCTATTACACGATCTAAGTTCTCTGAAGTGTATCCTCTGTTAAATTACAGTTTGACCTAATTTGGTCTCCGTACTTTGGTGGTAAAGTTGTCCATAATGGCTTCCTTAAGCAACTAAGCATCAGCTAATCACAGTAGATAGACTTCTAACCAATTAGAAAATGAAAGACTTCAAATAAAATCATGGCCATGTAAGAGAATTGCCAAACAAATTTGAGTCAAGTTTTCTATATTTCACATTCTTTCCTTTGATTATACACATAGGAGGGCAGAGCATTTGGTGGCATCTTTGGTCTGTAATACTACCTGGCCCTAGAACTTTCTCTTATGCAATAAATCTTGTGAAATTTAACCTGTCCTGCGAGCCTCTGTTATGGAATCTAAGCAAGGCTTTTCCAGCATTTATGAAAAGAATCACACCTCTTAGTAATCAAGTCATATGGGACAGGATAACGTGGTCAGTAAAAATTGACCCATCACATAGGATTTGCTTGTGGTTCAAACAACTTGAGGTCTGTTCTTTCTCCTAAACTTTCAATCAATGAACCAGCGGTACATGAATCATTTAATAAAACATCTTTTCAATGCTTGACTATAGGCACGATGAGAGAATATTTGGGTTGATCTGAAACTGTTTTCTATAATCTATAAATATTACTGAGGAGTAAACACACTTACATATGCTTTCTTTTAAAAGTTCAAAATGAAAAGATCTTGCATGGATATTAAGGGAATTCTAAATAGTAAGTATTTTGCTTCATGTCTCATTTTTTATTATGAGTTACTTTGTGATTATTAAACTAATAAAATACAATTTGATAGCAAAAGGGGTAAGAGATATCAAGCTAAATAAAAAACACAATCCATCTTTATAAGTAATTCTAAGCAACTTTTTGTTTATCAGAATATATTTTAGATCATCTTTTATAAACTGAACATTATATTGATCTCTTTATACTTGAATGTTATTTGCAAAAGCTGTTTCAACAAATATCAACTTGTTTGTTGAAATAGATCTGTTTTTATTATGTCTATAAAATAGAAATGTTTCTATGAAATGTTTATAATACAAATACAATAGCACTTGTACATACATGTTTATTTGAGTGCCCATGAAAGCTATAAAAATTGACTGATGATGTGCACGAAGAGAAGACTAGCTGAGACTGTAATCCTAGCACCAGGGAAGCTGAGGCAGGACTGCCTGGAGTCTGATGTCAGCCTATGCTACTGAGAACATGTCTGAAAACCAACCAACCAAACAACAATCTATCAACAAAAACACCCCACAAAGCACAAACACAACTAACAAAAAGACTGTTTTTTCAATTTCTGGCATTGTGGAAGCTAGAATGATGTTAGTGATTGGTGCAAATGTAGAGGAATAGTCTAGAGATAGGAGCAAATAGCTACAGAGATGACTGATTAAAGCCAGCAGAAGCAGCAGCTGCTCTGTCCTGAGGATGATGAGTATATGCTACATCACTCTCCTGAGGATGATGACTGCATGCCCTCAGGATGACAATCATTTATTTATGTTGTTTACAACCAGTTATTATAACTCGGTTCTTACAAGCTTGCTTATACTTTCTCCCACCTTGCTGTTCTTCCTGTGTGGCCATTCTCTTTCAGCGAAGCATGGCTCTTACTTTCCAGATTCACCCTCTCAGACTTTCATCTGGGAGTCTGATGATCATCCCTAACTTCAGCTTTCTACTGCCATTCTAACAGTCCCTCAGTGTTTATTATAAACAACATAAGTGTGTGTGTGTGTGTGTGCGTGTGTGAGAGAGAGAGAGAGAGAGAGAGAGAGAGAGAGAGGGAGAGAATGTGTGTGTGTGTGTGTGTGTGTGTGAAATTTATGATCTTGGAACAGAAAAGGTTACATATTATATTTTGTTGAAAGTCAAACCTATTTCAAATCTATTTTTTTAAAAATATTCCCAATTTGGTACAAGCATTAACACAAAATACTTACGCTGCTTTTGACATCCTTCAGCTTGGGCAGAATGTCTAGTCCAAAGCCATCTGCTTGTCCTCGGGTCTTGTTCCCAGCATTCATGTAGTTCCCGAAGGCTAGAACCAAACCCAGGACCTGCATGACTCCTGGTCCATTTTTTAATGTCTATGAGACAAGATACCAAAGATTTCTCTCTTATACACTGTTTTATTTGAATCATCTAAAATCAATACCAAGCTAATCATATTTACACTGATAGCTATGACCTTCCCAATTATTTAGTATATTTCAAAAATAGTGTCTCAGAGTTAACTTTACAATAGCATGCCACTAATAAGCATGAGTATGATTGTAAATGCCAGGAGTGCCACCCTAGTCCATATGCAATGAGAATTTCTACAAAATAATGTCACCTCTGTTATCCTTCATTGACTCTATGTCAAGCACAATATTGATATCTGGCTATAAGCTGTAGAATCCCAAAAGGCAGGTAGAAAGACCGAATCCCAGGTTTAAGTTTGCTCATTACAACTTTGTGCTCATCTTTCCCAGGACCCTGCCTGACTTCAGTTTTTTGTACCACTCCCTCTGAAAATGTTTCTAGTAATAGCTTTCTGCTCTGCCGGGTGATTTATCCCAATCAGGACAAATAATTCTGTTGATCTTGGATAAATAGTTTTTAAGTGCTAATAGTGGTCCTTCCAACCCAAAATTTATTTGCTGCATTCAGAAGGGTATTTATCTTCCACTGGGACAAATGATTAGTCCAAAAAACCATTTAGATGCAATAAGCATCAACATTTTACTGAGGTTCCTTTTCAAATAAACAGCCCAAAGAGAAATGAATGCCTTCAAATCACATCCATTTGCAAGTCTCATATCTGAGAGACTATGAGAAACAGGGCTTTGGTTTTGCAAAGCATTGGCAGCTGAGATCCTAGGAGACTAATACAAATTGGTCAGGCTCTCAGTGTGTCCCCACTGCCTTCTGAATATGTCTAAACACATGCTTTCTTCCTGAAGCCCGGTCCCGAAACATCCCCTTATGTCAGAATGCTATCCCTCGAATCTACAAATACTTTAAGGGGACAAAAATTATAAAAATAAATAAGAACATGACTGAACACAATCAAATATCACAATACGTGCTCCTTACGCTGGTCTGGAACCTACCTCACACAGTTTTTGTAGCAATTCCAACTTGCGGCGAATTGAGCAAATGCTCTCTGAAAACGTCGACTGAAACAGGATGCAGAAGACGCGCTCTGAAAAGTTGGGGATTAGTGACAACTCATACAGAAACCTAAGGAGACAAAGGTAAGGAGGGAGGAAAAATGTAAGGACCCAAATAAAGGTGCCTCCTCTATTACCAACATGATGCAGGCCTGTTCTGTCCCATTCTGAGAGGCCCCCCCGCAGCCTTGATTGGCCTCCCAGGTCCCTAAAGATACTTACTGTTCAGGTTTGTCCAGAGACTTGGCATTTTCCTTGTCTTTGGAGGATCGACTGTGCTTTTCAATTTTTTCCAGTTCATCTGACTGTGCTCTCTGGAAAATGCAAGCCAAGTGTTGTGTTGTGTTTTGTTCTGTTCCAAAACTCTGCAAGGCCATCCTTTAGATAACAATGGTCTCAATAGAGGAGAATTTTCTATACTTTAATTTCTCAGCATCTGCTATGGTAACACTTGATGTAATGCATGAGATGTTTTAAAGTATATGTATAATAAAATCCAGATCATGCCAAAATCCCAGAAATAATGCTATTGACTATTAATGATCTCAAAGATATTTATTCATTCAAGCAGAAAATAATAGTTTTCTCCTTTTCATTAATTTGGCTATTTATGTTACTTTCTAGAAAGTCATAGTTTTTTCTTTTTTTTTAAAAGTAATCTCATTTAAATCTCCATGAAGTTAAAGTTGGAACTAATTTGATCTCAAATCTTTTTTTCAAAATATCTAAATATTGCAATAATTGTGGATTGCTTTTGTTATACTTGGAGAAAATTAAAGTGCAATTAAACTCCTAAAACAAGGAAGAAAAATAAAATATTTTCATGCAGATGCTGAACATGATATTTTGATACAAAAATATTTCCAGTCCTACTTTCCTCCTGCCTCCTTTCACTCCATTCCATTGCAAGTACAGATTCTATTATTTTGTTTCTTCCTGGGGGATAACCATCTTTATTTCTAGTACTAGTGAAGGGTTTACAGATTCCACCTCCTGCCTCCTTTCACTCCACTCCATTGCAAGTACAGATTCTATTATTTTGTTTCTTCCTGGGAGATAACCATCTTTATTTCTAGTACTAGTGAAGGGTTTACAGATTCCATGAAGCACAAAATTATTTCTTCTTATAGAACATTAGTATAATTTTTATTAGTACTCAGACATAATTTTACACCTCACAAAGATGTGTCTGGTGAGCCCAGGCTGCATATGACACATGCATTCCAGAATCATGCATAGCTATAGGCTGAGTTGAAGGGAACTCTTCAGAACTTAAAATGCCCTCAGTATTACATTCTGTTAGAATGGATGTACAAGGCTGAGTAAAGACATCCCCAGAGAATGAGCAGCCAGCATCCACGCGAGTGAACTTCTCTGTATTAAGCTTATTCAGAAACAAAGCTTTTCCATTTGTAATAATAACTATCTAACCTCAGAAAGAAGAATCTTCTAACTGATAACCGGTCAGCCAGAGAGGGAAGTTGATACACAGAGTTGGATACATTTCGGGTTGGGGATGGGATGTATCATCAGAAGGATATGAAAAGAGGGGTGAATTCTGTCAATGTTCATAGGCTTACATAAAGGAGTTTCACTTAGTATGTAACTTCCACACTTCTCCAACTTACGAGGAACTTGTACAAGACATTTAGAGGAATACAGATGAATGATCTAGGGCTGGCGAGATGGCTCAGTGGTTAACAGTGGGTTCTCCTCTTGCAGAGGACCCAAGTTTGATTACTAGTAACCAACCATACACCAGGCAGCTCATAAGTACTTGTAACTCCACTTTTATCTTCTGTAGATACTTAAATTGGCACGCACATGTGTGCACATGCATGCACAAACACATAATTAAAGATAAGCCTCAAAAATCAAATCATCTGTAAAGAGTCAGTACCACAACTACCACCATGATGTCTCTTGAAGCCATATTATAAAATGTGCTTAATAGGTAAGACAGCGCCACTCTTACCGGAAAGAGACCAAAGTAATATCATAAAAGAATATTAAACTTGTAAATACTGACAAGGCAACAGTTGTGAGGGGACAAACTTAGATACAGTTTTCAAATTCTCATTACCTCTCCTTTAACTACATGCGGGCTATCTGATATTTATGAGCCCATGTTCATTCTACACCTTAAACTTCAGCAGAAGGTAAGAAGACATTCAGCTTGCTACAACTTGGTTACATAACTGCATATGGAGCTTTCAAGTTGTTTCTTGAACAAAATACTTTTACCCACACATCTTGGCAGAGGACTTATCTGCGTGTCTCTCTCTCTCTCTCTGTGTGTGTGTGTGTGTGTGTGTGTGTGTGTGTGTGTGTGTGTGTCTGTGTGTGAATGGCAATGCATCTACAAGCCATTCAAGTTCCCTTAAGTCTTTAAAAGCAATGCCTTCTGGTCAGATGTCTTTCTGGCCGTGTTACAGTCATTTCCTAAACTAGGGATCACTGTAAATTATCAAATGTAAAATCCTTCATATGCTGTATTACATAAAGGGGTTTCTTAAACTTTTGCAGGCTCTATTTTGCCCAAGACATTTTATGTGGCCCTGAGTGTATAGGTGTATAGAATAGATTTTTAAAAATCAATTTAGTTGTAATTAATAATAAAGAAAAATTTAGAACACTTGATATCTGAATACAACTTTATGACTTGTTAAACATAAAAGCATATTTCATACAATGAAATAAATACGCTGGCTTAGTTTTACATAAAAGATAAAATGTTATAGGAAGCATGGGCACACGCCTTTAATCCCAGCACTTTTGGAGGCAGAGGCAGGTGGATCTCTGAGTTCTAGGCCAGCCTGGTCTACACAGTGAGTCCCATCAAGGAGGGCCTGAATTGGACAGTCTTGAAGAACAAGAGAGGAGAGAGAGAGAGAGAGAGAGAGAGAGAGAGAGAGAGAGAGAGAGAGCAAGCTATGAAATACTGGTATGTTGGCTGAATATTGGGTCCTGTGTCACAGGTGAAATACCTTGTGGATTTTTGAGAACTGGATGAATAATTATAAGCTTCAATGTTGAGAACACTGCTTCACACAAATACTTAGTGCAAAACTGGCAGAAGTATGTATCAGAGCCATTTCAAAAGTTGTTGGAAATTCTTCCCTAATCACAAGTCAAAAATTCATTTAATGGGCTTTTATAAAACTTAAGTCAGCAGTTAAAACAATCACTTTTTATAATCAAACATCCTAATACAATAGACACAAAGATATCCCAGTCATTGCTTTCTGTAATTAAACCCTTATGTATCAACAAAAGCACAGACAGACACACAAATACACAGAGGGAGTATACAAATACACAAATACTATAAACACTGTAGCTTATAACACAAAATCATTTCAAACCTAAGCCATGGTGCTCAGACAATGTTTCTTGCAACTGTATATATGGCATGTACAGTACAAAGTGCACACATGTGTTCAGAGTCTCCCAAGGCAACATGGGCAAGGGTTTCTAGAACCACCTCAGCCTCATTACATTTTGGTTTCAAATGAATTTTTGGTTGTTGTCCATGCAGACACATTTAACTACTGCAAAGTATTCTGTGATCTCATTTGGGGTCAGATCATTTCTGCTCATTTTGGGAAGAAACAAAGCTGCCTTGGTTTGAAGCAGCAGCTCAGGGATAGCAGAGGGAATTTTCATTTTGCCCATGACGCCCACACTCCATCCTTCTTCAAGAATGCACGTCTATGATGGTAGCCCTTCTGCTTTTTCCTTTTCTCTATGGAGCTGAGATGGCATCGTCTCAGGTACCCTCTCATGCACATATCTGCACTTATCACATTTATATACAGTCAGTTCATGGTCATGGTGCTAAATCCTCATACTAGTCCTTGACCCACACTAAATTTATAAGAGGTAGTTGTTTATTTAGGTCTTAGCTTTATGGAGTAACAGCCCAAACAGTTATAGCACAGATGTGCAGAAACCCCATGATAAGTGGCGGGAGTACATTCAGGAGAGAGATAACACACTGCCAAATAAAAGCCAAAGAGAAAACTGGGCTAGGTCTTAAAACTCACTCTGAAAAGCTCAGGGTTTCTCAAAGCTCAGAAACTTCATAACAGCTATGTTAATTCCTTCTGAAGGCAGATCTCTCCATGACATAAGGACTTCCCACCTGAGCCATCTTTTAAAAGTTTCATCATTTCTCATACTTCCATAAGTGTCTAACATATGGCCCTTTGCAAGGGACATACATGCTTTATCCAAACTGTAGCACCAATATATTAGGAAAAAAAAAAAAAAAAGGTCCCTCAAAATATATATTGTTGAGTCATTGGTGATGAACTTTAAGAGCCAAGAGACTCAGTACCATTCCTCACCTCTGGGTAAAATGTTTGCCTGACCCAGATGCACAGATGTACCATGGTAGGGTGCACTGGAGCTTTCTTGTCCTTCAGAATTGGAGAGCACTTCTGCATTATTCCAGGCTTAAGCTAGATGAACCACCTGCAATCCTTTTGCAACTCAATAGTGTGGTTCTTGAATGTGAACTTTGTAGATTACAAAGCCTAATCACAATATTAGATGATTGGGTATGTCTGCCACTGTCACATATCAAATACCATCTTTCTTTTATTATGAAAACAGTTATACTTTGAAGTGCCTTTTGGTTAGACTGCAGGAATTCCTTATCATCCATGTGGTAGACTTCTCCACATCGTAGCTAAATTCTTGGTAACTAAATTCTTTTTAACTACCTCCATAGTTAAGCAAGCATTTCTTGTGATAATAGTAAATTTTTTGTTTTTAAACTGGCATAATGTCTTTAAAGAACACTACAAAAACAAAATAATAAAAAAAACCTTTATATTATGGAAATATTTCCTCTCTATTCTGATCCGGTCTGTTCTCCAGGATCAATTCTAACATATATGAGTCTCTTTCAAATATGCTAGTTAGAACCTGATTTTTAAACATCCTTTGACTTACTTCTGTGCTAAGCAACTTCTTTCCAGATGTTATGGCATGGAGGTGAGTTTTCTTACAAACCATATTGCTTCTTGAGTAGTGTCTGGTCATTGAAAGATGACCACTGTACAGTATCCTTCCCATTAGTGTAAGCAAAGTCTCTCATAGTGGGCTCTAAAGCTCATGGCCAGCTTCCAGAAGACTGCTTTGATGACTGTAGCACAAATAAGAGAATTTTAAAGAGGATTTTACCTGAATATACTTATAAATAAAATAAGTAAGACCTCTGAATAAGTTAGTTTTAAATATTTTAGGCTCTTCTTTTTCTCCCATGCACTATCAACACCAATGGTTCTCCTGGGGTGAGGCTCAGTATCGTTTTCCTACTACTTCTTCTAACAAATTCATATATCCAACATTCCAATGACCTGATAGTCAGGCTGTGTAGTTCTACTGGGAGAAAAGTCCCTTGGACTAGGTCAGCATGAGAAAGCTCCATAAAGAAGAGAGAAGTCTGGCTTTTGGGATCTTCTGCTGCTGTGGCTCTGCTTCTTCCATTCCTAGTGACTCTTGGAGGCTGGACCTTCCTCCTTCAATCACCAATTAAGAAAACACTCTACAGGCTGGCCCATACCCTGATTGTATGGAGGCATTTTCTCAACTGAGGTATCTTTCTCTAAGATGACAGATTTTGTCAAGTTGACATTAATCTAGCCAGCATAGGGAAAGAGAAGTCAGGAGACAAGGATAAGCAAGAAACACTGAAGGCATGATAGGCAAATCACGGCAATTATATATCATCATCCTTGTAATATTGTGAAGGCCCTTAAGAGGTCGTATAAGCTCTAAAATAGATATTTGTGCATGCCTGAAACTTAATCAGTTCTGCCAAATATCAGCAAACAACCACAAAAAGAATACTATACCTACCGGAGTATGAATTAAGTCATCTATATACTTGTCTAGTACAAGCATACAAGTTCTCTATTGAGAACTTTTCATATAAGACACAGGGATATGTGTGAAAGTACAAGAATGAGATCTACAATATACTACATTTGTCCAACAATGTTGTATTTATATGCTTGGTTGCATTCTTTTTAATTAGGTCTAATTGTTCTTAGACCATTATCCTGGATATCTTCTTGCAAAACATGAAGAATCAAGTAAATGTCTGGTGTTTTCATACCTACTGGGGTCTCAAATTCTTACCCTTATCTTCAACCATACAAATTATCTCAAACTATGACAGAAATTTGTACCACAATAGAGTTTAAATGGATGGTTTGGGTTTTGTTGGAACTCCAAAATTCAATTTGGTCTCAAATGCTCTTCTTTCTCTGGCCCACCAGTCTGTGGTTAAGCATAGATGCTGTGTAATAAAAGAAAGAGAAAAAAGAAAGAAAGAAAGAAAGAAAGAAAGAAAGAAAGAAAGAAAGAACAGACGGACAGAGGAATCTGGACGATTCATTCATTATTCCAAGGTATATTTTTTGCCAGATACTGCACTAGACAGTCTAAATCCATACATATACATGGCTTCAAATTCATACAAAATCCCACAGTACAATATATTAAGCTGCAAATAAAGCACTCTTGCTCCTGTGAGTCTTCTATACCTATTTTCTTTTATTGCTTTTGAAAGTTACATGTAACTCTCCATGTGTGAGGGGAATACTAGTGAGCCACATAGTATTTGATAATGGTAATTAGAGTCATTTCCTGGAATAGATTCATTCTGTAGCTTACATACTCATATACCAATCAATAACAAAAATGACCCTCAAGTTTCAGTCACTTAAGAGACCTATTGTGTCCAAGCCCTGTTCACTTCGATTCACTCAAGAAACTCCTTGCCAAAAGAAGTCAAATGAGTCCATTGTGCAGTAACCACATCTCAGTGACATCCATATTTTAACCGTGTACGTGTCTTTCCCACTTCCACTCTGCTTATTTGCCAAAGAATAAGGTTATACCCTCCCCACGATTTACTGCTTGACTATAAGTGAATCCCAGTTGTTTTCAGCAGTTACACAGAGTCATGATACCAAAACCTCAGGCATCCCATTAGCCTAATCACAAGCCAGTACAGACTTCGATTTTCTGGCTCTCATCACTAACTCCACCAGGTATTTTAATATCCATCATCCTGTACTCAGGACCCTTGACAATCATCAGTGGTCAATAGCTAATTCTTTTGGGTGGGCCTTCATAAGTCCCTCCTCCATTTATGCTGGGATTTTGATGGGTTTGATCTTGTACAGGTCTTATACATAGATCACCATATGTTCAGGAGGGAAATGGCTCTATTGTGTGTGCACAATATTGTGTGTGCAAATGGTCCACAGCAGTCTTTAGCAACTGTGCCTTTTACTATTTTTTTTTTTTTTTTGTAAAGCATGAATGATCCCTGAGTCTTGAGGAGGGTGGTGGGATGTAGGTGTCCCATTTAGGGCTGAGCACTCCACAGTCTCTAATTCATTGCATGTTAACCCATGATACTATGATACTTGACATAGCACATACTTGACAAGACTCTATGATACTTGACAAGTCTCTGTGATGCTTGACATGGTTGGTCTTTCTTAGAGCTGGCAGAATTCACAGCTGGTTAAGACTGTTAATTACTTCCTCCAATCTTAGCCCCTGCATAGCTCTTTCTGGTATGAAACCTACTCCATAGGAAAGATGCTTCAAAGTAAGAACTGGCTTGATTTCTGTATGACTTGTGACACAAATATGTGGGAGCTTCACCATTAGGGTTTTACTATCAAGTTAATGAGAGACTATTGATATTCCGTTTCTTTTGTGCATGTGTATAAATGTGATAAAAAGCAAATGTTTCTCAAGTAGGGTTCTAGAGAGCATGGATTTGAACTCCTGACATCCCTTGAGGGTATATATACTGTATCAATTTTGAAGACGCATGATGCTAAATATTAATAGTCCTAGAAGTTACGTCGGTTCAGGCTGTTTAATTTCCTTAATCATACCCCTTAAAACTGGTATGTATGTTAGAGGTGAGAGAGAATGTATGTGCAGTATCATTATACCCCAGAGATATTCAGTACTCTGGGGATACACAGTAAAAGTACTCGGTCAGACAAACCTTTCCAAATTCCTTTGTTCTCATTCTTTCCAATTCCATAAGGTAACAGTATTAAAATTTCCCCCTCTACTCAAACACCAACATCTGTTATTTCTAAATATTCTAGATAATCTTGTACTTAATTACATCTTTCTCATAAATTTAATGCCACAACTTTGCGAGTTTTTTTCCATTTCTGCTGCCTGTTTCTCCTTTATTAATTATACCTAACAATGAGATGACATATATCTTTAGTTTGGATTTCCTTTCTAAGCAAGACCTTTGCTCCATGGAAGCAAATACTGTCTAACAATTTCATCAACATCTCTAAAATCAAACTCATATATTTTCTTCTCTCCAGGCCTTCAGTGATCTTTATTCCAATACCCTGGGAAACAGTGCTCCTACCGACAGAGCTGGGAGGTCATCTAGATGATTCTGTACTTTATTGCTATACCAAGTAAGTCCCTGAGTTTCATGTGCTTCTCTACTGCCATCATCCTGGTCCTAAATACCATAGTCTCTCAATACACTGCTTCCATATCCTGCCTGCCTGAGAGCGAGCAGCTCCACCTCTCTTAGAACACAATGTAATTTTTTGTTGTTGCTTCCTTGGTAGCAATGAATAGAAGAGTATGTATGCCATATTTAAAGTCTTTAATGGTTGTTCATTGTTCCTAGATTGATAGCACAGACCACATCATTCTCTTTGATTATGAGCCTACCCTTTAACAGCTGAGCCATCTCTCTAGCTTAAACCTCCACATTCCTGCAACCCAACGTCATTATCTCCCTTCTTACCTCTTGCTATCTGTGTTCCATTCTTAAAGGCTCTCTCTTTGGTCCCCATATACATTGGGTTCTTACACAATCAACACTGTTTCCTGTATGCAAAATGTCCCCCACACCTTCCACTCTCCACAGCTACCAATGCTTGCTTCACCTCCAGTCTCTCTAGTTTGGAGAGGCCTTTCTGAACCCCCAATATGTTGTGATTCCCCCCTTAATATAACCTCTCTGTAGAAATGTACTTTTCCCCAGAAGCATGTATGAAAAATTCATAAGAACATTCAAAGCCTGGGAGATACACTAAGAAGATAAATCTATGGTATAAAAATAATTGCTGGCTTTGCTCACCATTGTATTGATAGCTCCACACACATGGCAAAACAAAGCTGGCATTGAATAAATACCTGAGGGAAGATCAAATGCTATTGCTCTGAAGTGTCCTTATTTGTTTTTAATGTCCTATTCTGCTTTCAATTTAACCATCCCTTTCTAGAATAGAAAAGACAATCAGCAGGTATTGAAGGATGAGGGTACTGTGGCAAGCATGTTTGGCTTTAGAGTAGTGGAGATCAATGCATCTATGAGAGCAATGATCATGGGCAGAAATCAGATTGTATACTGGATGGTGGCTGGAGGAAATGTGCCTTTCTCAGAGAAATTCATTCTTCCACTCCAGCATCAACAACCCCAGTCTTCTAGTAATTCCCTTCATGGCCCACCCTCTTTTACCTAAACCCTTTTTTCTATTCCAATTACTTTTTATGCTTGTCAGCACCAAAACACTGTTCTTTATGATCTAAATTGCACACTTTCCTCCTCCACCAGAAACTGCACCACCCATGCATTCCCTACCATTCCTTTCTTCCTCTACTTTTTCAACACAGTGGGAAGGAAGATAGCCCATGGTACCTGATAATACAGGTCGGCTAGGACATCACAACCTGGCTTTGTGGTTCAGAAAACTCACCAGAGCCCAGGAGACCAAATGTAAATACTTCTATAACTGACAGGAGCATTCAAAGCACACTGCATTGTTTGTTTGTTTGTGGTTTCTGTTAAAGAAAGTGAGGTAATACAACCACAGAATACCATGTCTCATTGAGACTCATTTGCATAAATGGCATATACACAAGCATTTGTGGGGGCCAGACAACATCTAGCACACAGAATTTCAAGAAATTTGGAGGCTATGAGAGAGTCAGACAATTCCAGGAAATACAAGTATTTGTTGCTTTGGAAGGGTCCCAGTACTTTTGAAAATTCTATGAGCATATATCTTTCAAAAAACATAAAACCAAGACTCTAACGTATTATTTTATCACAGAGTA
Source organism: Rhynchomys soricoides (assembly GCA_019843965.1). Lineage (NCBI taxonomy): Eukaryota > Metazoa > Chordata > Mammalia > Rodentia > Muridae > Rhynchomys > Rhynchomys soricoides. The sequence continues at coordinate 5,667,843 of JADRCH010000136.1, forward strand.
CACAGAAAGTCTTTTTTTCAATTTGGTAAGAACCAATTCAGGAATTATTTGATGTTATCTTTTCTTACATCAGGAACTAGAGAAGCAATGCCAGGCCCTTTGCAGCCATGTGAGACAAAACTTATCTGGAGTTTGGAGCATGCAGCTTGGTTTGACTAAATGTCAGCTGGCTGTAAAATATTCAATTGCATCTCCATTTTTTCTCTTTTGCTTATGTCTCTGCTTCAAGACACAATTCACTGCTTATCATTGCTTTGGTCATAGTTATTTGAAGACACTTCCTCTCCTGAGCACTGCTCACTCACATGTGTCTGTTTGCCCATATGGGTGCTTCAGGAAAGGCAGGCACCTTGACAGAGGGCCACTCTCATTGCTCCCATACACCATTAGAATTTGACCATTAGAAGGAAGAAGGTGTAGAACAAACTGAACCAGAAAGAACTAGAAAGAACTAGAAAGGTCTAATCATATTATAGCTACCATTTCCAAGTGTGAATCCAAGGAGTATCTGCTTATATAACTGGTTAAGAACTTTGTAGAAGGATTCCATTTTGATTTCCAAAATTATATCTTATAAGAGAGACAACTTCATGGTCTTTCCTACATGATCAACAATATACAGTACATGGGTCTCCTGTAGCCTAACCACATATTTGTGAACAGTCTCTGTGGAATTGGGATTTGCTTGTTTGAAGATCATCTGTGGAGAAGATTGTTGGCTTTGTGTCATCTTCTTTCTTGTATCTCTGGTAATACTTGCTGAGTCATCTGTGATGGGTCTAGGGCACTAGTTTGGCCATTCTACCCCCTTTGCACAATTTATGTCATCCGCATCTCAGGAACTTATTACAACAACTGACTGTTAATTTATCAGCTTTTTGTGATGCTTTAATAATGCTAAATATTTTTCCAGGAGGAGGTGGAACCTGTCATCTATCTCTGAGTTAACACGTGAGTGGACCTTTCCACAGCATACTGAGTGGAAAAAAAGACGACTATCCTAAAGATGGTCTGGCAACATCAGGACAGGTCATATTAGCCACACCTCTCTTCACCCACTTTACAAAGGAGGGATTTCTTTTTTTCCATTTTTTGAGACAAGGTTTCTCTGTATAGCCCTGGCTGTCCTGGAACTCACTCTGGAGACCAGGCTGTCCTCGAACTCAGAAATCCACCTGCCTCTGCCTCCCAAGTGCTGGGATTAAAGGCGTGCACCACCAATGCCCAGCTAAAGGAGGCACTTCTTGGTGAGAGGTATCATAACTTCCTTTAGACACAAGCCCTGATAGACCCAGGCAAGCACATCTAGAACACAAGTTCTCAGAAAATACATTAAGTGTGGTGTGTGTGTGTGTGTGTGTGTGTGTGTGTGTGTGTGTGTATGCACAAGCTGTCTGGCTGCCAGAGGTGAAGAAAAGAAAATGAGATGGTAGGGGGTGTAATCAGAAGGACAAGTTAAGAGGCCCTTTCACAGGCGGAAGCCTGCATTTTCATTGTGGTGATTAAGTAACGCATGCAATAAAAGGGATGAGGCCCTTCTACCCAAGCAGGTACCTATGCAACCTCCCTGACCCCAGAACAGGGGAGCATGTGAACCTGGAAGAATCTAAAACAGCCCACTAAATAGACCAGTGCCAATTCCCATTGCAAATTTCCTCTTGTGAAGATAGGATCTCGGAAAAATCTGAAAAAGGTCCTCAAGAGAAAAGGATACTATATTGCAATATAATTATCAAAAAATAAAATATACTGATGCTATGTTGTGCATGCAGACAGGAGCTTGACATGGCTGTCCTCTCAGAGGCCCTACCAGCAGCTGACTGAGACATGCAGATACTTAGAGCCAACCATTGGACTAAGGTCAGAAACCTCTATGGAAGAGTTAGGGGAAGGATTGAAGGAACTGAAAGGGATGGCAACCCCATGGAAAGACCAACAGTGTCAACTAACCCCGACCCCTAGGAGCTCTCAGAGACCAAGACACCAACCAAAGAGCATACATGGGCTGGTCCATGGCCCCCTGACACATATATAGCAGAGGGCTGCCTTGCTTGCCTCCATGGGAGAGGATGCATCTAATCCTGTAGAAACCTTATGCCCCAGGGAAGGGGAATGTAGAGGGTGCTGTGAGAGAGGTGAGGGGGTGTCTTGGGGGTGAGACAAAGGGGAGTGTGGATGGGGTTAAGGACTCTTGGAGAGGGGACTGGGAAAGGAGGCAAAATTTGGAATGTAAGTAAATGAAACAATAAAATAAAATATTTCTTCTTCCAGCAGCTATTAGTTGCCTATAGTTCTTTGTCTAGTAGTGGGATCTGGCAAATTTTCCTCCCGCTCATGTTAATACATCCACTGATATTGGCATGGTTCCATGGAAAGCATGCATTTTTATTCTAACCTTTTATCTGTAAAGGTTCTGAGTCTAGATTCCTCTCTCTCTCCTTCTTCCGGTTTCTCCCTATCTCCTCTCCTGGATCCATTACAAAAGAACAAGCTTCAGAAAGATAAAAATAAAGTATAGCAAATAAAATATAATGATATATTACAAAAGCCATCATTGCAATGTTAGACAAAGACAGGTCAACAGAAAAATAAAAGAGCCACAAGAGTGAGAACAAGAATCAGAGACCCACTTGTTCACACATTTAGGAGTTCCATAAAAATACTACTGAAAGCTATAGTATGCAGGGCACCTGACGTAAACCCATTAGGTCCTGTGATTGTGCATGTATTCTTTAAATATTTCATGGGTAAAACAAACTATGAGATTTGATAATATCTCTCATTTTATAAATATTAAAAATACCTATGTAAATTATGTTATAGATAAATCTTTGGATGTTTAAAAGGGTTTTTTATCTCAGTACTTTGAAAGAAAAATACACCATATATAATCAAAAGGCCACTTAAATTATCCTCTTATACACTGCATATCCAAGAGTGTGGTTTACACATTACTGTTTGCTGACTTATACCTCTTTTAATCATTCTTTTCTCCATTTATTTTTTTATGGATGGGGTGAGGAGAAGTCAAAGGCCAACTTTTGAGTCAGTCTTTTTTTTCCAACATTTGTGCTCTATGGATTATACTCTGATTGTTCGGCTTGGTGGCAGGTAGCCTTATCTACTGAGCCATCTTTCCAGCCCACACCTCTCCTAATCTTAAAATCTTTCAGGATATTCTCATGGTTATAATGATTAATCCTGGTCATCAATTTGACAGGATTTAGAAGCACCTTGGAGATAAACCTCTAGGTTTATCTGTTAGGGAGTCTCCAGAGTGTTTAACTAAGATAGGAAGATTTATCCTGAATGTGGGTGATGGAATTCATGAGCTCGGGCTTGAGACTGAGCAAAAAGGAGAAAGCGTTCAGCTATGATTCTTGACTAAGGATATAATGTGACTGGCTGCCACGGAGTCCAACGACCAAGCCTTCCCAACCATGATGGGCCGTGCCTTCAAACCCAAATAAACTTCTTCTCAAGTAAAAGCAAAATAAAAGTTACAAGTATTATCCCCAACTACAGTTTACAGATTTTGTTCTAGGAAGACACAAAACCACTTCATATCCCTAAAATTCCAAAGGGTGAAATGAACTCAAAAGTAGCTACAGTGTACTCAAGAAATTGAAAGTTACCTATCCAATGGATAAATCTTTGGTGGGAACCTCCGCATTTTGAACATTCAACTACATACGTAAAGCTGACAGAATACACACACACACACACACACACACACACACACACACACACACCAGAACCAAAATCCATGAGACACCACCATCTGGAACCACTCAAGTTCCTAACTAAGGCCAGTGAAGGAAAACATACTAGGAGCTCTACATCTGATTAAGAGAGCTAATTATTTACTCCTTTAATAAATTTATTGCCCAATTAAATTTCAGCCGCTGTAATCATGAGCAATAAGCAAGAAAAGTTGGTGACCATATCATGCATCATACGTCAAGGCCGACGACTGCTTTTTCTCTTCATGCGTAATTTCAACTCAGGACCTAGTTTCAGTGATAAGAAAGGTTCCTATTAGGAGTGTAAAGTAAGCAGCACAGCAGGGGTTGCAGTTTCAGAAAAGGACATTTCCTAGTCTGTGTAGAGACCTGGGTTTTAACCCCCATCCCTCTCCTCCCCACATAATGCTACCATTATAATACAAAGAAAGGAAGGAAGGAAGGAAGGAAGGAAGGAAGGAAGGAAGGAAGGAAGGAAGACTGAAGCAAAAACCTCTCTCTTTACATAACCATACACGAGCCAAACCTGGAAGTTTTCTACATAAACCACAATGTTCCTAGTCTTAAGTACATTCATTTAACATTAGCAGCATAAAGGAATTTAAGGGTGGTCTAGCAGACATTTATGGCACCAGGTTGAAAAAATTTATTATATCTGCTAGCCAACTGTACCATTTCACTAATGCTTCCCTGTCATCATGGAAAATTACTGGGAAATGTTTAGTGTGTGTGTCAGAAGAGCTGTCCTCCTTAGATTGCTGGATGGTTGAGGATGTATGTGTGAGACACACTTTCTGCATCCTACAGAACTAAAAAGTTTGTTAATACTGTCAAAGCAAGAGGCAAGAAGATGACCATGGAGAAATTGAATTTAGATAAAAACAATGGCTGCTAGAAAGACAAGAATGTATAAACAATTCATCACCACACACAAAGAAGTAAAATTCATGTTCAGAGTGAAGGGGAGAAATGTCATGAAAGGACCAAAGGACTATGTAATAAAAAGAGACACAAACAAGTATTCCTATTATTGAACAAGGTTTACATTTAGAATTCAAACAGGAGAAAAAATAGAAGCAAGGATCAAAGCTAGGATTAAGGCAGTACTGAAGAACTGCAGATGTATTTATTGAGGACTACGTCTCTAAGGCATAAAGATGGCCACAGTGGTGTCTCTTCTCTCTCTCTCTCTCTCTCTCTCTCTCTCTCTCTCTCTCTCTCTCTCATTTCAAGTAGTAAAAATATTGTACATCTCTTAATTTTGGTCAGTATGGACCACAAAGAGGTCAGGTCAGTAGCTAGACTGGTGTTCTTTAGGAGAATGTGACCTTGACACAGAAAGAGTACTGTAACCCCCCTTCCCACCCCCCGCCTGCCTCCTCCTCTTTCTGTTCAAGTGATGTCTGGGCTCCCAGCTCTAGTTGAATACCACATTTCCCCTCCTCCAATCACTGTGGTCTTTCTGATCTAACCCTCTTTATCTAGGGGAGAGGAGACTTAAAGTGTCTCATAGTCTGTGGGTTTTTATCGTATAAAAATGAAAATATTCAAGTTAGCATGAGAATTGTAAGTGGAAAAAGTGCTGCATATTTTAAATGCAGAATGAAATTATATTCTCCTTCTAGTAGAGGGAAAGTAGATACAAAAGAGTCATTTCGCAGCAGTGATTTTATGCATGTGCATATTGTATAAAGTGTTTTCCACGTATTAATATGCATTATTATTTTGCATTTATTATTTTAAATTTTTAACTATTCTATATTTTAATATAAATGTTAACAGACACAGAGAAGCTCATAAATGAAACAATCATACATATCTTAGACAAACTATACCTCAACTTAACCATGGGTTCATCATTTTTGTAAATGGTAATAGAAGTGATACAGACATTTTTAGCTATTGTATCCAAGGAAATAATAAAATACAGGTAAGAATACCTATCTACTCCATTATATCTTCTATATAATGTTTCACTATATCCAAGCACTTCATTTACATTATTAAAAATTCATATAGCATTATAAATTATTTAATTTTAGTTTGTACTGTCTATAGCAAATATATTTCTTTAAAGATGGGGTGTAAGACATTCTAACTATTTGTTGCAAAAGCTAGCTCTGTACTGGGTTTGTGACATTGAATATTCACCCCAGGGTATAAATGGTATTCACCCAGGGTCACTGCAAACAGCTCAATTAGTGGTGCCTCCACAAAAGAAAAGGGAATGACAGCACTCATCTGCAAAGCCAATGTCAAAGTGAGCAATAAGGAAAACTATCAGTGCTGAGCTTGAGACCAGCCTGGTCTATATAGCAAGTACTAGGAAAGCCAGAGATACAAAGGTGTCTATATCTCAGAAAACAAAATGAAAACAATGAAACCAAGGAAAGTATGAGGTAAGAAGCTAAGGAGCTCAAGTCTATCTCACATAGGATAAGAAATTCAGCTCTTAGGTTCTGCTTTCTGGGATACTGACAATGGAGCCACTGACTCTTTTACTTTTAGAAAGAAGCAACCCTCAGCTTCTAGGTAAAGATGGTGCACTGGAAATCTGACCTGAAACTCCATGAAAGAAAACAGAGATACTTCTGCGATGAGACCATGTCTGGAAATGGAGTCATTAAGCCAGATGAGGGTCTCAGAAGGAAAGCAGGCAACAGAACTGAGAACCTGAGCCATGCAAGCCCTAACATTCAGCACAGGAAGCTGAAGGGAAGTGTCGCTCCTCACATGCTGGATAGCACCAGGACCCTCAAGGCCAGAACAGGCCAAAGTGGAATGCAGGAGTCCTAGGAAAGGACTTCTCCTTCTGCACAAACAGGAGTCATACAAAATACAGAAGCTCCAGAGCCCAGTTATTCCCACCATCCCCTTTCCCACTGGAGTCTGGCTAGAGACAAAAGGATCTGAGAAGGTGCCTTTCAACAGAGCAGATATATCCGGAATTCATTCCATAAGTTAGTGCTGCCATTAACATTCTTTTGCAGTGGGTGGTAGTCATTGTAGAGACTTGTAACTGGTCAAACAAAGTACTAGGAGTAAGTGATTACTTATGAGTTCTGACCTAAAGGGATCATTTATATCAACTCCTTTCTGCCCAAAGCTTGGGAAACATTTTGGAAGAAGGAGTGGAAAGAGTCAGAGATGGGGAAATATGCTGTGAACTGTGACCTTCTGGGCATGAGATGGCTATTGTGCTTATGAACTCATAGAGGTCACAGTTACCTGCATGAAACCTACAGGAGATCAGGTCACTCAACATGCCATCATGGTTGGGTGCAGCTCATGAGGCTCCTACCTCTAGCCAAGGAGCTACTGGCAATTGATGGTGGCCCAGGGCTGTTGGGATCATTTTTCTTCAGAGGTTTGGATGTCAGTAGGTTGCCTGTACTCCCGTGGATTAACCACATCCATTGTTATGAAGGAACCAGTCATTGGACCAAGAGAATGAGAGCAAGAACACGGAGAGCAAGGAGAGCACTCAGGAAGCTGGCAGGAGGTGTAGTTTGGGTATGGCAGGGTAGATTTAGCTTGGATATGATTAAAATATGTTCTGCATATATCTGACATTTCAAATAATACAGATAAAAGTCTAACGAAAAACCTCCTAAATTAGCTTTGTGGAACATGTGATCAGTGTCACATATTGAAATTATAATTATAAAAATCTTATTTGCATATACAGTATACATGTGTTCATATACATGTTTTTGTGTATGTGGCATTCATGAGTGAGTATGTATGTAAGTGTGGAATTAAGATATTGATACTGAATATCTCTCTTGATTGTTCTCTATCTTATTTTTTGAGACAAAGTTTCTCATGGAAACCAAAACCTCCTAATGCTGCTAGGTTGGCTGTCTGGCCAGTGAGTTCCAGGGATCCTCTTGATTCTGCCTCTCCGGTGCTGGGGTTGTGGACATGTACTGCTAAGTTTGCCTTTTGATATGGGTGCTGCAGATGTGATCTCAAGTCATCATGCTTATCTGGGAAGCATTTACTGACTGAGCCATCTCCTTAGCTCCAAATTGTGGCATTTAAAAACAAATACTATCCAAAGGAATTTGTTCAGACTGGTGAGCTAAACACATACCATAAATGCTTATGTGTCTTGGTATATGGTTTTGTTGTACTTAAGTGCATGTCAAGGACAGATAATACTAAGGGAGGAATTTTCATGAGGTTGGAGAGGTTGAGGATGCTGATTACGTGAATATCTGCACAGCACACAGGCTAGACAAGTGAGTTACAGCAAACAGAAAATGCAAAGGGAGAGGAGCACTACACTGCAAACGCATAAGACATCTGACATAAGGAAACAGTCTTCAGGAGAGCAGAGTGGAAGGGGAACTGATGACTTTCTCAGAAAGACAGTCTCAGAAAGAGCTCTGCTCACTCCAGCTCCACTGTAACAGTCTAAGGAACCTGGTGGAACCGAGCACAGCCAAGGGATTAAAGGGCAGAAAGTGGAAAGACGGTAAAGTAGCCAGAACTATAGAGAACTAAAAGCAGAGTATGCACAAGCCTTTAATCCCAGCACTCGGGAGGCAGAGGCAGGCAGAGGCAGGCAGAGGCAGGCAGATTTCTGAGTTCGAGGCCAGCCTGGTCTACAGTGAGTTCCAGGATAGCCCGGGCTACACAGAGAAACCCTGTCTCGAAACAAAACAAAAGAAAAAAAAATGAGAACTAAAACCAAACATACAAACAAAGCCAAAACTCTAACCAGGCAGCTTCCCTACTAAAAAGCCCCGAAAGGGAACTGCACAGCACACATATCTGCAAACAGTAATTAGCAATGGACTGCCCAAGGAAAGGGCGACCATGAGGGGTGCTCAGTGCTCTCAAATTAAGGTGCTTTAGGAAAACCAACTATCAAGGTCTAGCATAGCATAAAACTAGAGAAAACGCAGATATGACCAACCAACGCCATTCTCCAGTTACTACTGTAGCCATGTTAGTCAGCTTAACGCATTTTCTAGAAATTCCATGCAACGCAGTTGGTTTCTGAAAATAAGTATGGTAAGTTTATGATCTAGGTTTTTTTGTTTTGTTTTGTTTCTGTTTGTTTTTTTTTTTTAATCAAGCCTATGGAACTAATCAGTGAGTGATTCAAAGTCTACAGCTTTTCTTTTTAATTCTGCAATTTGCCTTCAGACTATTTACAGGTGAAAGTGAGCATGCTTTACAGAGATCCCAGGAACCAACTCAACACTGAAATAGGAGAGTTGGGCTTTAAAATAGCTACACTGTGAAAGTCAATACATTTTCGTTTGAAGAACCTGATGGCTGAATGGCGCTTCAAACATGAATCAATTAAATTCCTCTAGGAAGCTAGAGGAACACAGATGGTTAATCCAATTCATTTTCACTAATGCAACAGGCTGTATGCTTTTCAGGATGCTGTATCATGTGACACATCCTCCCGCCCTCCTCCAGATTAAAGTTTGCTGGTATGTCAAGTACCACCCACCCTAAGTGAAGATTACTGAAACTATAAAGTATGCCTGTGAAATTTAATCCTAAGAAGTGTAAATTTAGACCTCTCATTCTTTCTGCCCTACCTGCCTCCCCCCATCCTTTAAATTGGATTAGAGCTGGTTAATCACACAGGGCTCTAGAATTTGTTCCCTCACTATTGTTATTCACGTTTTCCTTCATTTGAACTTCTAATACGATTGACTTCCAAGGTTTAGCTTCATTTTTAATATTTTTAAAAATACAACTTAGGATTGTTTTGTTCATTTTTCTCAACATGAAGTAAAATGAAAAATTGAAAAAAGAAAACAGTTCAACTCACAGTTGTCCATGGATATTTTAGATACATTTAGATGTAATGCTAGTCATTTGACACACTACGAAAAAATAAGGCATGTACCTCAATAACCCTCCCTTGCCCACCCAAGAGTCCCTCATTACTTGCCCCATGAACTCACCATGTCATAGTAGGAGTACATTTTAAGAATCAGAAGCAATATATACACTTAAATAACTATATACTGCAAAGACTTGACTCTTGTGAACTTAATGATACTCAATAACTCTAAATAAACTATAAAGAGTTTTGTTTTTAAAACCTCACTCCAGCAGACTGTATATAGTAACTATGTGGTTTTCACAAAGTCTTAATTCCTTGATAAACAGGAATCAGGCCCTCAGGATTGTGGTTTTTGAAATTAGGGTGTGTTTAGATTTGGAGACTGCCCAAAATTCATTCACATCTAGAAGGGAAAGCTCACTGCCAAACATATGCAATCAGGGAGGAAGAAAAAAAGATTACATTCTAAATAAGGTTTGTATAACAAATACTTCCATCTGTTTCAGAGAGATCAAATGCATCTACTTTAAAACAGTCCATTGGCATTTAAGCATCTGGCAAAAAGAAAGTGTATTCACGAGAAGGCATTCACATTAGCCATATTATTTTGTCCCCAAGGATAAGTAATGGAATGCTATGAAAGATTACCTCTCATATATTTATGACAAAATGGAATTAAAACATTAGTTTCTTCTAGATAAAATTTGCATGCCCTTCAAATGTCCTTATTTGTAAGACACAATTAAGCCTATTCAGATATCATACCAAAATAAAAAGACTTACTCAGGAAGCTTTATTTAAATTAATTATTATAAATAAGCCACCACAATGAAGTTTAAAAGATTTCCAAAGAGAATCTCTGCCAAGACTAAGCATACGCATGGTGACTGTTCCCCCCTCCCCCCAGGGATGGGAGAACATAGCAATATGTTATGTCACGTGGAGTCACAAAATAACATATGACTTACATGCAAGATAAGACTATACTTCTCTAAACATCCATCCTCTCTGTCATCTCTGCCACTTACTGCTGCTTACCTCCTAATTTACTTTCTGGAACCTACTCCAAGATGAAAGAGTACAGGAGCCCTTCTTTACAGGGAATTAGGTTTGTCCAGTAGGAGTCGCTAGAGGAGCTGCATCAGAAAAGGGTTATCTTTCCATTCCTATGCATAGTTGTCTGCTTTTTTCCCCCTCTTCTGTACTGACCAGCAGTAATGGTATCAGAGGACATGTGAGTGTACCATGGCACTACCCCACAGCACACGCATTATGCAGGGCTTGGTGCGAGCCTTGCAACTATGGACTAGGCTCCCCAACCACTTGCACTAGTCCTAAAACTGCCATGGACTAGCTGGCCCCTGAGATTGGTTTCTTAGACTCTATAAACATACTCTAAGCTCCAGGCATGTTAACGACTAGAGCATGCTGACTCTTACAAGAATGTTCATGAGTGTATTTACCTACTACAGAAAAGCTTGTATCATGATTACCTATTCACAGGGGCCTAGACAAGCTAATAAGTTACAATCATACCTTCCCTAATGAGTTCTGCGCATGGCCTTGAAAGACTCCCTCCAACATTTGTCTTTCCTTCTCTAGGTATGCTTGCTAAGCCCTAAAGTACAGTAAAAGCTGTCATTTTAATTTTGTATTCTCTTATTGCATGATAATTATTTATTATGATAAATTTTATTGTTTGTATTATTCCCTGGCTTCTGCTTTCCATTTGAACTTGTACTGGCAGGTTGGAAAGCAAATAAAGAAGACATCTCAATACTAATCCTTGGCATCAGTCAGGAATACAGAATTGAACACAGAGACTCACATACAGACACACACATACACACAGAGACACACACATACTATATTATGATGTTAAAACCTGCGTAATATGTATATCTCATGAGACTTTATAATATATATTTGTAAAAGTCTGGATATATTACAATTGTCCTATTGTAAAATTATTAAAATTATATGCTACTTTCCATATTAGTCTAATTAACTAAATGAAGGAAAGATTCAGTTAAAGACATCCTCCACTTGAAAACTATCATTTAATTAGGTATATCTAAAGGATATATATAATTTAAAAATAGTGTATGTAATATACATGTATGACTGTATGCTTGTTCACATGTGTTTGGGCACATGTGTCCATACAAGTGTATATATGCATGTGTGCATGCAAGTTCATATACAGATGAGTATTCATGCATAAATAAGGAAGCCCAAAGTCAATGACAAGTCTCCACCATATTCCTTGAGGCAGGCTCTCTCAATAGAACCTATAGGTCTCTGAGATGACTAGTCTAACTAGCCAGCTTCATCTTAGCTCTAGCAATCTACTTCCCTGCCTTCTGGGCACTGGAATTACACGTGGTTGCTGTGCACATCCTGCATTTACACAGGTTCTAGTGAACTCTGGTCCTCACATTTATATGGCAAATCTGTTGATCCACTCAGCCATCTCCTCAGCCACCATGTTTTATTTTCATCTTCAATTGCTTCTCAATGATGTAATGCATTCTTCAATATGGACTAAAAACACAGTAGTGATTCACTAAGTCTGCTGCTGAAAACTAATCTTAGTCATCACATATTTAAAAACAAATTAAATTTCTTTTTAATATAAAGAACTCACAGAAAGAGTACTGATTTCATTTAAGTGTTATATTTTGTGCAGAGAATAATGAAATATATGCATAAGCATTGCCTAAGATAAAATATAAATTTATTCAACACATCAAAGGTACAGGAAAATGAAATCAACTCTCAAGAAAATACAGTCAACAGATGCCAACCACAAGATGACACGTAGATGCTCAAATAATAGACAAGGCATTTGAAAAACCAGTTAGAAGTATGTTTCATGATATAAAGGTTAAGATGTTAAAATATATTTTAATGGAATATTTACCTTTAAACTTTAACATTTCATGGGGGTTCCAGAAATAAAACATAGCACAAAGTATCAGAAATCAAATTTCTCACTTAGACAAAACTAGAAATAGCAGAATCTTCTTGATGCAACCTCTTAGAACTCTTGGATTTGTTTCAAGTTTACAACTTCCTGGGAAAGAACTCGGCTTTAAGTTGGGTGAATCTGCTCACCAAACTTACAAATCACAGATCCTTGCATCTTACAACTGATTTTACAGCTACACAGAAAGAGGAGGTCATCACTGTATTTCACTTGTACAATTCCTTTCATGACTTACTGAAGTAAACTCCAAGTGCTTTCAAGGATCATAATTTGTTTCCATAACCCTCATTTCTCATTTTCAGTTTTTGGGAGCCAGCATGTACAAGCAAGAAAAGAGTCAGAAAGAGCTCACACATTTCCAGAATAAGGCTGTGAGCTCAGAAAGAATCTTAAGTCTGTCACAGTCTGAATATTAACCCCAAGACAATCCATCGCAATCAAAGTAAACAAGACCAACAACAAAACAGTGAACACCAGGGAGTGATCAGCATTACCACATTATCCGATTTGAAATAAAAATAATCAAAGGAATGTTCAAGAAACAGGAAACTGTGGGCTATTCAAAGACAGAAGGCGGTCAGTCATTAGATACTGTGTATGAAAAGAATTTTTAAACATCTCAAAGAAAGCGATGGAAAATCAAGAAAAATGGTGTGCAGCCAAAATGACAGCATCAATAAAGAAACAGAAAATCTAAAAGAGGAAGAAAAGAAAATCCTGGTGCTGAAAAGTGCAGTAACAGAGGAAGCCTCCACCAAAGGATGTGAGTCGACAGAGGAAACAATCCCCAGCCTTGCTTTCAGGGGTGTAGAGGGTAAGAGATATGAGAAAAAGAAGAAAGCTTTAAGCAAAGGACGCCATGGAAACTGGGACACAGAGAGCCAAGGTGCACAATGCTTGAACACAGGAAGAAAGGAGCAGAGAGAAAAACTGAAAATCAATGGCTTAACCTTGGACAAATTTGATGAACACTTTGAAAATAAACATCGAAAAAGCCCAATTCCATGTAAGGTTAGACTAGTCATAAAGACACTTGAAGAGACAAGAGAGGACATGGTCTTATAACTAACTTCTAGGAGCTGTCACCTACTCTGCCCTCCTCTACAAACAATCCATGTGACATGTCTGTCTGGCATCCCCTTTCTCAATCATAAGAGAGAAAGCTACTAAAGACAGAATGATCCTGAGAAGTCTTCAGGGGCATGCTGGACATTGATCTAGATCTCCAGACCTCACATGGGACATTCACTTTAAGCACTAAGAAAAGGATTTCTTTCTTTTTTTCTAAAGTGATATACTCAAGCCGAACAAACTTCTTTAAAAAGACAATTCCATGCTTATTCTTTTCTCTGCCGTCAGGCAGGTTCAGTTTTCTGAAGAATCAATACTGACCTACTTTTCCAATTACTTTTCCTACTTTTTTTCAACTATTTTTCTTCAATACACATGCACACACACACACACACACACACAGACACGCACACACAAACATGTGTGTGTATATATATATGAAAGACATATTTGTATAATATATACATATATGTACATATTATATAACCTATGAGTTTGTACTCTGTCTCAAGTCACCACATTTATTGGTTATTTACTTGTGGATGGAACAAAATATCTGACAAAAGGAAGGAAAGATTTATCTTGGCTCAGTGCTCAGCTCATTATGGTGGGTAAGTCACAACAGGAGAACCATGAAGCAGCAGATCACATTGTATCCACAGCCAAGAAACAGAGATGAATGTCCATGCTCAGCTTGCTTTTTCTGTTCTAAGAAGTTCAGGATCCTCAGCCATGGAGTGGTACTACTCATGTATAGGGTGTTTCTTCCCACCTCAGTCAATCCAATACAGAAATTCCTCAAAAGGATGCCCAGAGGTTGTTTCCACAGAGATCCTAAATCCACGCAAGTCAGTTCTTAAGATTCATCATCCTTCCACGTGTCTGGTTATCATGATATATTAAAACAAGGAGACACACCAAGACACATTATAATCAAACTTTGGTACAGAGAATCTCACTAGTGGAGAAGAGAAGCAACATATAGTACACAAGGACCATCTGTAAGATTATCATCATATAACTGAGAGGTTAGGAAGCAGTGGGCCCAGCCTTTCAAAATATAAGGAACCCTAAACCATCAGTCCTGCAAAAGTGAAATAGAAATTAGGATGAGGGCAGATAAAAGCTGTGGAGTTCACTAGCAGCAACTCCTTTTTAAAATTAATCAGTTTGGGCTGGCAAGATGGCTCAGTGGTTAAGAGCATTGACTGCTCTTCCAAAGGTCCTGAGCTCAATTCCAGAAACCACATGGTGGCTCACAACCATCAGTAATGGGATCTGATGCCCTCTTCTGGTGTGTCTGAAGTCAGACACAGTGTACTCACATAAATAAAAAATAAATAAATCTTTAAAAATGTAATCAATTCAAGGGGAACGCTACAGGACGAGATGGGAGAGTAGCAGTCATCAAAACTATGAAAAAAGGAAAGACTACATTACAAATATGAGCACCTCAGCCACACCAACTCCCTTTACCAGGCTGTCTCAGCTGAGTAAGACAAAGCAAACTGTCTTCGTGACCGTGAAATATCAGGTCCCCAAGGATATTTTGCAGGAGGGAGGCACAGCCATAGCACACAAAAGGCTCAGCTACTTTCCAGGAATGGCAAAGGAAATATTTTGCTCTTTCTACTTGTTTTTCTGGTTTTCTCAAAGTCATAGAAAGAATAACAAGGGCAAATACATTGCTTCATATGGAAAATATTATTCCACATTAATTGCATAATGATAATATGATACTGGTTTTCTGTTCACTGTATTTATATTTAGAGTCACATACAGTGAAGGGGAGCAGGGAGACAGGGCGGGCAGCTCTTCTCACATGAAACAAATTGTCCTAAAGTTTAATAGCTTGAAATGTTATTTTAAATTCTCCTAATTCTTCTGGTCTAGGTCAATTTGTCTTGGAGTTGCATTCAGATAGCAGACACATATGAGTAGATCCATGTGCTGAACCTATAAATGTGTTTGTTGTTTAGCAGTCTGCTGAGAATGTAGCATGAAGGGTAGAATTCCTGAATTGCAAGCTCACTGTGTCTTCAGTTCCATTAGATTGCGCCAGATTGTCTTCATGGGGGCAGTACAATAAAGTCTATAGAACATACTTGCTTTTGACTTCTTCACATTATTTTTTCTTGGCTTTAAAAAGCCAACTGAATTCTTGATTGGAGTTTTGAGAAAACTTATCTGGTTGATGTCTTACTTTATTTTGCCTGTTGGTTATTAAGAATACAAGTTTTTTCAAATGGTTCTTAGACAGACACATTTATTTCTCCTTGAACTGTCTCTACAGTGTCTATCGATGTCTCTTTGGAGATGTCCTAAAGATGTAAATGTTTTTATAAGTTCCAGTTCCTAACATTTGTTTGTTTGTTTGTTTTGTTTGTTTGTTTTTGTTGTTGTTTTCTTTTTCCTATTATGAAGATAAAGTCTCACTATGAAGCAGAAATTTCTTGATGGACCATGGTGATGTTTTAAAAGTGTTTATGTGCCTTTTTTTCTTTTTTGACTTACCCATTAATTACTAAATTGGAATTAGAAGTTATCAAAGTTTAAAAATATGTTTAAAAACCAGATTATTGAAAAATAAGTGAAACTTCTAGAATATAAACTAATAAACTAGAAATCACTCTTTTTTACTGACAGAGTTGAACAGATGAACAAAGAAAACATAAGAATGGATTAGTGAAGTATCCGATACAGTGAACAGTAGGAAAACATACTGAAAATGTAATGACGGGCCGAATTTCAAGAACTTGTGCAAAATACCATGGCTGTAGCAGGTGAACCTTACACAGCAGAAAGAGAAGACTAAGAAAATAGCACTGCAGGTTAAAGGTTAAAGAATGAAAATTCTTAAACATGAAAACACACAAAATCACACAGACTCAGGAAATCCATCAAAGACACTGACAATATATGCAGAGAAAACTTCATATATATCATAATGAATCTGATTAAACAAGATGGAGGGGACCCTGTAATAGCAACGAGGAGGAGGAGACAGCTTGCTCACAAACAGCGATGATCACCAGAAGCAATGGAGGCCAGAGACAAATGTCAATTTCCACTATGCTGAAATAAATTGTTTGTTTACAACTCTCTATCTGGTAACACATGTCCTTTAGAGATGAAGATGAAATTAAAACATGCAAAGATAAAAGAATATTAAGAAAGTTCACCACTGAAAGGATATAAGAGTATATACCCCTTAAATATGATTCGTGGTTTTACTTTGGCTCTGTCAGAATGAAAGCAATGTGAACTGTATGTGTACATAGATGTTCATATCTGACAATGAGGATATAACATACTACCACTTAGTTACACACAAAGAATTTCTTTTAAGCCCAAGCCTATTAACTAATGCCATGAGCTGGCAAACTAAAACAATGGTGCCATCTGGCTGGGGTGTTTGCCTTTTGTCCTGGCCCAACCAGAGATGACTGCAGTGTTATTGAACAGCTGTCCAGCCACAACACAAAGAATAATCAATCACACTGAGCCTGCCCGGGTTCATTTACAGGTAGACTGTCTACAATAATGAGCTAAACAGTGACACCAAAAAAATGTGTAAAACCAGAAAGCATGTAAACAAGAGACTTTTAAAAGTAATTAACAAATTTTTAACAATGGAACCCTCCCCCGAAAAAAGGAATATAAGAAATGACAAAAATGTTTAGAATAGTTGATTTAAAGTTCAATGAGCCACAAGCCTGTACAGATAAATGACATACAAAGAAAACAAAATTTCTAACACAGAACTCAAAATGATAATTTTGAAAAGAAAAAAAAAAGAAGAAGAAGAAGAACCCAGGAGATTGCTACAGGCTGCTCAAAAAAAAACCCAAAAAAACAAAAAAACAAAAAAAACCCAAAGTCCTCATTGAATAATCAGTTCTGAAGTGGTGGTTTCATTTAGGAACAAAAGGGAAAGAGAAAAAGAATGAAGAAATCTCCAGGAGTTAAAGAACATCATCAAGAGCCCTAACCAGTGGATGGTAAAAATTCAAGACCAAATAAATTAAAACGAACGATAAAGCATATTTACTGAAATGATGGCTAAGCTGAGCAAAGACGCCAAATATTCAGATAAAGGAGGATCAGAGACCTCCAGCTAAATCCCAATCAGAAAAGGAGCTCCCTAAGACAAAAAATATCAACTAAAAGCAAAGCCATCGAATGAAATCTTAGAGTAGAAAAATACAGCATGGTGGTGAGAAGGTTCGAAGTGTATGTCAACACACTTGCTGCCATGCACGATGACCTGAGTTTGATCCCCAGAAATCTAATGGTAGAAAGAACTTAATCCTATAAATTGTGCTCTGATTCCACACATAAGCAGTGACATGCATGAGTGCACATGCATACACACACACACACACACACACACACACACACACACACAGAGTAAATAAGAGGATGTAAAAGAAACAAAACCCCTGAAATACACAAAGGTCTCATTATTAACTCTCAGCAGACTCTTTGGAACAAACCCTGTTGGTCTGGAGAGAGCAAGAAATATTCAAATGGTGAAAGAAAGAAGAGGAGGAGGAGGAGCCATTTGATAATACTTTAACACAAAAACTCATCTTTTAGAAATGAAGGAGATGAAAATCTATGTGTGCGAAGATGCTTTCCTTTAATCCTAGCACTGTACTTGGGCAGCAGAGGTGGGTAGATCTCTGGGGAATCAAGGTCAGCCAGGGCTACCTAATAGCACCTCCTCTCAGACAACTAAAGAGCACCAGCAATCAATGAAACCAACCAAACAAACAACCCAACTACCCATGCACAAGAAGAAGTTCAACATTCAACCCAGACTCTATGGGAATAATCAAAAGTTATTCTTCCACATGAAAGAAAAGACGCTAATAAATTGCACAAAGCACACACAAGCACAAAACTCAATGGTGTAACTAATAGTCTTAACTGGATGCAGGGAATCTGCAATGGTTATGTGGAGAGAAAATTATTGATAGTTAAAAGTTACCAGGAAAAACTACTAATGATTATTGTTAACTAATCATCAAGGAATACATACTACTAAGTAATGTCTAAATCTGGTAGGTTTAATATACAAAATGTATAAGAAACAGAAGAAAACAAAATATCCAGTTAAGAAAAGGACTGAGGACCTTTAATAAACAATTCTCATGGACTAGAATTATCCAACAGGTGTATGTTTAGCATCACTAATCTTCAGATAAATAGAAACTGAATCACATCTTACAGAATAACAAAGTATAAGAAGAAGAAAGTCTGTGAATACCAAATATTGGTTGTGCTGGAGTGATATAGAGCTACCATTACGAGCAAACTGCATGGACATTCCTCAGAATCCAAGTGTAAAATCATCACATGAGCAATCAATCTTGCTTCTACAGACTGACTCAAAAGACTTAGCACCAATATGTGTAGGAAGCATCTGTCTGCCATCCTGAGGTCACTGAACTACTGTTCATAATACCTAAATTAACAGCACCATGCTGTGTCTAACAGATCAATGAATAAACCCACTACTAACACACACACACACACACACACACACACACACACACACACACACAAATCAATATTTGTCAGCCTTAAAAAGAGATTTGTTATTTGATACAATATAGATGGAGTTAGAAATTCTTGTGTGAAATAAAATAAATCATGCATAAAAAGACCCCACCAAATGTTTGTACTTTAATGTAAAAGCTAAAATGTGAAACTTAGAGAAACAGAGAATACGTAGTAACAACCAGAGTGGGGCTGGGAGCAGATGGCGGAGAATAAGTGAAGGATACAAATCCTCAGCCATGATGGGGGAATGAAGGCTTTGTGAGATGCATTTCAACGTGTGGTAAATACACTTAGCTTGCAATATTGCTAAGAGATTAAATTCTCCATGTTCTTACCACAAAAGCTAAGGGTTTGACTTAATGGGCATATTAATTAGACTCACAATGATAAATCATGACATCATTTTGTATATCATGAACATGTAAAAAAATTATCAGTTTCAAATGGAAGATTAAAAACTATAAAGCTGTGCAGAACACTTTTTAAAAAGAGACTAGGCAGAGAGTCTGCATGTCTACATTTGTCTCGTATCAAATATTAACATATGTAAAATTAGTTTACTTTGAAAGGCTAGCAAAGTATTCAATATCTGCAAATTGAACAGAGCAATGCTTGGCTCAAGTCAGCGCCCACACAAACACTGCCATTATTTCAGAAGAGGAAACATGAATAACTTCATAAGAAACATCTTTTGAGTCACCCTTGAACACACATTTGCTCAATATATTCCTAGAAAGTATTATGAAACCCTACCTACTAAGTTCACTGCATGAAGATTGAGTTTCCTCAGAGAACATTAAAGCAGCCAGCTCACATGTGAAAATACACATGTACTGAGCAGATCACACAGAGAGAATTGCTCCTACTCACATTCTCATAGAGAGCTTGAAGGGTCTCCAGGTCCACCACCGAGTTGTCCAAGTTCACAACAGCTATGGGAAAAAAAGAGGCAAAGGAAAAAATGTAAATTACCGTAAGTCGGCTGTGAAATGATATTTAGCCATTTCAGGCAAAAGGTTCAGGAGCAGCAGTTGGAGTACACATGAACTTTAAATTTTTAGTGTGTATACTTGCTCCACTCCAAAGACTATGTTTCAGAAACTGCAATGAGTCAGGTGTCAAGTTTCAAAATGTTTCAGTTGCTGTCTGTGCTAGCTAATTTTAAGTCATCTTGACATAAGCTAGAGTAATCTGGCAGAGCCATTCTCAACTGAGAAAATGGAATCAGGCTGTAGGCAATCCTGTAGGGTATTTTTTAATTAGTGATTGACAGGAGAGGGTCCAGCCCATTGTAGGTGGTGCCATCCCTGGGTATGTAATCCTGGGTTCTGTAAGAAAGCAGGCTGAGCAAGCCATGGTGAGCAAGACAGTAAGCAGCATCCCTTCACGGCTCCTGAATTAGCTCCTGCCTCCAGGTATCAGATCTGCTTGATATCCAGCCTTTATTTCCTTCAGTGATGGATTATGGTGTACAAGAGAAAGCCAAATAAACCCTTTCCTCCCCAACGTACTTTAGGTCATGGCATTTTATCACAGCAATAGTAACCCTAACTAGGACATTACAAATACTACATTCCATGAGTATGGCTCAAATGTTAGAGAAAGAGTGTAAATGAGCCTTTCACTGTTCAATGAAATACATTTAACATTTTTTTGCATACTGCAAGAACGGTAGGCAGATCATCCATTAAATCACTGTGGCCTAGTTTTATGCCAGTAGCTGTTGATGCATGTCAGCTTACTCAAAACATCTGGTGAAGTCTTCTTTGGTGTTGGTATTTAAATGATCACAGACAAAATAGGTCATCAAAACCCAGAAATAAGTTCTTTGAATTTTTTCAGGGAATACAGGGTGACAATGTGTAGAATACTGTATTTTGTAGTGTGTAGAATATATTGTATTTTGAACTAGGTGGATTCATCAACAGTTCATTAAAACTAACCTGTTTCCCATGGATGTATTAGGCTGAAACATGGCAAAATTGTCATGAGGGATTTGTGCCAAGGAGTCACTGAAGAAGCTCTCATGGGATTAAAGATTTCCAGGAGAAAAATCACAGTGTGGATAATCACAATTTTGATATATTTATTTTGATAACTAAGGCAATTTACTATGTCTCTCTCCTCAAATCTTAAAGAACACATTTACTAGTTGATACTGGCAAAAGGCCCAAGAAAAAAATTAAGAAAAAAAAAAGTGGAAATTGAAGCACAGAATGGAGCAGAAAACTAACCAAGGTAATTTAACATTTCTGGGAACAGTGCCCAAATTCACCAACAAATGTTGTACCAAGTAGAATATGATATTTCCACTCTAATAATAATCTCCTGTCTCAGGTTAAAAATGAGTGTTCCTATAGAAATCCAAAAGTCAGATTTTCTGCCAAAAATCTTCTTATTATGAGATTACACCAAGCAGCACAAATTACTAAAATTAAGAGATTAATTTGTAGTATCTGTTGAGGTAATATAAAACAAACTACATGAAACTCAGATTAAAGTAGAATATAAAAATAACTAACTGATATATGGAAATGTTTCCTTTGGTTTTATGGTTTAGTCTAAGCAAAGTCTAAGTGAATACTACAAATCCCTAAGTGAAAACCTAAGTAATTTTGTAGGTCATCAGGCAAAAATCACCCTAGAACTTTTTATATTTCTTAATGACATAGTAATATACTTGTGAGAAAACTAGGAAACATATTAGTAATAAATTTGGTATAATATTTCACCCTCAAAACATAATAACATTGTTCATATTCAAGGAAAACTCACAGGATACATTTGTCTTTTGAATATACCCATCATTTTCCATAATTATTAATTTTAAAATTATGAAGACTGTTACACCTTTGGCCAAATTGACCCTAAGAAGGAGAAATGACCCAAATCAACAAAATTAGAGATGAAAGGAGAGGTAATTACAACCCACACTGAGGAAATGCAGAGACTCCTAAGGTCATGTTTTAAAATTCTATATTCCACCAACCTTGAAAACCTAAAAGAAATAAATGAATGTCTGGATATACAAGAACTTTCAAATCTAAATAGTAATATAAATAGACTTATAACATCCAGTGATATAAAAGCAGTACTTTTCCAAATGCTGTTTTCAGTAATAATAGCACACCAGTCTCCAAAACAGACAAAGACTCAAAGAAAGTTAAAGGTCAATATCTCTGATGAACATAAACGTAAGAACAAGTCAGTGAAATCCTTGCAAATGAATTTCATCATCAAAAGGCATTACATCATGATCCACCTTTAATGTTGAACATACACAAATCAACACACACAATCCACCAAATAAATAAACTAAAATTCAGAAGCCAACTGGTCATCTCAAGAGATGCATAAAAGGCCCTTCCAAAAAATCCAACACTCCTGTATAATAAAAGTCCTGAAAAGAGTAAGGACACAATGGATATTAATCAATGTAATTGTTAAATAAGTTAAATTTTCTGATGGGACCTAAAGAGGCTACTTCCTGTAGCCAGGCAGGAACTACAGTGGAACGATAGGGACATCAATTCACCCACAAAACTTCTGACCCAAAATTTATCTTGTCTACAAGAAATGCAGGCACAGGGGATGGAGCAGAGACTCAGGGAATAACTGGCCCAACTTGAGACCCATCCCATGGTCAAGCGCCAATGCCTGAACTATTAGTGAGACTCTGTTATGCTTGCAGACAGGAGTCTAGCATGGCTGTCCTCTGAGAAGCTCTCCTCAGCAGCTGACTCAGCTGTCAGATGCAGACACCCACAGCTAAACAGTGGATGGAGCTTGGGGATTCTTATGGAAGAATAGGAAGAAAGATTGCAGCCCCTAGGGGGATAGGAATTCCACAGGGAGACCAACAAAGTCAATTAACCTGTACACTTGGGGCTCTCAGAGACTGAACCATCAATCAAAAAACACACATGAGCTGCACCTAGGCCTCCCTGCACATATGAAACAGTAGTGAAGCTTGGTCTTCATGTGGTTCCTAAGCAATTACAGTAGGGGCTATCCCAAAAGCTGTTGCCTGTACATGGGATATGTCATCTAGCTGAGGTGCTTTGTCTGGCCTCAGTGGGAGAGGTTGTGCCTCACAAAGATTTGATGTGCCAGGGTGGGGTGATACCCAGGGGGGTCCACCAGCTCAGAGAAGAAGGGGAGGATGGAGGAGGGAAAGAAATATGGGAGGGGGTGACTAGGAGGGGGGCAGTGAATGGGATATAAACTGAATAGTGAAATGACAACAAGAACAACAACAATAATTTTACCCAGGTTTATATTGTGTGTTGAGCATCTGTCCTCTCATACCTTCTCTTTCCTCTTTTCTTGCACCTTCCCTCCTGTTTCATCCCCTTGATTTTCTAGGATTTCCTTATCTATACATGCATAGTCTCATATAGCTATAGACTGTGAATATATGAGACAAAACAATAAGATGAATAATACAGCATCAGTCTTTCTGAAATTGGCATGGCTTTCTCAATATGATTGCTTCCAGTTGTACCCATTTTCTTGAAATCATACAACTTCATTCTGGGTTATGGCAATGTGCCTACAGTTTGTTGTAAAATCACACAATGTCATCCTGTATTGCCATAATGTACATACAATTGGTTTTGCCATTCTTCAGTTTTAGACATCTCCATGAGTTCTATGACTTTCGTCCTATAAAAGGGTACTGCAAGAAACATGGATGTACAAGTATCTCTGAGATATTTGGTATCTGGGTCACATGATAGATCCACTTTGAGGTGTTTGAAAAGGCTCTAGATTTGCACAGTGGCTGGACTAGTTCACATTTCCAAAAGCAGAATATAAAGAGTCCCTTTTGTCCACACTCTCACTATCATTTCTGATTTGTTTTCTTAATGATTGCCATTAAAATCGGGCAATGTCATTTTATTGGAAAAAGGGCATGGGAGGTACAGGTGCATGCCGGTATATATGTGCACCTTTGTAGGAGGTAAGGGACTGCGCTAGATATTGTTTCTCTGGTATCATCTATGTTAATTTCCTGAGACTGTATCTTACTCTGCTACTACTTTGAACTCACAAAGTGCTGGGGGGGCAATGGCCAGCAATCCTCAGAGACACCTATTGCTGGGATTACAAGCACATATATCACTGTGGTTTTTATCTAATGTGTGTTCTGGGCATTGGTCTCCGATCTTCATGTTAGCAAAGCAAAGATTTTACTATCTGAGCTGCTTCCTTGGTGCTTAGTGGGGTTTTTAACAAATAGTAGCCTCAGACTCTAGCCTACACAACCTCTGAAATATTCCCTAGACTACTACTCTTATGTGGATCTCCAGGTCCCATCAGGTCCCAACTTTCTGTAAACAAAGACCATCAGTATACCTCAGAGCCTTTCACTCACACACACACATGCATGCTTTATAGAAAAAAAATTACAGGGAGATGGCTTAGTCAGTGAATTACATGAAGACCCATGTTGGGATCCCTAGAACCTACATTACTGCTGGCCATGGATGCTAGTAAGCCTGGTGTTGAAGAAGGGAAGGTGCAAATCTCATGGGTTACTACCAAGTCTGTCAAGCCAGGCAAGACAGAGAGCTCCAGGTTCAGTGAGAGATTTTGCCTCAAAGAATAAGGTAAATAAGATGGACATCAACAGAAAATGACAGGACATGTTGCTACGTGGCCCCCATAGGCATGAATGCACACATTCATGGGCACACTGTGTCCCTCCATGGAGACTGCAAACAGGCACAAACGTTGCTTCAGCTCTCACTGGGTCCAAAGAGTGCCTTAAATACCACAGTCAATTGTTAATGTTTTCTTTTCTACTTCGCAATCATAATGTAGCATCACTTCACCCTTCTCTTTCCCCCCCTCCATACCTTTCCAAATACTCCTCCTCCTCTCTTCCAAATCCATGATCTTTTTTCATTCAGTTTTGTTATACACATACATGTGTGCATATAAACAGATAGATAGATAGATAGATAGATAGATAGATAGAAAGATAGATAGATAGACAGACCGACCGACAGACATAGAATGTGGTTTGGAATGTGTAAGGTTACTTGTATGTATGTTTTCAGGGCTGATAATTGGTAGAGGATAACCAGCTGGGATGTATGTTCTTCTTTGGGGAAGGCTATTTCTCTTGCTTAAAGTACTCCTCTTTAGTGGCCTGTAGTTTTTTGTACAGGATTGAGGCCTCATGGACTCCTCCCCATTCACTCTAGTGTATATACTGTTGTTGTTGTTGTTGTTATTGTTGTTGTTGTTGAGCTCATGCTTGGGCAGTCATGTTGGTAAGAGTCTATATGTGAACCTTCTTAAAATACCAGAAGACACTGTGTCACAGCACACTAGCTGATCCTCTGGCTTTTCCAATCTTTCCTGAGTGTTTTGTGGATGCTGGAGCTAGGCTTCACAGATATGCATTTTGACATTTTTTAGCTTAGAAAAAAATTCAGAATTAAATGGAAATGCTGTTAACCAGCCTTCAGAAAGAAGCCATGATAGCTGACCTCAGGATAAAGGTGCCATAAATTATACTGCATCTTCCTTACTCTTCACTTAGGCAAAGACAACTGCAGAAGCAAAGACCAAATACTTAGATGGGCAAGAACACCTGCTGCCAACCGGACC
Source organism: Rhynchomys soricoides (assembly GCA_019843965.1). Classification (NCBI taxonomy): domain Eukaryota; kingdom Metazoa; phylum Chordata; class Mammalia; order Rodentia; family Muridae; genus Rhynchomys; species Rhynchomys soricoides. The sequence continues at coordinate 5,693,653 of JADRCH010000136.1, forward strand.
ACAAGCTACAGTGAAAAAAAGAAATCATTGTGGAAATGATGTTTTGCCTCATAGAAGGTGATAGTTTGAATATGCTTGGTCCAGGGAGTGGCACTATTAGGAGGTGTGGCCTTGTTGGAGTAGCTGTGTCACTGTGGGTGTGGACTTTAAGACCTTCACAGAGCTGTCTGGAAGTCAGTTTCTCCTAGTGGCCTTCACATGAAGATGTAGAACTCTCAGCTCCTCCTGTACAATGACTGCTTGGATACTGCCATGTTCCTACCTTGATAATGAACTGAACTTCTGAACCTGTAAGCCAGCCCCAATTAAACGTTGTTTTTGTAAGAGATGCCTTGGTCATGGTATCTGTTCACAGCAGTAAAACCCTAAGACATAGAGAAAGGGAAAACCATCTTTTGGAAATGTCTAGATTTGTTAAATGAAACTGTGCTGAATAATTTTCTGTGACACAACCTAGAGTTGTCTGAAAGGAAGAAATCTCAACCTAGAGTTATCTGAAAGGAAGTAATTGCAATTAGGAAAATGCCTCCATAAGATCCAGCTCTCTGGCATTTTCTTAATTAGTGATTGATTGGGGAGTGCTCAGCTCATTTTGGATGGTGCTAACCGGGGGCTGGTGGTCCTGGGTTCTATAAGGAAGCAGGCTGAGCATGCCATGATGAGCAAGCCAGTAAGCAACACTCCTTCCATGACTTTGCATCAGCTTCTGCCTCAAGATTCTAGCCCTGTTTGAGTTCCTATCCTGACATCCTTCCATATGGAACAGTGATATGGAAGTGTAAGCCAAATAAATCTTTTCCTCCCAAACTTGCTTTTTCAGTCTTGGTCCTTCATCCCTGTAATAGTAACCCTGACTAAGACAGAAACCCAGTACAGCATGGATGCCTTCAAAGAGTGCCTGTTTCCAAGCAACTCAATCACAAAAGAATTAAGCATCAAATGTGACATTCCTTCATAAGGAAATACCTGTGTGGTAATCCCCAACTGAAAATAGACACAGCTGGAGGGCTCCCAAAGGAAAAAAAAAAAACTGTCAAAATGTATGTGATAAAAATCATCTGAAAATGCAATGGAACAGTTTTAATAGTATGGCTTGGCTTTGCTCAATTAGGCCAAAGAACACACCCAATGCTGGAGGAAAGATACTGTAGGCCACAGGGCAGCTTGCTACTACATCTCAACATTCATTCATCCTTGGGAGACAGAAATCACACTGCACTCTTCATGTTGCCCATCAGTACACATGCCCGAAGATGTTCAGACATCAAGAATGTGGGCATACCCACACTGAGAGAATCTGTTTGTCTTGTGGTAAAGGTGACACATGGCTAGTGCTATTTATAGCTTTGGCCAGAGCTCAGGAGAGAAAAATGAATCTCCTTCTAGCAGTGTCTCCTATCTTAGCATTTTAATTTGTAGAAAATGTGGCATGAGGGTTAGGTAAAGTAAAGGGTATGCTGCTCAAGCCTGGAGACCTCAGCTCAAATCCTCAACATCCACATAAAAAATATGGGCACCACAGCCTGCAGCTGTAACCTCAGAGCTGGGAGGGGACAGGGAGAGCCCCTGTCACAAAAATCAAGATAGAGAAGAGGAAGATGCCGGATGTTGACCTCTGACCTCCTCAAACATGTCCACATAAGTGAACACTCACTTACAACATACACACACCCACAGATACACATACCCACAGACACACACTCACACTCACACAGAAAGAGAGAGTGAGTGAGAAAGAGAGAAAGAGAGAGAGAGAGAAAGAGAGAGAGAAAGAGAGAGAGAGAGAGAGAGAGAGAGAGAGAGAGAGAGAGACACGAGTGTGCAAGGAAAGACTGAAGCAAAATGAAGGGAGTATATACATGTAGATTTTACTATGAAGTAAATTCTCAGTCTTTCCCTGGGAGACATTATTCCTTCCTTCAGCCACCCTGTGGGAATCTTATGAAATGTTTAGCTTGGCATTCTTTAAGTACTCACATACACAGGCTCTTGACTATTTCCAGTAATTTTTAATGATGTCAAGCCTATCTATGTTAAGTGGAGGATAAATCAATGCCTTGTTTATGAATACCACATAAAAGAACAGCACTCTGCTGCTCATATGTGTAAGGTTCTATATCTTAAAAATGCTCTCATTTAAGTCCACTGTTTATGTTCAATAAGATGTTTTAACTTACAAAAACAATCAAAAGTTGTAGTTTTCCTGAAATTGCTTGAGACCTATATCTATGTTCTAAAATCCACACAGACCTGGATGTAAAACATGGCTCTGCAACTGAACTCTTGTCTCATGCAGTGCAGAGACTTTGTAGGCTCTTTGGGCTCTGGTTTTTCATAAGGGAAATGGGTCCATATATGGCTATGTTCTTATTAAGAGATAACAGCTGTATTGTATGTGATTGTCTGCCACAGTAGGTACTCAAAAGTAAAAGAGTTGATATGAAAGCAGGAAGGGCCTACTAGACTGAGGACAGAGCCAGAGGAACTGGGAGGGGAACAGAAGTGGGGGGTGAGGATTTGCAACAAGGAAGGCAGGAAAACACCAGTCGGAAACAACGTTTTGTCAGTTTAAAAACTTCTAAACGTGTTCATATATTATAGCATATAGTAACTCGATGTGCCACTGTAGAGATATTTGTTCCTTTAAAACAAAATATATGTTAGAAAACCAGAGTGCATATTTATTTCCATTTAGAATGACAGCATGCTAGAACCAAAAGTAAGCCCAGCTGAGCTAAGCCTGTTGCACACTTGGAGAACTATGGGGGAATGGGCAGTTTTCAGGTTAGGAGACAGTGTATGAAAAGATCCCCAGTCAGAAATGCAGCATCATTAATAAACCCTGAAAGGTTCCTCCACAAAATGATAATGCTGCTATGACCTGTTCCCTTTGATTACTATATAAAAAGAACTGCAGATGACGTCATGGAATGGTAAAGGGATCATTTCCCTAAAGGATCAATGGCAGTCATTCCAGAGGCATACTTTGCAAGATCAGCAAAGGATGCAATTACTATGAAAGAGTTGCATCCATCCACAATGGAGACAGTGTACCTTTCAGAAAACACCAAGCACTCATTCACGGAACAAGTATTCAGACTTCAAAATCTGACCTCGAGATTCTTCCTAACCCGAAAGATAGAGTGGCAAAGTTGACAGATATAGCCCCTCCCCTTGCAGACTTTACATAGCTCCTCCCCTTACAGTCTTCAGATATTTCTACCCCTTGCAGAGCTTCTTAACAACTAAAAGGGTATGTTCCTTAAAAGGAAGAAAAGCACATTTTTGTAGATTCAGTAATTTTAAAATTTACCTTCATTTAACCCATCTTCTCTTTCTAGGGAATTTTATTACGGGTGGGGCTTTGTTTTAAAATAAAGGCAGCAAAAGGCCAGAATTCTCAATGTTTTCCACATAGGATACTGGCTCTCTGGCTGGGAAGAAAGAAATCAATGTGATATACAACCCAAGAGAGGTACGTGCCAAGCAAACTTGCATACAGGAGGGTAAAGACGTACGTTTCTGATTAAAGCAGTAGGCTGCATAGCCCTATAAGCTTTGTTTATAAGAACTGTACAAGTTAAATTATTGGAGAACAAACGCATTTTGTTTGAGTCAGAATGTCGCCTTCTTGTCTAGGCAGAGGGAAAAATGGATACCAAGACTGTAATCCTTCCCGAATAAAATCTTTAAATGCAAACATGATTTCACTGTAGACTGCTTAATCTGGCGATATTGTGTTTCATTTCTGGTTTTGGAGAGGTTTGTTGATCGGACCATAGAGGGTCTGACTCCATGCTTATCTCAACTGTTTAGATAAGACATATTTGACTTTGGCAGGTGACAAAATCTAGGGTGTGGAGTAAGAGGTAGAAAAACCAGGCTGGCAAGTTCCCAGGTAGTGTTTATTTTAAGCATATAGATGAGTAAATTGCCTCAGACAACTCACTGGACTTTGTGTAAAACACCCACTGTCTGCTGAATGTTTTCTGTAAAGGAGCACTGCACAATGTCCTTTATTGGGCATAACAGACTTCACCTTCTTGCTTAGGTAAACATTTACACTCTTGTAAAAGTGAGCTCAGTGAGAGTTTCCCTGAAAATTGGACCCTGCCTCTGGGTCACATCTTTTTTTTTTGCTCCTGTTTTCTAACATACACTTTTAAAAAGTAGGAGTATTAAATTTTCTTTCAAAAGTAAAATCTATATTACCCAAGTAATATATATGTATTACACTAAAATAACTTAATATACTGTTAATACTCATATATTTCAGTATATATATATATATATATATATATATTAGCAAGCAGAAAAGCTTAAGTTTATAAACACAATAATTAAAATTTTAGAGACAAGAACTTCTTTCAACATAATTCACTTAAAACGTCTTGTAAGAAGTGATGTCAGTGAATTTTAGCGTTTATATTTTATTTTGCCAGACATGTTGAGGGAAGGAAAGAAAGTAAGGAATACAGACAGTATCAGCTGCAAAGTAATAAAAAACAATGAAAACATGGCTGAGAATTGCCGATATACAACTAAGAAGTATAGAGCTAAGCTCGACATGTATGTTAATCCTTTGACCATCTACAGAGGTGAACCCACCTAACTGGTGCTTAGGGCCTACTTCTACAAAACACATAAACCTATGATAATCTTAACAGCTGTGCACTAGGTGTCATATTAGCTACTTTTGCATAGATGTTAACAAAATGTTCAAAGGACCAACAGAGGAAGCATTTCTTTATTCATGGCCTCTGCCCGCCAAGTCATCCTTGCTGACCCCATGGACTTGCAAAGAACATCACAATGGTGGCACTGTGCATTAGGTGAGAGTCTTCATTATGGGGTGGGCAGTAAGGAAATAGTGGAGGTGATGGGCTGTTGGAATAAAGCAAGCAAAGAAGGCAATAGGAACGAACGAACGAGCCACTGGCATTCAATGCCAACATTTTCTTCTGTGAGCAGATGGGGGCTAGTCTAATAACAAAATAAAGCATCTTGATGTACTCTGAAGTTTAAAGGAATATAATTCACTCATAGGATCAAAATCCATAAAACAGTCTTTAAAAAACATCCTTACTTGATAATTTCATACCTCTCTTCACTGTATAACATCAGTGACTGAATTTCCTCTCCACCTCTTCTCAGATGCCCACAGCCCACAGCCCTCTACCAAGTTCATATTGTGCCTTCATAGTCCACTAAGTCAGGTCAGAGCTGCCCTTATGTGCATGACTGTAGGGCTATTCACCAGAGCATGCAATCTAATAGGGGCCACTTCCCTGAAGCAAACTGACATTCCCAATTTCAGTGGGACTTATCTGCCAAGGTTCCTTAGCTATAGCTGGTATTTTAGTGAACCCATCCCCGTTTACAGTGAGTTTCTTCATGGCTAGATCTTCTATGGGTCTTGTATAGCCAAGCTTAGTCACTGCGATTGCAACAGCCTTCATGTATCCAGAAGACAGTTTGCCATGAGCCCTCCCTAACTTCTAGCTTTTATTATATTTCTGTTCCATCCTAGAAACTGGGAGAAAAGTCTACCATACTCAGACTCCTTCCTCTCTGTAGCTTCAGCATAAGCAAAGCACAACTGGAGCCACAAAACTAGACAGATGATGTAATAGGTCGTGACCAGAGAAAGGACTTTATGGCCAATCCTCCAGGCTGCCCATCCAGCAACTGTGTTATACATTGTGTCTTTCTCCTCCCTGATCCAATCACACCTATCCTGTTAAAGCTCCCTCAAGCCCAACATGGCATTCTATATACTGTTGCCTGTAGCAGAACACGCTGGCTTTACAATGAAGAACTATGTAGAAAAACAATCATGAACTATTCTTTCAGCTTAAGCCACTGATATAATCATTAAGTTGAGAATTTTCAGAGACAGTCCAATCCTAGAGTATAGCCCAAGATCTAGATTCCCCCAGTTTGTAGCGTAGCTTCACTGTTTGCTGATTCTGGATCCTGGGCATCTCTGCCTGGAATTTTATGAAGAGAAGTAAATTACTTACATCACAGAGTGGTTGCTAGCATACACAGTAATGGAGGGAATCAACCATTATTATCAGAAACTGTATATCTTTACAATTCAAAACATTAAAAATAAACCAGCGTGTGTGGGGCCTTGCAGATGATCTCCTTCAGCATTCCTCTCAATTCATAAATTCACTTTACAACTTCATTCATAAGGCCTCCACACTGTAGTTAACAAAGCTAGCAAGCACCCTCTTAGGTTCTCCCAATTCCTATGAAGAGTCTATTATTACTTTCTAGTGGCTCAAACATGGGTGGACACGATTCCTCTACAGTCCATCACAAAAGCAACAAAAGTCATAGAGATCTTGGAACTGTGGTAATTTATGGTAGGTCTCTTTACACAATTTCTTTTCTTAGCTGTGTACCCACAATAGTCAGATTAAAACTTAATTAATTTAAATTAAATTATATAGGATGCTAGCCTAGGGTCCATGTCAGAATTTAAACCATAATAAAACCTTAATCAATTAGTCTTAAATTTTATAAACTGTGTTTGGTTTGAAAACATCACAGGGAAGAAGTGTTGGGGGGGGGCATATTATTGAGAGGAAGATGCAAGGCCATTAGCAGCATAAACCAAACTTTCACCACAGTCCTGGCATAAACCATTACATCACTGTGGTGTCTTAGTCTGATGTCGGCACACTGAGCTTCAGGCGACAGCTGTGATTATGGTTCTAGAATGCACCTTGTAGAAATAGGACGTTTGTGGCTCACTAAAGAAAAGACAGAATAAGGTTTCTATCTATTCTTCCTCATCTACAGCACTATCAGATCTTGAGGTGGGAGTGTTAAGCCCTGTCAGCATCCTAAGCATGGGCATGCTGAAGAAACACTTGTCCAAATGCAGAGAATATTGAAGAAGTTAGTTTTGATATGCAAACATGACTTGAATCCCCAGCCATTTGGGTTTTTAGTAATGCTCTCAAAAATTGAGTTACACAAAATAACAATCCAAACCCCACCTTCTCTCAAGGATTATACATAAAGGACTGCGTTAGTGCCAACCACTTCTTCACAAACAGTGACTGAAGAGTCAAACTAGTGTGGTTAATATGTTCTTGCTATGTGCTCTGTACTCAGATTTGCGCCCTGTTTCCATGAATGTCCACCTTGGTCCAGGACATCCTGCTATCACCCCATGATTGCAGCAAACAATGAAGCTTTACAGGGATGTTAATGCCCTAAACTGCAGTGGGCTCTGAGATTAGATTTACAGAGCAAACAATTCTACAGCAAAAATAAATACAAATATAGGTTGCATAGTTCATATAGCAAATGCAAGAAAGAGAAAGAACACAGATTCACAGCTTAGCAAACTTCAAGTTTCATATCCCTTCAGCCCATAAAAGTACAATCAAGAAGTCCAACTATCTAAGTATCATAAAAATGTATAAAAAAAAATCATCTTTGGGGCTTTCTGCTGAGCCTGTAAGAAAAGACTCAACGATAACTATTTTCCCTTGACTTAATGATCTATGTGTAACTTAAAATGATGGATGAGGTCTTTCTTTTTGCGAGAAATAACTTTGGGTAATGAACTTTATTTTAAATTAAAGCATATTCTGATATTGAATTTCTGAAAGTAGGTTTTAATGAAAGCATACTATCTCACATGTCTTTTCCCCCATCCACTACAAGGCTGCAATTGATGAAAAGGTTACCCTGGGCTCACTGCAACCTTCCTCTTCTCAAATTTCTATTCCTAACTGACTTTGCATTTCAATGAGAACCATTCACTCCACTGTCCAACAGCATTCACTAGATTGCAATGTCTCAATAAATATAATAAACAGGTCTTAAAATTCTATATCCCATGTGAGCAAAAACACTCCAAGGTTAGAAAACGAAGAAGGGGGCATGAAGCAATGTCTAAGCAAAGCCTTGTAAACTTTAGTTTCATAAGGCAACCAGACACTGGAAAACTTAGTGGGAAAACAACATTACCTGCTCTGAACCCAATTTCTTAGGAGCATTACATACAAAAACAAACAAATGATTATGGATAAACTTTCTTTTCGTAATTAATTGGCAAGGAAAAAAAAAGCCCTTGTCTCTGAGAATGGAACTAGAATCTGAATGAAAAAGACTTGGGGTTTGTAACCTACAATTTGTTTATAGAAAGTTCTGCATGAAAAGCACTATTCGGTGGTAGCACAGTGAGATACAGGGACTGCTCCATGCGTGGGTTACCTAAACACACATGAAATGTCACTGTAAAAACAGTCCTTTGTAGCTACAGGGATTCAGAAAGGCCCCTTCCAGAATTTTCCTTTTCTTTTTAAGAAAGCATTCTGATGTGCTTTACTCATAACTCGAAACCACAGTGACTACCAGGAAAAAAATAAAATGTCACAAGGAGAAATGGAAGCTTGTGTCTGTGTTACTACTTAGAGAGTCTCCTCATGTCCCACCCTGCGATTTATTTCCCAACAAAGCGAGAATCCATTTGACTGCTCCCTTCACATGCCACCCAGAGCCAACAGCTATGCATGTGAAGTGTGGCTGACTCACACAGCATGGAGACAATGTTTAAGAAACCACACAATTATGGGAGCACTCGGCCTTTCAAGTTTCCAAAACAAACTGCTCTTCTTAGAGATAAAACATTGTCCAAAGATACAGCTGAGCTCAACTTCTAAGAGCCACTGATGTAAATAATTCTCTTATTTATCTTCATTCAGAAAACACAAATGGGATGACCCCATACTAAATCCAGCATTTCTGTAAGGCTGGCTGGAAATGCAAAGGACAGGACTCAGACAGGATCCCCCTCCCACCCCCGAGGGAGCTGGAAGTCCAAATCCTCCCTTCACTCCCAGTCCCAAACTTTGTGAGAAGGAACTGTCCTTGGGTGCCACTCCCACCTCAGATTCACAGAAAAAGTTTGCCAGAAAACTTATTGGTCATAATCAAGAAAGAATCATCTACATTTCTGCTCCTGTTGGTGGCTTAGGGGGTCTCTGTTTCAAACACATTCCAAGTCTATGGCCGTATATCATTTCTTACGAAGGACAGAAGAATTGGATGGGATTCAGCGTTTAATATGGAAGGTGTTGCTAAATAAGAAACCTTGGATGGTTTATACTAAAGAGTCAACTATGTGACATGGTTTTTCCAGATTTATTCAATGTCAGCTTATGGGAGAAATAGAATTCAAATCTCTCTGAATCTGTTGGGACTGCTATGACAAAATGCCACTGATTGAGGAGCTTAAAGAAAAGAAATTTACTTCATCACAATTCTACATGATAGGAAGGAAGTCCAACAGGGAAGAACTGAAAGAGGGGCGTGATAGCTCAATTGACAAAATGCTTTCCCAGCACTGGGAAAGCCCTGGGATTCCATCTCCAGCACCACATAAACCAGCAGGGTGTGGCAAACCTGTAATCCCAGCACTCAGGAGGAAGGAAAAGACAGGGCGCCCTTGCTTATATACTGAGTTTGAGACTAACTGTGCTACATTAGACCTGATCTCAAAAACAAAAACCAGAATTGGCCAGTGTTGTCAGAGGCACAGGCTTACTTATTGCTTGCAGGCTGCTACTTGCTGTCAATCTCCTTGCTGTGTCACATAGCAGGGGGTGGGGGGATGAGACAGGGAGGTGATATGCTCATGCAACCCTCTGGTCTCTCTACACTATAGGGATTCTGTAACAGGGTTCTCATCTTTATGAACTTCTGAAGATCATTACTTCCAAACACCATGGTACTGAGAATCAGCTTCAATCTGACACAAACATCAAGTCTGTAACAAAATCCAAGTACTTGGTCCCACAACTGTTACCTGATACCTGAAAGGAGATTTGTAAAAACCCATGAAGTAGTGGTACTCAGAAGTAAAAAGTATGCTGTAAATGTTAAAGTGGAAACAAAACAAAACAAAACAAAACAAAAAAACTCTGAAAACGAAGACTATCAAGGACTAGACTGAGGTAAAGCATTTTATTCTGCCACAATCTATGGACAATTGAAAACCTAGGAGAGATCTGGTATGTTCTATATCAGTGTACCACACCCATTTTATAAGTGTGTAGAAGTTGTTTTCCATCACTACTAGTAAGTTTTCTCACTCGCTTAATTACTTTCTTGTTGTTGAGATGATATTCGGGGCAAGCACAGTGTAAGGGAGAAAGGGTTTATAGATCCAGATGGATCTAGTTCATCACTGCAAGTATGGTAGTTTCAGTTTTCAGCAGGTATGGTAGGAGGGCAGGAGAGGCTGAGGCAGAGGCAGGGGGCTGGGCAGTTACATTGCATCTGCACAGGAAGCAGACAGTGAATAGGAAGTGTGGGTCAACTACCAAACCTCACAACTCCTCAGCCCATCCCCAGGGACTCTGCCACTGGGGCTCATCCTCCTAAAGAGCCTACAAGCATACCAAGCAGCTGCTGTAGCTGGGGACCAACTGTTCAAATACGGAAGTCTGTGGAGGACAATTCACATTCAAACCATGCCAGTCACAATATTTTTCTTTTTTTTTTTTTTGTAAGTACTTGAGTTTCATAAACTTGAATCCATCTAGGACAAGACATACCATTTAGGTGTGCAATCCCAAATGTTATTTTAAACATTTTTAATGAAATTCACATGTGAAAATAATCCATAATTTCATTTTCCTAAGACCAATAACTAAGAGAATTTATGAGACTATCAATAATACTCTTAGAATAGAAACACTATTGAGGCCAGGAAAATGTCTCTGCAGGTAATAATGCCTATCACACAACCTGATGACCTGTGTTTGATTGTCACAATCATATCAAATTCTGAAAGTTGTCCTCTGACCTCCAAAGGTACACACATGCACACACGCACACACATGCGCACACACACAGTATAAATTATTTGAGCAATCTAAGGCATCAGATTAAGAAACTGAAAATGAGCACAATCTGGTTTAGAGGATGGCTCAGCATCCAAGAATATATATTGCTCTTGCAAAGAACTGACACTGGGTAGCTCAGAACCACTGTGATTTCATTTCTAGGGAATAGGAAAAATGTTTTTGCCCTGCAAAGAAAGGCACCTGTACTCATATGTACATAACCACACACAGAACAAGCACAGGCACACACATAGAAATGTGTATGAAAATAATGAACTAGATCTTTAACAACAGAGTTAATATTGGCTGAAGAGAAAAATATTTAAAAAAAAATACACTCCCTCTTTACAACCACGATATAATTACGTATCATATTTTTCATGGAAGGTTTGGTAATTTACATGACTATCATTTAATTGCATTTTGCCAATCAGGTTTAAACAAGGCAGAAACTTCGTTCAGAAATGACATAAAGTAGCATTTATTGCCAAAAGGGGTACAGCTTTTAATTAGCCTCAGACAGGGCAGACACTAAACACAAGAAGGAACCAAGGCCATTAACATCGGAGGGTAGTCATCCCTGAAAGTTGCCAAAACTATTTCTATGATGAGAGTCATTAAAGACCTATTAGGTATCCCCTGCTCTAACATCCATAATCTATTTGAACTTCGTAGAGGGAATGTGAAAGGATCCACTCGTCAGTTCAAGCTTCAGTTATAAGGGCAGTTAACGGCCCTACATTAAAGCTCCCTGTTTAGGGGAGTGGCTGCCCAGCACCATGTAAGAATGCTTCAACATCTAATAAGGACACACGTTCCACTATGTTCATAGCAGCCATATTTATAATAGCCAGAAGTTAGAAACAACCCAGATGTCCCTCCACAGAGGAATGGATGCAGAAAATGTGGTACATTTACACAATGGAGTACTACTCAGTTATTAAAAACAATGACTTCATGAAATTCTTAGGCAAATGGATGGAACTTGAAAATATCATCCTGAGCGAAATAACACAGTCACAAAAGAATGAACACGATATGTACTCACTGATAAGCTGATACTAGCCCAAAAGTTTGGAACACCAATGATTCAATTCACAGCAACTGTTGGACTGAGCCTGGGGTCCCAGATGGAGGAGCTGAAAGAGGGGCCGAAGGAACTGAGGTAGTTTGCAGCCCCATGGGGAGGGAGCAACAGTGCAACTGGTCAGGCCCCCGGTGCTCCCAGAGACTTGACCACTAACCAAGGAATGCATATAGAAGGGCCCATGGTGCTGGCCACATATGTGGCAGAGGAGGGCCTTGTTGGCCATCAGTGGGAGGAGAGGCCCTTGGGTCTGAGAGTGTTAGATGCCCCAGTATAGGGGAATGCCAGGGAGGGAAGATGGGAGTAGGTGGGTGGGTTGGGGAATACCCTCAAAGAGGCAGGGGTAGGGGGAATGGGATAGGAGGTTTCCAAAGGGGAGACCTGGAAAGGGTCTCCCCTTTGGAATATATAAATATATTTGAAATATAAATTTGAAATATAAATAAAGTATTAAATAAAAAATTAAATTAAATTAAAAAAAAAGCATAATGAAAAAAGAAAAGTTCACACCTAGGGGCAACTAACACATAAAAAATACTTACCTAGTCCCATCCAGATTAAAACTTTAAAATATCAAGCACAGAGCCCACCCAAATGTTTTATAAAACTTTGCATACTAACGTCTACAATTGGCTTTTATTGATGAAACTAGTTTTTCAAAATCTGTGGATTACTTAAAATCTCTTAGCAATTCTCTACCTAAACTCCCTTCAGCTAGAGTCAAAATGTCCTAGAAGCTACAATCTGGATATTTGAAGCTGCTGCCTGAGGCTTCCAGTCCAGACATCCAGGCTGGGTTTGATTTCTAAATGTCTGGTGTAAATTAAAGGGTTGTAGGCTTTCCCTCCACGATGGGCTTATATCTGTGGGGAATAATTTCAAAGGTCAGAAGGACACGTTAGGCAATCTCACATTTACCAAGTGCATCTTAAGTGGTTTTATTCTTGTTGATCAAGAACAAAATATTTATTGGTGTTGTAGAAAGAAAATTAGCTCTAAAGTCAGCTTCAGTTTGATCTGTTTGCAAAATGACATTTCCATTTTATACGTGTTATTTAAGGATTTTATTTTTACATGTGTTTGTCTGTGTCTGTGTGCGTGTGTATGTGTGTGTGTGTGGGGGGGGGTGTTTCCATGTGTGCCATGACATGTGTGTAGAAGTCAGAGGACAACTTGCAGGAGTCCAGACTACAGAAAGAATTGGATCCCCTCTCCTCTTTCTGCTTTTGGCTTTAGGTGCGGCATAAGACGCTTCCCACCTGTTATCTATGAGCAGAATAGGACATGCTGATTGATGGTAGGAAGACTGTGGATAAGGCCTGGAGAAATGGCTCAGCAGCTAAAAGCAATTGCTCTTGCAGAAAATCAGGGTTCAATTCCAAGCACAGAGAGGTGGTTCACCACTCTCTATAACTCTAGTTCCAAGGGATCTTATTCCCTCCTCTGACCTCCGTAGGTGCCAGGCATGCACATAGTACACAGACATACCTGCAAACAGAATGCTCAGATCTATGAAATAAATCATTTTTAAAAGAGTATAATTAGACCATGACATCTAGAATACCAACCCTAACCTTATCACTTTGACAGTGCATTTCAAAGGAGAACCAGATGACAAAGTCAGTTCTAGACTTAGTCTTTTGACAGGAGAAAAACAAACAGGCAAACAAACAAACACACAAAACATCCAAAACAGTTCCAGTAAATGAAAATGAGGTGAGGCAGGCCCAAATATTTAATCCATTGTAGGTAAAAGTATGAGATGCTGGATGTAGTCATAAATCTATCTCACAACCTGTAGCTTAGTCTGCAGGGGAAAGCAAGCATTTTGATGGGCAAGGTGGCTCAGTAGCATGTCATCCCTGAAAATGCCCATTCTAATGGTTTAGGATAACCTTTAAAACAGTATTATATATTTTACCACAGAGACACCAGTACCAACAGTAGGAAAAGTGCTAGGCATGGCAGCAACATGTCTGATGGGAAAGAGCAGCCCCACCTGATGAAGAGGCTTGAGTTCATGTGCAATTTGCTCAACTAATGAGCTACAAGATCAAAATCTGGACCACTAAGATGTCTTAGGGATTTTTTTTCTTCTATACTATAATGCCGGAGGTCTGGATACATTTTTTTAGGCTCTTTCACATCCAAAATCAAATGTAACTGGGTTATACCTCTGTAGATTTCTCTGTGGAGATTATCCTGGACGTGGATTTTAGTGTAGGAACTGTGAGATATCCCTGCCTGACAGAAAAATGAGGCAGGGTAGACAAGTATAGCTGCTTCCTGGTAGGATGCGAAAGCAGCTGAGTTTTTAGAGAATGGCGATGCAGGGCTTCGAAGGGACTCAAGCACTCCCTTCAGATCCTAATAGGATAAAGTGTACGCATAATTCTGTGTGACCCTTCAACTACTGACGTTCACGCCATGTTATTGTTCGAATTGCATGTTAAGCGAGCAAATTTTCAATGAACTCTCGCTGGCTGCAGAATAGACCCAGATGTCAGGCGGACTCCTTTGTTCATAAGGTTCTCATTATTAGCTCAACCCAAGCTGAATATTTGACTGAAGGAAAAGACCATGTCATTATTTTCAGATTTCACTCTATGACTTAACGGGGCTACATCTGCCAGCTTCAGAAACACCAAGTGGTGCTTGGCGCCAGCCTCGGTGCTCTTTTCTGTGACTATTACCCCAAATGTCTCAGCCTGAGGAAGCCTCCTGACCATCAAAACAATTTAATAAAAACTAAATTTCTGATTAAGAGTTACTCATCAATTGACAGGGCATGCCACGCTAGTGCTATTTATGGATTATAACCAATGATATTTTAGGTCTAACAAACAGAATCCGCATTCACAAATGGGTAAACTAGAAAGCCAGTAACTATTGTCATGATTTATAACTTCTGTGCTATACTTGGAACCATATTTCTTTAATAGGTAAATTGGCATTCCTTTGAATAACTCAATCTGCTTTAAATCTATTCTAAGGCTCTGGGCAGCACAAGGGAGATTTGAAATACGTATATTTAATTCTTCTGTTCATCTTTGGACCATCTCTCAGCATATATATGATAGGAAGTTATGACATAGGAATACTTGTCAAATATAAGGAAGAATGCATTACAATACTGACAGCAAAGTCATTTAGAAAAAAAAAATGTTACAAATCACCCAAATTCCAATCATAAAATATTTCATAAGCCCACTAAAATGTACACTAAAACAACATAAAGGAGTAACTGCTTCAATGTGTCTGGGCATCATCAATAATGCAAATCAACAAGGATAGCTTGAAATCCCTTTTGCTCCTCAGGAGAAAAGGCGATTCAGGAGCTGGGGAGACAGATGAGTGGTTAGGTGTACTTATGGTTCCATCATTAGAACCTATGTGTGGATGCCAGAACCCAGGTCATACATGCCTCTAACTCTATCTCTAAAGGATCTGATGCCCTCTTCTGGCATCTACAGGCACCTCTACACACATGTGCAAACATACACACATGCGCACACGTGCACACACACACACGCACACTAAAATAAGTAGGTAGGTAAATAAAGAAAGAAAGAAAGAAAGAAAGAAAGAAAGAAAGCAGGTCCAATTGGATTTATGCTATAGTTGCCCCAAATGCCTGGGACTAATTTTCTACCTGAGAGTCATCTGCATAATGAAATTGCATTATTCTTCCAGTATTTTGCAGAGTCTTGGAACATGAGGACCTAAGAGAACTTGCCCTATTTTCCACCCAACATTTTAAATACATCTTAGACAAATGTCCATTCAGCTTCTTGAAAATGCCTGTTTTCAGTTTAGTCCTAAGTAGAGCAATTTAGTTGACTAATTGGCATTTCTAATCCTAAGAGAATCTTTAAAAGAGCAAATGCTACAAGGGCTTCTGTAGCTCACATACTGAGTAGAACTGATTTGAATTAGAACGTTAGGCTTGTACCTGCATTATACTTAGGTATCAAGCACCTGAGACTCAAGGTTCAACTAACGCTTCTCTCTTGGGGCTTTCTTCTCTGGATATTTTCAATGGCTAGGAACCACACTATCTGGTTTACATTAGTATTAACTAGTAACTCTTGCATGGTGGCATTCAGATATGATCTAACAAGTAACAGAGCTAGTGGGACTCATGCTTCATATAATACTAAATTTAAAATTTTGTAACAGCAGCCTAAGTACATTTGCAACAGACTGAGCACTTGTGACCACACTATTTGTGTTTTGCAATCTTACATGCCCCTTCACGAGCCCTGGTCATGTCTTTGAATTAGGAATGAAGGTCTTTGAAGTTGATCAGATCTTGAGGGTAGAGTCCTCCGGAATGAGATTTGCATTTTGGTGAACAAAGCACATAGGAGCTCACTAAGCTTCTTCTACCACAAGCAGAATACAAGCAGAAAATGATTCTCTGAATCCTAGGGCAGGGCCCTCACCAGAGTCTAACCAAGCTGGGATCCTGATCATAACTCTCCAGCTTCGAGAACTTCAAGCAATAAATTCTCTTATTTAAAAGCTACACAGTCTATGCTACTTTATTACCATGCAGTAACAAAATAAAAACATCATGTGAAAATTAGACCTTTGGCAAGGTATAAAACAGGCAGGAAAATGATATTAATAGTAACCTAGCAAAAAAAAAAAAAAAGCATGAAATAAAACATTATGCTACAGGATATATATTTAACTGTATGAATACAGTAAAGATTGAAAGAACTTTCTCACAAATATCACAAAATATAGTCCAAAGGTTAGGATTAAGTGACTGCATTTTAATTTTTTACACTTACCATGTTGAATGTCCTTCATATCTAAATGAAGGCTAGACATTAGAATTCCTACTGCTTGTGATCTTTTGTTGCTAAGCAACTTGACAACCTGTTCAAGAAAGAGGAAAATGAGAAGCATTAACTTACACCCTAATATGTTTAGCGACATTTTTAAATCCTAAATGAGCCTCAGTCAGGTTTCCTGAGTTTCATTAGTTATAATTTGCAATTTTTCTCATATGACATATACAAGAAATTCACTCAGCAGTTTCTTGTTTTCCTAAAAGTTATCTCCTTTAAAGTTATCCACATTAGTCTTCATCTGACACGTCTAAACCAAGCTCCAACCAAATATCCAGCCAATATCACCTTCGTTACGTTGTCTCTCCATCCATCTACCAGAGCTGAAAAACTAGGTATCAATTTAGACCTTGCCCTCTCCTCTGCTTATAGAGCATCATGGGCAAGAATCATGTCAGTCCAGGACACTTGTCCCATGTCTTCTGAAGCTGTGCCCTCTAGGTTAATGCCAGCGTTCACTTCTATATTATATTTTGCATAGATCAAAACAAAAGGGCTGTAATTGATTGCCCCCAGTCAGTGTTTCTCAACAGTGGTTCATGACTATCACCAAATGTAAGCTCCCTAGGCTATAACCTAAGCCCACTCACCAGGAAATCTGAAAGTATTCAGATCAGTGATCTGAAAGTGTCAGGGGTATCACTGACATCTTCAAGATCTCCTAAGGGATTCTACGACCACTGATGGAATTTCCTTCTTCCCATCCATTCTCCTTACCTATGCCCAAGTGCCCTTCTACACCTGCTGGAATCTGTTCTTACTTGACCTTTAACCTTTAATCTTTGAATAGACAATGGTCTCTATAAAGGTCATATGGGAAACTCCATGGTTCCTTCCTGAAACCTGCCCTTTCTATTTTATTTCAGAAAAAAAAAAAAAAATGATTCCAGGCTTTCATTTACATTCTTATACCCAAGACAGTGGGTCTAAATACTGGCATCATCCAGCAGGTAATGCTTTCAGAAAAAGACAGACCTCTCAAAGGACAGATGTTGCTGTCCACCAGTGTAATAAAGTCAACCTCTGTATTATGAATCATTCCCTCTACCCTTCTCTATTTAACACTCTGAATAACAAGAACTCACAGTTCACAACCTAGAATATTCTTAAAATCCAGGGACCAAAGTTACGATAGAGAGACAACGTAGTCAGATCATCCAAGGACTCAGCCGAAACATAGAAAACACAAAACTAACACATTTGAAATCCACAGAACTAAGCCATATAACAACAATTTTAAAAGGATACATTTGCTCTCCTAGCCACATTCGATCTAGTAAATTCACTTACAGAAATGTTTTGTTTTTGTTTTTGTTTGTTTTGTTTTCTAAGACTTCCCCAGTAGGAGGAAGGCTGTGGGGATAAGGAAGACAGATTCTGCAAAACAAAGCATTGTGCCTCACCATTTTATTATACTGACTTATCTAAGATGTTCTGAAAACAGATTCTGATTCTCCCCCACCCCCACCCCCCAGTCTGCCCAAGCTCCCAGATGACAAGAGTGCTGGGAAGCACAGGAATGCCATTCCAGAGTTCTCCTATTAGCACCTTAACGAATTCTAGAAAATAACTCCAGTGCTATAGGGCCAACTTTTCACCCAGAAAAACTATAGGAGCAGCAGCACAGCTTCAAAAAGCTGTGGTGGATCTGGCCATGTGCCGATGCACTCGGAGCTCAGCAATGTGCCTGGAGAGCGCAGTGGGGATCATAGCAAAGGAAAACTGTGAGAAGCTAGACGTACAACACAAATAGAGCCTGGCATCATTTATCTTCAATGGATGCACACAGTCCACCAAGGTATTAATTCAAATACGATACTAAGGGAGAGGACAGATCATGCATCATTGCATTTGAGAATTACTCTTCATTCTGTTCCTGTAACAAAAAGACAAAACAAGACAAAAAAAAACCAAAAATACCTCAGACTCACAGGAACTGGGAGAAGTCTTTTGGTGGTTATTTCCTGGCATTTAATATCAGCAATGACAGGAGTGCTTTGACTAGGTGCAATATCTGGCCTCAGAAAAGAACATAAACAAAGCTCCACACAGTATGGCCCCTGTCAACACTGTCAAGACCCTGCTGCAGCCAAACTACTCTGCGTAGCTAGAAATGGGTTTAAAATGAACATTAAATAGGGTTAGCCTGAATGGCTATGGCGCCAAGGAGATAATTTCGGTCTGTTTCCACTGCCTCTAGAAGGTTTTCTCTTGTATGATAATAGAGCAGCAAATCTAATGGGAATATATTCACAAATATTCACAAAGATCATTAAATGTTTGTTTCCTTGCTTTACAGCAAATCTCTATTACTTGGCTAAGTAGTTAGACATAGAAATTTCTAATAAGAAGAATCTGGGGGAATTTTACACTAATCAAATCAATAGGAGTCCTATTAAAGTTAGACACAATTATGTTAAGTAAGATCTAGATATTTCCACCGGTTTATTGCACTTCATCCAAGGTTCTGTAAAAGTAACCAGGGGAGTCTTAGTGTGTATAGGGAGGAAAGAGAGATGACACATTGGAACACATGTAGTTGACAATATGGCTCAGGTACTGTCTAGTAGGCATATAAATTGATGGTGTAAGACAGAAAAGGGTAATTACCCTTCGTTCTCAAGAGATCTCTCTAGTTGAGCTGCAAGCCTGGATCTGAATCTCGATATTTTACAAACACTCAGATCCCTTAATCCCTTTGGCCTTGACTCCTGATCTTTAAAATGGGGGGTACACTCCAGTGATTGGCCCCCACGAGGAAAACCACAGTCACAAAAAAGTTCTCAAAATATGGACTGCAGGCTGCTGCCATTCTGCAAGCCATGTGCCACTTGTCCACTGAGGCACCTGGGGGCAAGCATTAGGACACTTATTAACAATCATACAGAGTAATACTTGGTGTAATGAATCAAGATTTGTAGGTACTTCTCTAGGAAAGGCCTTCTTGTTTTATCTTTTTAGTAATTTGTATGCAAATGTATGTACTACATTTATAAGAATATAGAATTATCACAAGAGGTTAAACCGAAGGTTTAGAATCTGCTGTCTGGCTAGCACAATACAAGGAAGATTTGTGCCAAGTATTTTCCTCAGCCACATCCATCCAAAGTGTTGCTACCTCTGAACAGCACATTTCTTGTCACTGCTTCATCAATTATGTTTTTATTTTCATTTTCTTATTAGTGCGGGAAATCGAACCTAGAACCTCACCCATGCCAAACCAAGTCATTTTAAATATTACTAGGAAGGTGGCATTGAAAGCCAAGAACTATGGTTTAAAAAAAAAAAAAAAGGATTCTTACTCCCCACTCACTGGCTTTGCCCCACACACAATGGTCAGGACAGTAAAACAGCATGTCACTAATGTTCTATGCATGCCTATTAGAGCCAGGGCCCAGTGTCCCTCACCACTAAAATAAAAGAGAAACCTTTAATACAATACCCTAATGAGAGCCCTGTAAGCAACAAACTGAAACCAGCATTAGCAGAAAGAGAGAACAAAAGGCTCCAAGTCTCTAAAACCACAGAAACTAATACAGAACAACAAGCCACATGTGGCTGGCCAGGCATGGGAAATATGCACAGACCTAAAAGATTACGGGCTTTGTGTCTGTTTTAAGGGGAAATATCAATGATCTCAGTAATTTTTATGTGCACTGCACATTCAAAAGACAATATTTTAACCCTGAGTTCTATACAAAACCTTCACCTTAATTTCATGTCTTTTTCCAGAAATTTTAAAGTGTGACTTCTGGAAAATTTAAAGTTATATACAACGTTTGATATTAGTAATACTAGTTAAGAAAACATGGTAAATTCATAAAAATACTAATCGCATTTTCCTTTGACTAGGACCTAGACATTTCATCTGCATCTCCTCCAAATCCCACATCTCTCTGTTGGCCTGCCTGTATCTCTCTCTCTCTCTCTTTCCCCATCTCTCTTTCCCCATCTTTCTCTCCAGCTCTCTCTCTATATCCAATTCTCTCTCTCTCTCTCTCTCTCTCTCTCTCTCTCTCTCTCTCTTTCTCTCTCTCTCTCTCTCTGTTTCAAGTTGAATTTAAATAATGGAATATAAAGATGTCATCTAAAGCCAACCCTGAATAATCATGCCTGTAACCCCAGAATTTGGGCAGGCGAGGCAAAAGAATCAGACAAACAAACATGTCATGTGTAAAGACTAAGTTTTGGTCATTGAGTAGGTCTCCCTGCTAGGTCAGCAATGGAACTACATGCTACATCTATGTCCTGATAGCACAATCATTTACAAGAAAGAAACATACTAAGAGAGTGCAACAGAGATTCCCGAATCCCTGATCTCTGTTGAGTTTAGGAAATTCCTACTTCTGGTTACACCACAATACCCCAGAGAATAACAATACCCCATATTCAAATCCTTTGGTCTTTTACTCAATATGCATGCCTGCATTAATTAAATGAAGTCCACATTACTCCCCAACTGTAAAAACAACATAAGTAAGCCTATTTATAGTACGTAATACAATTTCTTTCTTTGTTTATAGCAATCACACCCTAATCTTTTAATGTCAATTTCAGCACAGAAACAATAGAACACATGTAATCCATCCTAAAGTCACACTCAGACATAACTATGACCCAGCGTGGTGTAATTCCAGATTTTCAATAAAGCCGCCCTACATTTTTCTTCTGTAACAAAGCACATTCCTCAGTGGATGCTCTGGGAGAAGCCTAATATGGACATGATATGTCTGATGTCAGCTAAAACTTAGTGTGTTCAACAGCCTTTCCTCTCTCCTTATTCTCCCTGATTCTACCCACCTTTATGTTTTTGTCCCTAAAATTTTACCCTTTCCACAAGTATAATCTTATCCAGTTCATTTAATGCCTTCATAAATACTACTTAAGAGTTTTGTTTCCTTTTTGATGTACTAGGGAACTTAACCCAGGATCTTGTACATACAAGGCTCTATCTATCACTGAGCTGCATGTGCAGTCCATAGTTCCTAGATTCTTTTGCTAGTTTCTGATCTGTACTTATCTTTCTGTGGCTGTGACCTTGATATTCAGTTGACTCCTGCTCTTCTTTGTTGCCTTTCCCTACACTTCAAAGCCTTTTTAGTGACAACTATTCACAATCTTCAATCTAGCAAACTATTTTTGATCAATATCTACTAAAACCTTCTACTTAGCTGTCTTCTTTCCTTCTTTAATTCAACATGACCAAATTCTAAGCACCCTCATTTTACAAAGTAAAGGACTATTGTGGCAGGTGTCATACTTAAACTGTATCTTAGAAAACTTTTATCTTATAGCTATAGAATTTTGGCATTTAAACTGAGTGTCATGGGTGCCCAGCTAATATTACATTTTCCATAGTCTATTTGACAACAAGGCGTAACCCTGAAGATAAATTTTGAACAATAGATTACAAGGACTGTGGGTTATCTTTGATATGACAAATATCCAAGGTGAGAAATTTATAAAGAGAAAATATTTGAGTACATTATACAGCTTTGTAGATTTCCAACACTGGCTGATTGGACCTATCACTTCTAGGTCTGGAAAATCATTTATTTCACAATAAGAAAGGGAAAGAATGGTAAGAGGAGCCTGGGGTACTGCTGTTCCTTTGAAGGCATGACCCATGTGACTTGAAGATTTCCTTCTGAGTTCTTTCTATTAAAGTTTCCCTAACCTCTCAATAGTCCTGTCTTGTGGACTAAACCTACACAGGCACCTTTAGGAGACATTTAACATCTGAACTAGAATACAGTTAACAAAGCACACAGCTCATGGGTTATTCTCTCAGGCTCAAAAAACAAAATTATGAAAACCAGCCATCTTCTTCATCACACTTTGCTCTGAGGCTGAAGTAATAAAATGTCTGAGACATGAGCTACAGAGAACCCAGACTTCTCCTTGGCTACAACAGACCCAAAATATTCTAACTGACACTTGTACTCAATATTAGACCAGACATTTTACATCAGGCAATGTCTGTATTGGAGAGAGTTAACAGATGTCAGTGGGAAGTAGAAGCAACCATCCTTTGCCAGCTCATCTCTGTCTCACTGTCCATACATCTCAGTCAGCCATCCCACATCCGAGGTCAACCTCAGGGGGACATCTGACTCATTCTTCATCATTACCCATATGCAGTCACACATCAGCTTTGCTGAGGATTGCTGCTCCATCTTTCTAATCTGTGACAACAGTTATAGTTCCCTGATTTTTTAAATTAAATTTAGGTTCCTGTTCAAGACTATAAAGAATCATCTTTCCATATAGAATATTCAGTTTTCTAAAAACGTTATCTCTGGTATTAATACAGAATTTTTGACAATTGAAAGGGAAATAGTCAATGAATGGGTGTGTAGCTATTCCACCAAACTCAAGTCAACAATTGCAATGTAACATCTGCCACCTGAGAATCTTATTTTGTAATAGGAAGATGGTATGACTTATATGATTAACTAAAACAATATTTAAGTAATTTCTTGATGATCAACCTACAATGATGTATGTTGCATGCTCAGGATATTTTCTAAAAAATAATATATTTTAGATGCATTACACGAAGTATAGATGATTGTAATGAGCCATCAAAAGGCTCGATATTAAATATCCAGATAACTTGAAATTTTAAGCACATATAACTAGGAAAATCAAAAACTTTAACAAGAAATTCAATAATTTACTTATCATGCAAATGCAAAATCCAAATAAGAGTTTGGTTCTCCAACTCCTAGCTAAGGGAGAATGCTGTTTTCTTCTGAAACACCACCAGAGCCTCTCTGGAAACTGGATATTAGATTAGAGGATGAGTAAACAGATTCAAAAGGCAAATCCTTTAAGGAGGAAGATAAAATAGCTACCAGAAAGGTTAGGTGAACTCCAGAACAAAATTACAGAACATAAAGACCACTGTTTCTCACACAGCTATGTGAGCAAAGCACAGTTTGCTAAGTGGTACACAACACATGTGACCACTGTCCAATGCACAAAGCAGCCAAGATACTGTCATGACAAGGTTCAGGGGAGAACATGAACAAGTCAGAAACAATAACACTTAACTGAGCAAGGGACCTACAGGTATGTGGAAATGTTCTCAGTCTCAGAAGTTTTAGTGAGTTCATTTATTTAGAGATAGAGGTTAGATTTTTGAACCATACCTTTATCTAAATTATCAACTATAGAACTTTGGACATAGATCTTTGATCCCCAGATCACAGTTTGCCAACTTACATAAGACATTCAGTAATCCATATGCAATAGTCCTATAAATTAAGATAAATAATATAGCATGCAGAATATCCTTAAATGAAAAATGTCATGCAAAGGTCAAGTATGTTCGTTCTGCATTTAATGATCTAACGCCTTTTGGTTATGTTTCTTAACACTGTAGAATCACATTGGGTTTATTCTGATAAGAAGAATGCTACAGTTAATAGTAACTTACGCACAAAGCATCTAGAATTAAGACAGAGAACAGCTCAGACACTGGCTAATTCCTGCCATCCTAAGGACTTTAAAATGTTTCTCTAAGGTTATTTAGTCAGACTGTGACTATCCTGCAATTCTCATTTGGGTTCAGTTTTCTTACATTGAAAATATAAACTGATCTCTCAATGTCTGGCCCAGAGGGAATTAGTTACTAATAAACAGCCTCATCTGAGCTATCTCATACTAGTTGATAAAACAACAGACATCTTAGATCTTAGCTGCTCTACCCTTAAAAAGGAAGAATACTTGAGTTGGATTTTTACAGACCAAGAGCTTATCAGACACTCTTGAATCCATCCCCATAACCAAAGAGGCGGGTAATCCTATTTACAGTCACTTTCTCCTAAGATTAGCATTAAGCCTCAGAGCAGAGTGGCCAGTTCACAGGCAACAGCACCATTCCAAGACTCTGCAGGCCTGCAGAAGGCATTGACACTAAGCATCCTAGAGTGATAGGTGCATACTGTCAGATGAAGATGGAGCAGATACATGATTTCACAAACAACTCATCTGCAGCATGGCACAAAGTGACAAGACATTTGACACATTTTCCTGATGAGATTCTAGAAGCCATCCTTTAGAAAAAAGTCATCGACATGATCTGCTTCTTAGTTCAGTCTCCAAGGTGCTTTTTGGAACAGGGCTGAAGCTATGTCATTGAGCTTTACCTGACTTGCCTTTGAGTCTGAGCCAGTCTCAGAACTGGAAGACAGCAAGACTCTCAGAAGTGCACTTTGGTAAGTTGGTAAAAAGAATCTCTCTATGTTCTCCAAGCCTGTCAATCCATCCTGGTTGTCTGGACTTCAGTATTGAGACCCATGTCTCTTGGTTTCAAAAGAATCTAGGTGCTTTTTCTCCACTGAGTAGTTTACTTTTTCTGACTTCAGTTAGCATCAACTTGGTGATATTTGCTTGTACTCTCCTTTTGCCCAGAATTCTAGTCCTTGTGTTTGGTTCCATATCACTGGCTATGCAGAACTAACTGGGAAGGAGAACTTTCAGTGTGTGAAAGCATGACTCCTAGCCAAAATAATCCATCCACCCTGCTCTCTGCTGCTTCTGTATAGCAAAGACTTATTCTACCAGCTTTTGCCATTTGGTTACAGAGAGAGCTAAAAGACAATAAAAATAAAAAGAAACAATGCAAACGTCACAAATGCAGTCGAGAATCATTAAAGCACATGAGATGTCAAGGATCCTAAGAAAGATTCATTCAAGTAAAGACAAGAAACGCCTATAACCTTTTAAGATTATGAACAAGTGGTTTAATTCTTTTCTTAAAAGGCCAATGTTAGAGATGAGTAAATAGCTCAGCAGGGAAACACTTGTGAAGCATATGCCAGACCTTGGGTTCAATCGACAACACAAGAAGGTAATTAATTGGCTAATTAAGCCAAGCTTATTAAAGAGGAGCTGAGTCATAGACCTGTTCTGAATGAAGTCAAGTTGAATTAATTACATGCCCTTGGAGCATGGCATGTGTGACATACTTGAAACACATCTGCAAAAATAATAGCTAGCATGTATTGTTTCACAGGATTTGATGTGCAATATTGAAAAGTGAACAAGACTCAGGGCAGTGAGGGGCAGGTCAGGATTTGCTGTACTCAGCCAAGTCTGTGTTATCGCTCAGGCACTGAATCTCTTCAGCCGCCTGGTCGGACTTTCCCAGAGTTCTGCATACACCAAGCAGAACAGGAGAACGAACTCATCAATGAAAAACCACGAGAACATGTTTTAGATTTTTATACTTTTCTTTAAACAGGCAAGTTTAACGCAACAAGTAAAGTTTCTTGTTTATGTAAACCTCTTTCTTAGACCAAACTAGAAACTTTGATGACCTAAACAACCCCCCTAAAAAACAAGGCAATTAAAAAAAAACCCAAATTAAGAAAACAAACAAACAACAAGAGTCCAAAGTTATTTTAAACTAATGAGGGGAAATAGCATTGGCTGTGGATTTTAATAAAATATTTATTCTAATTGGTTGTGTTTTTAAATTTTACTATGCATTTAAAAAAATACTATAGTAGCATAGGAGCGAAAGCTTGAATAAATATCACCAGGCATCTAAAATAAAATGTTTTTGTAATTAAAACCAACTACCCCCAAGTCCCCATCCATCTCCACTTTATAAAGCATGGAGGGAACATGCAAAAATATTTAAACTTCTCAAATTTAAAACAATACACAATCTTCCCTTTTCTATCCTTTGGCCAGACTATTCTGCTTCATCATGAGCAATATATGCAAGATATAATTTGGCCCTTCACCAGCTCAAGTATCCTAGTAATTAGAAAACTCTGTTTCCTCTCTCTGATGGCATGCAAGTCTGATGAACTGTTCATGTATCTGAAGAATTCCCTCTAAAACTCTGGTTTTACAGGTCTCCTTCCTAAATTTTTTACAAGTTATATTTTCTTTAATTCAGTGAGAATAATCTAGGCTAAGATTAAAGTATCAGAAAATAATTTTGTTTTATGTACAAGATCTCAATATTTTATGACCTAGACAAAAACTTTGGTTATTAGGCCTGAGGGTGAGTGCTTAGTGGTCAAGCACATCTCTTGTGCATGCAGGATGCTGAATTAGCTTCCCAAAACTGAAAACGAAATATTTCAGAGGAATAGACAGAGCACCAGGTGTGGTGGCTTGGTGGCGCACTCCTTTAATCCAAGCGCTTGGGGGGAAGAGGGAGGCAGATCTCTGTGCGTTCAAGGCCAGCCTGGTCTACAAAGCATGCTCATGACAACCAGGACTATTACACAGGTAACCTATCAGGACAAGCCAAACCAATAAATAAATAAATAGGAATAAATATATGAAGTATAAATAATTAACAATTTGTGACATGTCTCATCAGTTAAGAGCACTTGTTCTTGAAGAAGATCCAAGTTCCATTCTCAGTACCCACATAGCAGCTCACAACTTTCTGTCTCTCCCGTTCCACGGGATAAATGTCCTCTGCTGTCCTGCTTAGGCATCAGGTATACCTATGGTACACATATATTTAAAAATAACAAAAAAGCTTTAAAAATAAATCCTTTCTAAGTGAGCCAGTTGTATATTCCATGTCTTGAGCATCTCATCTGAGATTTCAGCATTCTCTCAGCAGAAACTGTTAATTATAAAGGAAAAGTATGATCTTGGCATGGTAAAGTTCATGGCAGAAGCAAGGGAATAAAAGATTCTAGTCTTTTATTGCCTATTTTCTTTATTTACATTTCAAATGGTATCCCCTTTCCCTGTTTCCCCCCTCCCAGAAACCCCCTATCCCATCCTCCCTCCCCCTTCTTCTATGAGGGTGTTCCTCTACCCACTCACCCACCCACTCCCACCTCCCTCCCCACTCTCGCCACGTATGTAACAGATTCTTTTTGAAAGGCTTTTGTCACTAGTTACAGCAACTGTGCTTTGAGAAGGCCATATTTTGCACATAAAGACCTTTGTCTCCCCCTCAATTCCTGTACTCACTACAAAAACTCAAAAGGCCATGTGCTATCACCTATGCATTTAATGGTGACTATGGCAGGATCAAGGTCACACACTCATTAAGCGGACAGTTAGGAAAGCCAGCAGGTCTGACTCCATCCTGACCAATCCCTCAGATGACCTGTAAGCTGCAGAGTAAAGAAGACACATTTGCCTAGTAATTAGCACTCTGAACCTCATTCCCCAGGGGTCTTAGTGCTCTGTGTTGTTATATATATGACAATTAAACACAAGACAGAGAGGTACTTTTCAAATTGTTAGCAAAAATCAAAGCTTAGACAGTAAGTATTCTGCTTTGTGTATTACTCAATGTCAGAAACACAGACAGTAGAGATAAGGTAAATAACACCAAGAAAGACCCAGTGAGAAAAACCTCATGACTAGCTAGAACAGGTAAAATGTTCAGAAAAAGAATGATTCAGCTAGCATCCATTTACTGAATAAATAGCAGCAGCATAAACATGAAAACTCCCTGAGCATCTCTGTTCTCCAGCCCTTAGCGTGGTGTTCATTTTTGGGCACTTTGAGGGGGACAGGACTTGCTTCCTGGCTTATTCACCGTTTGCTGATTGTTTTAGGCCTGTCAAGATGGATCACACCCTGCAAAGGAAGATGTTTCTAATTTTCTTGCAAGTTTGTAATTTTTTTTTTTCTTTTTGTAACTGACATAGTGCCTAAGCAACTGGCTGATTTTCCAAAGACTTCTTCTACTGGAGTTTGAACTAAAGGCGATATACAAACAGTACCTTGTTAGTGGGTTAATGCATGGTACCCAATTTAAGGTACCCAATTTAAAGGAATCAAAATTTCTATATGTGACTAAGCTTTGACAACCAATGCTTTTTAAAAAATTATTTCTAAAGTGGCATCATGTTCAAAACTGTATTTAGCCTTCTTCAATTCCACATTCGATCAAATAAATTGTATCACATCTCTGTCCAACAATAAGCAACTCATTTATTATTTCTGTTTGTGAAGACATCTTCAATACTGCTATTCCAGTGTCTCAAACTAATATTTTGTTATTTAATGAATAAAATAGGTCTTTTAAAGTATCTGTCTAAAAACTTTAATTTCCAAACTGTTGGAATTAAAGATTAAATGATCAAAATTGTGCTGGTTTATTCATAACTTGCCTATCTATGTATCTACCTATGAATCTGTCTATATACTTATCTATGTATCTATCTATGTATCTACCAATGAATCTATGTATCTATCATATATCAATCACCTATCTATCTATCCATCCATCCATCCACCCACCCACCCACCCATCTACCTACCTACCTACCTACCTACCTACCTACCTACCTACCTTGTTCTATCTATCTACTTTAGTTAGAGTTTCTATTGCTGTGATGAAACACCATGACCAAAGCAATTTGGAAGGGAAGGGTTTATTCAGCTCACATTTTCTTATTGCTGTTTACCATAAAAGGAAGTCAGGACAAGAACTCAAGCAGGTCAACAAACTGGATGCAGAAGCCATAGGGGGTGCTGCTTACTAGCTTGCTCTCCATGGCTTGTTCAGGCAGCTTTCTTATGGAACCCAGGACCACACAGGGACAGCACTACAATGGACTAGGCCCTTCCCCACCAATCATTAAGAACTGGCCGCCACAGGCTTGCTTTAGAGCCCACTTTATGAAGGCATTTTCTCCACTGAGGTTCCCTCCTCTCTGATGACTCTAGTAGGTGTACCAAGTTGACATAAGACTAGTTCTCACACTTTCTATCTCAGATCACTGTACTGAACATTACTAGAACCAATGAAAGCTCCATCAATGCTTCCTTCCCATCAATACTTTCAATTTGTCTCCTATTGCTAAAACAATTTAACTTTTTTCCTTAAATGTTATAAAAATGGGAATATACTGTTCGTAATAACTTTTATATAAGAAATAGATCAGTATTGTTGATTATAAAGGTAAATTCTTAATTTTTATTGAGGAATACTATCCCATCGTGTATCACAATTTATTCCTTTTAAAATATGTATGTATTTTTATTGTCAAATGTATGGGTGTTTACCTGAACATATATGTGTACTTATGTGTATCACCTGCATGTGTGGTGCTCACAGACACCAGAAAAGGGCACTAGATCTCCCAGAATTGAAGTTAGGGACAGTTGTGACTTCCCATATGGGTGCTGGGAAACCTAAATTAGATTTTCAACAAGAATAGCAAGTGCTTCTAACTACTGAGCCATCTCTCCAGCCCCCACAAATTATTCTTTAACTCAAAGCTGATGAATAGTTTGAGATTGTCAGTTATAGGTATCATAAATCAGAGATTTTTATACACATATGAACTCATTTCTCTCAGATACAGAGATATAAACAAAGCATATATGACTCATGACTATGTTACAGTTACATATATTTATCATAATTATTTACTACCAAGTAATTGTCCAAAATACTTCTTCTTTTGGTAGAAAAACTAATAAAATAAAAAAAGCATATGACTCCATAATTTTCTTAAATATTTTTTTTACAATGTGATAGTTAAATTATTTTAAAACAAAGGCATAAGTTTAACTAAATCTCCCACAAAATCCAACTTCTTAGAGATGGTCCCAGTGGTTTCAAATACTACATGTATAGAAATATGTACCTGAGGGTTAAATAGACTAAGTAAGAATTCATCAATGAAATTTTTCATGACTTTATCCATGGTCATTGGCTAAGTGCTCAGGGGCAATGGGGATAAGATGAGACACAGCATTAATCTATTTTCATTTCTGTAAATATAACTATTGGACAAATACTGGATGGGTACCGATATCGATATCATATACATTCTAACCCATAAACTTCCTTCCTTTTGTCTTTTCTTCTCAGTCATTTTCATTTGAGAAATAACCACCCCCATCTCCAGAATCCTCATTATGAATGCTTACTATACTTAGCTGCACAAGAGTGTTTGGTAAATACCAACTTGGACTTGTCTCTGAGTACACAAGCATCCTTGAAAAGCTCTACTGGTAATGTTACTGAGTTACATTGCTCAGCCAGCTCATTCTGCCTTGCCCCTAGACTCAGGGAAATGTGGAGAAGACTAATGAAGCCACATCAAAATCCTCTGCAAGATTCACTCAGAAGTCTTAGACAACCAGTTTGAGAACCAAAAGCTTCTGTGGGACTATGTACACTTCTCTTTCCTAGTTCAGGGTCATTCTCTTGAGTTGAGGGCAACAGTGAAACTCAAGTTGCCATGGGTGTAATTGAACTTCTCAAACTCTAGGCTTGGTCTTCAGTTTCTCTACTTTGCCCTGCAAAACTGAAACATGCAGCTCAGTGCTTGGCACAAGGTTAGTACTCACTCAACAGGCATGGAGAAGATTAATGCCACATGGGATCTTTGGTTATCTTCCTGTTCCTATGAAATTCCCTTATGTCACTACACCGTGACTAAATCTCAGTGGAAGACATGTGTCTCCTTCTCTAAGTGATTCCATCCCAGGACAAAAGTCTAGCTGAGATGCTTACATAGTCCATTTCTAAAATGCTTAAAAGGAGAAGGTGCTGAAAATGAAGAGTAAGAAACGGATGCATCTTGGCAGTTTTTCAGAGCAGGATCTTGCGAATGGGGGCAAGACCCAATTGTGCAAGATCTCATGTTATGTGCTAAGGAAAGAGCTAGGTGTGCAGCTGTGCCCACATTCACCTGAACCACAGCAAGTGGCTTTAGTAAAACTCCCCACAAAAAAAGAAGATGGCTGACTCATGACTCCTCACCATCACTATCATCTCTGGATCACCATCACTATCATGCATGAGTCTGGAGCAGCTGGGGAGCACAAGACATGATGGGCAACAGAGGGAAGACACTGACCTTTCAGCAGGAGACAGACAGGCTATTTGAAAAACAGAACAAAATAAAAACAGTTGAGAGCCTGGCAAAGTGAACCTCTGTGAAGCTGAGGCCAGGTCAACCAGAGGTACATAGTGAGATCCTGTCTCAAATAAATAAATAAATAAATGCATTTATTCACTGAAAAAAAAAAAAAACAAAAACCCAGTAGAATTTGGAAGAAGAAAATACAGGAAGGAAATACACGGGCATTCGGAATCACTGTGGTGACAGGGTAGAGGTGGAAGGGAAAGAAGAGTTGAAAACTCTCACTATAGCCTCACTTGTAAAGAGACAAACAAAAAGAAAGAAAAAAAGAAAGAAAGAAAGAGAAAAGAAAAAAAGAAAAAGAAAACAATGCATACCTGTACATCAACATCATATACACACGTCCCTCTAAAGTGTTTAGAAAGCAGAAGGTAAGGTCATGGATGGAAGCTATGGGATATAGACTACATAAATACTACCTCAGACAGAGGGCAGGATCCCAAACCAGAGACGAGAGCTGGGAAGCATGGTCCACAGCACTGAGCAGAAGGACAGAGGAAAACTGGGCCCTGGTTTGTACACAGCCCAACACCACTGAGACTGTTTCCTCCTCTTCTAGCAACTCAATCAGTATGCAGGGCCCAGTACAGTTTGCAAAGTTCCTTTAGGCTGAGGTATTGGGAATCAGGAGTGCTTGCATTGTCCTGACTCCAGGAACACAGAACAAGTGTTGAGTGCTAACACACTGCGGCAGAGAGGGCCAGCTTGTAGCTCTGGTCTAGCAATAGGGGAAAAACAGGGAATCAGGATTTCAGGGGCTAGAGATGTAGCCCAGCTATTGATGTGTTTGGTTAGTATTCTGGAGACTCTGGATTCAACTCCCAGCACCACATAGGTAGAATATGTCTGGCATAAACCTGCAATCTCAGTACTTGGAAAGTAGGAGAGGATCTGAAGTTTAAGGGCATCCTCAGCTACTTAGGGACTGATAACTTATTTCTCCACTGGGAAAATGAGCCAGTTCAAACCAGATTTTAAAAATATATGGAAACATAGGTTTATTGGGAAGCTGTTCATGGTCCGATGAGTTCACAGGCCTCAAAGAAGTAGGCCAGGGAAATCTCCAAGTGAAGAGAGACAGAGGGGAGGGGAAAGAGAAAGAGAGAAAGCCCACATGCACAGAGAGAAGGCAAAGGGGGTGGGGAGTGAGGGGTGGAGAGAGAAGAACCCAAAAGGTCTGAATTATATAGCAAAGAACCTCTAGGGGAACCTCTAGGGGAAGGGCAGCCCAGATCCTGGGCTGGAAAGTTCAGGGTTGAGGGTGGGGCATGCCAGATACGGACTGAGATGCTGGGAGGACCTGGAGGCCAGGTATGCTTTGGAATGTAAAATATCCATCACAGCTGTTTGTTCCAGGATCTGAAACCCCAAAGGGACTTCCATTCAAGAAGCTACCAAGGAAAGCTCTGAGCTACAGGATTGGTGATCAAGCAGTCAGTTGCAAGTGACTATGCATAGGTGTTAAGTGATGGAAAGTTGGACACTGGGAAGGTAAAGCCCACCAACCCTCAGTCTCTACTACCCCTAGGTTTGGACTGGTGCCTCTACAGGATCATTTCTCCATCCATAACCAGACCTTCTAAGGTACTAGAGATTTAAGTCAGCTGGTAGAAAGCTTGGAGTCCAACCCAAGGAACCCTGACCAGAAAGCAGCAATCAGAATTGGCTCAGCCAGTAAACCACACCCTCTGGCTGCTAGGCAACCACCTCAAAAGAAAGTTAAGGGTGCCAAGGAGCACAGACTGGGTTCTCACCGGATTCTGAGCTAAAGAGAACCCTGAAATGAACATTAGTAGGCAGAAGCTTAGATCACTGCTGCTATAAGGATTACTGGGCAGTACTGCTGACCTCATTAGTTCCCCATTACCTTCTTGTACTGTATTTCTATTTTGTTCATGGGAACTTTTTTCCCCTAAAGTTAATCATTTCATACATTTGTTTTTATGCTATTTCAATCCATGCCAATCTGTTTCTTTTCTGTGGTTCTGAGGGTTAAAACCAAGGCCTTGTACACACTCAGCAAGTACTCCACCAATCTGCACACACAGGACTCTCTTTCCTTCAGAGCTTCCTATTCTGTCTTCTCGTTTTCACATCTAATTTCTTTGTCTTCTCTCATTCTGTTCTAGACTCACAAAGAGGCCCAGGCAGGGCTCTGGCTCTGAGTCCTATGTCAGCTTTCCAAGAGCTATGATTGTGTGAGCACCACACCCCAGTTTTAATTTGCAAGTTTTAATCCTTACTTCCTATTCCTCTCTCCCTTGTCTCTTTGCTTTTTTGAATTAAAAAAATTCTGTTATATGGTTTTATCTTTCTCATCTTTTAAAACTTTCTTTTGTCTTATCATTATTAGCTGAGCTGTTGGGTCACTTACCCTCCATGTTCCCCTTTACTAATTTTTTCATTCCTTTTCTATTTTCTAAACATGAAAATAAAACAAAATCTATGATCTTATATAATTTATTATTTGCTATTTTTTATTCTTAACCATTAATTTTAATCAGTGACATTTTAATGACTATTTTTTTGTTAGATATTTACTTATGAGTATTCAATAAAGTCAGTCAGGAACCTAATTTTAATGAAGATACATTTGCTGCCATTGTTCATGCCCTTTGATTTGAGAAATAAGAGACAGGACATTGGCCTAAGGACCCAGGATGAAAATCCCTACAAAACATTCTCAATGCATAAAACAAAATTGCATTCCTTTCCTCCTCAAGTCTTGCTGCTAGTAAACCCAATACTGGACCCATTAAAGCTGGAGATATGCATTCTCAATAACACAAGGCCAGAATAGCCTGCAAGAGGAAGACAACACCACTGAATCCAGGTCACACTAAGGTTTATGTCCCTCATAGATACACAAATGGCAAGAGCTGACATACACGGATGGGGTCTTGTGAAAGAAGAAATGATGATTATTGTGGCTTCTTCAATTTAATCCTTGGTCGACATTTTCTCCTAGACATAACTGTGATCAATCTGGAGTTTGTGTGTGAAGATAGCTTGGGTACAACATTTATTTATGATTATTGAATGATTGCGATATATCAGGCTTCCTCCTTTTTCGTGTGTGTGTGTGTGTGTGTGTGTGTGTGTGTGTGTGTGTAACATATGCATGCATGTGGACCTGTGTATGGATGCTAGAGGAAGTCTTAAGTACAGTTCTTAGAGAGATGTCCCATTTTATTTTTAAACAGAGTCTCTCATTGCCTTCATCTTACTTTGTGTGTGAGGCTGACGGCCAGCAAGCCCTCGAGACCTTCCTGTCTATATGCTCCCAGCTCTGGGACATAAATCCTTATTACCATACTCAGCTTTTTAATCAGTGCTGGGAATCAAGTGTGGATTCATGCGCTTTCAAGGCAAATGCTTTAATTAATGAATCATCCCCTAACCCTTCCTCCACTTCCATTATTTCCTACATTTTGACAATTAAAAAAAAAAAAATCTAGTCTAAAGTAGAGGTAGGAATGAAAATAACTTTAGTCCATCTCTCTGGATTGTTAGCACCATGACTGGAGAAATGAAGGCCACACAAGCTTGAGGAGTGGATAATCCTTCATCTCCCTGAAGCCATAGCAGAGGGCAGAGGAGACTATTTTCATCTGATTGGATGTTCTTCTAACTATAACTTATCTATGAAGATGCTGACACAGATATATTTTACATTCTAGTGATGACAGAACCCATCTTGCCCATCTTTTAAAGCATGACCATTGGGGAACAGAAGAGTTATGGCAAGCAGGACTATGCTTCTTTGTGGCAGAGAAGAAAAATAAAAAACAAAAACAAAAGCAAACAAACAAAAGACAGACATGCAACTCAAACTGGACTTGGGCTTAAAGAGATGCAAACCAGCACCTGCACAGACAAGGCTGGGGGCACTCACCCTTCCAGAGCCTGCTTCCCTTTCTTCTACAATGGATTTCCCCTTTTCTGGAAGATCTCTACACCCTTGACATCTTCTCCAACTGAAGTTCTGCCCAGTGTGGACCATTTCCTTGGCCCTTCTCACCCTTTTCTCCTCTTTTCAGGGGTCATCGGGAAGAAGGGAAGAATCATGGCGAGGGTAGGGGGATCAGAGTCACCTGAGGAGGTTGTCAATGCAAAAAATTCAATGATTGATTCAGTTTCTGCTGGGTTTTTTTCTTCTTTTTCTTCTTCCTCCCTAGACAAACTACCTGATGTCCAGTGCTAAAGGGAATCCTGGTTATAAGGGGGGAAAGGAACGGAGTTGAGTTAAAAAGACTACCAGCCAAAGAATTCAGGAGAATTTATCCACACATCTTTCTCCAGAAGGCATGTCCCAGCCTGTAAGCTATCTCTGAAATACACAGGCTCTGGTTGCTAGTGGGTATCACCAATGGTTAGTGCAGAACCATTTTCCAAAGAGATCAAGGTGAGAAGTGGAATGTGCATTGTCTAAGATCCGCCCTTGCTTCTGTTTCTTTTCATGAGAGCATAAAAGAGGGTGGGAATATTGCTTTGGTTGTCTCTCTAATTAGTGGTAATAAGAGTTCGTCCTACATACAGTAAAATGACTGTCGAGATCCTTTTCAAATGTCACCTTTGCTCAAAACCTTGGCATGTGTCCTCATTGCAATGTTGCTCCTGTCAAGGGACTTCCAAGTACATAATAATCATTATCATCTTAGCAAGAGACATGATTCCACAAAGAGGCTTAAGGATAGAGGAGTGGTTTCTAATAACATCAGTTGATGAAGTACCTGATAAAATTGAGGAGTGAATGAAGAGTGTGAGCAAGTCATAAACCACTGGTGATGTGCAGCAGTCTACATTTTGAGAAGATAATGCTGATGTAGATAAACACTGAAGAAAATAAATACATGAGTTAAACAGAAAGAACACAGTAAGATCCATAGGGACGATAATGACCACAGAGACAGAGTCAGTTTAATCGTGGGTGGTCTGGTGAGGAAAAATACTGTAGACAAATATGAGGAGGGAATGGTCTGGTGATTAAAACAGGACAGTGGTATCTATGAGGTCATATCCAAATGCCAACCTCAAGAATGGCAGAGAAGATAGTTCAAGAAAAAAGGTTGATATATTAAACAGCAAGCTAGTTACTGTAATGAGTCATATGTCAGCTATTCCTTCTAGAATTTTCCATGCAGTATAGGTTGCCCTGTATGAGATACTAATTATATCTCAATATGAAGAAGCAACAGAAGCGTTAAAGATGCTCAAGCAATCTGAAATTTAAAGCCCTAGCTAAGACGGCTACACTCGTTCCTCCTAGGAGTGATGGTTTATTTATTGTGAAATAATAGTGAAAGAGTTTGTAACTACATATAAAATAACACTTTAAGCAGGCTTTTAACTCTAGAGAAATGATTTCAAATCATGAGCATGAATGAGCAAACAAAAGCTACAGGTCTGTTACAATGGGCATTGTAATTACAGAACATAAGCAATACTATTTCCCGAAAAAAAACATGTGCAACAAGGGTCCACTGAGCAAAGTGATCAGCGGAGATACCTGAACTCCTGACAAATATCAGAATGCTTTGAACAGGGGAACTTTTTTTTAAGGGTCAAATTTGGAAGATAAAGAGCAGATAGAGGCCAGGAGGACTTACTCCAAGCTATTTTTCTTTCCTGTCTCATGAACACATATAATCCCTAAGATTTTTCTCATGCATGTGCTTTACTTTGTTTTGGTCAATGGACAGCTTCCAATAAAATGAAGCTTAGATGTGAAAATCCCAATTAGTGAATGAGATCAAAGTTGACTATTGGTTATGGTCATTACTTTAGTGATCCCAAGGCCAGCAAGAGCCTAGATTATATGTCCAGGAGCAAGAGCCTAGATTATATGTCCAGGAGCCCTCCTGTGCCTTGAAATCTGCTTTCCTCTTAACTTTAATGTCACTGATTATGAGTATAATTTTCTTTAAATTCTTGGCCATAGCACTTGTTGCCTTCCCGTTTCATATGTCACCAAATACACTAAACTGCAGTTACCATGCCGTCTGATTACTGTCTTTATAATAATCATATTTTAAAATAAATCCATTTCGTTCACATTTAATAGAAGAGTAGGAACAATATTATTTCTGTTTTTAGAAGCAAAGAATTTATTTGAATTTCCTAAATCAGTATTGTATTCTTTCTGGAAGATTTAATATGAGATTCAAGGAAACAATCAGGTGAGGGAGTTTTACTGTTCCGTTGGCTTTGGACAATCTCCGTGTCTACCTTCTTTGTGTGTGGCAGCCTAAGGAAGTTGATATGACTGAAATGGGAATTTTTTTTTTTTTACTTAAAATAAAACAAAATGCCAAAAAAACAAAACAAGCAGCAACAACAAAACCAGCGGTTGGTCTGACATCTCCAGATTACCATAATGCAACTTTTAAAACAAGCTATTCTGCCTTTCTCTATCAGTTCAAAGAGCAGAGGTTTGCTTAAAACCAAAATGAACATGCCAATGTTTGCAGAGACCTCTGCCAATCAAGACCTTTTATTTTTTCTTTTTCTCTGATAATGTAATGAATACCAGCTCCAAGTGAATCTGACCTGAGATTCTGATATCCACAAAATATTAGTAAAATGCCTGACAAGGGGGTAAGATGAGAATATATAGATAAATCTCAAGAGAAAAGCTGTCTTGATTTTAGCAGGGTTAAGATGCTACCAAGAGTTACTGCCTTCTGCTTTGCAGGAAGCTTAATGACATCAGATAACATATGGAGAAATATGCCAAGTCTAAGAGCAATAGAGAAGCGTAATAGAGTCATATAGATCAGTTAGGGAAAATAATTCCCTCATTTCCATTTTATGGCTGTCTGGAAAAAAGTGAGGGGGAAAGGGGCCTAAATGTTCTGTGCCCTGTCTGGTCTGATTTCATCTCCTGATGCTCTCGATTTCACTTCATCTATACCACTTGGATTCCACTTGCCATGAATTCTCGGTAGTGAAGCTTCTAGGACAATCCCTTAAACTGTGATACTGAAAGTGTGGTATTTTCAGACACCTTCTTATTCTAGTTAAAATCTGCATTTTAGGGGGTTGGAGAAATTGATGCCTCAGCAGTCTGTTCTTCCAGAGGTCCCAGGTTCAAACCCTAGCAACCACACGGTGTCTCACAACCATCTATAATAGGATCTGATGCCCTCTTCTGTCACGCAGGTAAACATACAGATAGAGCACTCACATATATAAAATAAAAAAAGAAAGAAATCTTTTTTTAAAAAAATCTGTGGTTTATTCTCTGATGAATGGATTCAACACATCTGCTAAACTAAGTCTTTTGTTTTGTTTTGTTTTGTTTTACTATTTGAGGCTAAGATGTATAAACAGTACCTTGGTACTATAATTAGAAAGAAGCAGCGAGCCCTATTCCTCTATGGAAGCACACATAACTGTTACCAACAAAGTGGTGTATTTTTTCCCTGGCAGTGCTTATAAAAGACAAGGGATACTGTTTTCCACAAAAGCATCGGACTGTTTAGCACTGGATATGGCAGGGGGAAAGGAGGAGAGAGAGGCAGAGAGGAAACTGGAGGGAAGAGAATAGAGAGACTGAAGTGAGACAAGAGAGAAAAATAAGAGTGGAGAGGAGATGGGAAAAGGAGTGACAGGAGGAAGCTAGTCAGCACATGCAAAGGAGCTCTGAGTTGCCAGAATCAGAAGTTTTAAATAATTAAATTGATGTTCGAGAGTACAAACGAATCATTTTATGGCTGTTCAGTTTGCCTACATTACATAGCTTGAAGAAAGAGGAGGAAGTTGGTGGACAACACTCAAGCAAAGGCTGATAGAATTTTCAGGGATACAAAGAGCAGCTATCCTCTCTGGAGAGGGCAACAGTGCAAGCTTTACAACACAGAGCAGAGTGAGAGAGTCTGTTTCCATGGGCTTCACAGCACAGGGGAAAAGGTTAGCCTGAGCAAAAGAATGGGTGTAACCTCAGAGAGCAGGAACCAAAGACCCAAGGCAAAGAGCAACAGAAAGCTCATACCGATCTATCTCAATCAACATTAGAAATTTTGGAGATCAGACAGAGTGAGAGAAAAGGAGCTAGAGAGCATGGCACAACATGGCCAAAGAGGAACAGCAGTTTCCAGCCAGTGGTGGGAAGGGGACAGACAAGAAAATAAACAGCAGACTCATGGGAAAAAGAATACTGGGCCCATCACTGAGCAGGTGTGCAGCCCAACTATGCATGGATCCTGGGATCCACATATCGTATGCTTTCCGGGACCCCTCCCCACACCTTCTTTTGGACAATGGACCAGATCAGTGTCTTTCTTGAAGTCATTTTGGAAAGACCTCGTTAAATCAGAAGCCAGCTGGGTGGCTCTGGAGGCAAGGATCTCATCATACACTGGGTGCTCTGAGAACTCAGGGAAACCATCAAGTGAGAGCAGGCCTGTAAATTCAGAGGTTCTCAGCCTGTGAGTCATGACCCCTTTAGGGGTTGAAAGACCTTTTCCCTGGGTCACATAGCAGATATTCTGCATATCAGATATTTACATTATGATACATAGCAGTAGTAAATTACAGTTATGAATTAGTAACAAAAGCAATTTTATGGTCGGGATTACCACAACAGGAGGAACTATACTAAGTGATTGCCGAATAAGGAAGGTTGAGAACCATTGCTGGAGTTAGAGCAGAAAAGCTAAGTCAGAACCGCGGAGAGCTCCAAGTAGTGACTCTCTGGCCTGAGCTATATGATAGGAAGAGCCTTCCTTCCTTCCTTCCTTCCTTCCTTCCTTCCTTCTCCCTACTGAAGCCCAGCTTGGAAGCCAACACCCAGAGGAGGCCATGGGCAGAGTCAAGTGAATCTACTAGGGACAGATGTGTAGGAGCAATGCTGCCTCCCATAGCCCTAGAACACAAAGGAGCCAGCGTCTATGGCTCACACAGCATAAAAGATCACTAGTAGCTTTGTCCAGTCTCTAGAGACAAAAAGACCACCTCCAATCCCTGCTTCTCAACCTCTCTTATGGAGATTATAAAAGACAATCACAACTCACCCACTTGCCTTCCTGCAATCCTATTTAAACTCACTGGGTCATGCACATAAAAGCCGCAACAGTAGGAAGGTGGGAAGAAGGGTTTCAGTGTGAGGAGGAGTGGGGATGAGACAGGGCAACTGGAGACGAGAAAGGAAGGAATGGAAGATGAGGAAGGAGGAGGCAGGGGTACAGGGAGAGGAAGACAGTAGAGAAACTTAAGCGGAGAGACTTGATGAAATTTATATCCATGTATACAATGGTCAAGAACTTTTCTAAAAGCAAAAAATAAAACAAAACAATAACAAAAACAACAACAACAAAAAAAAACTGATGGCAGTAGAAGGCTTCTGAATGTGCACTGACCAAAAATTAATGAAAAATCAGAAGCACGACGAATCTGAGGTGTTTGCAGAAGGTGGTGTGCTTCTGTGGTGAATTGAATGACATCATCACAACCTTAGTTTTGAGCATACATGCACTCTGGATTGCTCAGGCCCTTGTAACATACAGCAACAATGACACCGCCTCGGCTCAGATTTGAGACTATTTTAGTTTTACTAAGCACACAAGGTTTTTTCCTTGTATAGAAATAATGACATTTCACCATTAACACAAAGACCCCTGTTTATTTCCTATGAATATTCTTCAGCATATAAGTGTCAAATTAATGCATCTGTGGACTGTATTGTGTTAGAAAATTCAACTTTTTAAATTGCTGTTTGAATTGCTGATCAGCTTTGTAAAATCTCATACCAGGAATTTTGGCTTGGAGCTAGGACAAAATTTCTACCAGTTGTTAAAATAGCCCTAAATTACCTTCTGTCATTCTATGTTATATATGATGAAGTGCCACTCACAACATTGATTATAAATGAAAATATTATTCAATTGTGAAAAATGTTGAAGATGCTTTTTGTCTTGGAATAGCAAATATTTAACAAGAATTTAATTCTTTATTTAAAAAAATACAATGATAACTATCTCATTAGTGAACAAATTTACTTTAGTGTTTAATGGTAAGAAATCAATGCATACCAAAATTGCCTTGATAAATTTCTTTATAGTTTATTATTAATACATGCTAGATATGCAT
Source organism: Rhynchomys soricoides (assembly GCA_019843965.1). Taxonomy (NCBI): domain Eukaryota; kingdom Metazoa; phylum Chordata; class Mammalia; order Rodentia; family Muridae; genus Rhynchomys; species Rhynchomys soricoides. The sequence goes on from JADRCH010000136.1 coordinate 5,735,450, forward strand.
ATGTATTTTCTATACCCAGGTATCTAGGTCATAATGAAAAAAAAAAAAAAAAAAAACAGGCAAAGGAGACTGGTCAAGAGTTAGTTAGGAAGTCAAAAAAGCTTTGACCTTGAGTCATGACAACTACTTGTCCCAAACCACAAGTCCTCCTTGCTGGCAGAGAAAACAAACAGCAGCAGAGGAGGCCAAATAAAACAAAGGTTCCATTTCACCACAAGGAGCCAACTCAAAAAAACCAGAAAAGCAAGCTCCATGGCAAAGATGTCTGCACTCACCCATGGAGTGACACCCTGGGGTGATGGCAACCAGTTTCTTTCATGTTTTGTTTTTCCAGTTTTGGTTTATGCTGTTGAAAATATTTTAGCCTTTTTTTTTTTTTTTTTCTTTATTTTATATCTCCCGCTTTGGTCTTGACTGCTCTATTCCCCTCTCCATGACCTACAGCTCTCCTTCCTTTCCTCCAGTCCTGCTTTCTTCCTGCACCTTCTCCCTCTCTTGCTCCTCCTCCAGGAGGAGCCTGGAGGAGTCCAGCCTCCTCCAGGCTTTGATTGGGAGATCAGACTCCTGATCTCCCAATCAAAGCCTGTCAAACATGGAGCTTGCCATATAAACTATTCACCTAGCACTTAGTGGCTTTGTTGGGCTTGTTTTGTTTTGTTTTTTAACATTCCCTTGTTCCCCATTCTTCTCTCTGTCTTCTACTATTTTACCCTAGTGTGTGGTCTTAAATTCAGCGCTGCTTCTTCATCCACTTTGCTCTTCTCTCCTTTATTATCTTATGTCATCTAAAATTCTTTTTTTATTTTTATTTTTTTATTGATTTTTCATACTTTATTAACATTTCAAATGTTTCCCCCTTTCCAAATCTCCCCTATAGAACCTCCCTATTCCTTTCCCCCTCCCCTGCCTCTATTGGGGTATTCTCCCACCCACCCACTCTCATCTTCCCTCCTTGGCATTCCCTTATACTGGGGCATCTAACACCCTCAGGCCCAAGGGCCTCTGCTCCCCCTGATGGCTAACAAGACCCTCCTCTGCCACATATGTGGCCAGCACCATGGGTCCCTCCATGTGTATTCCTTGGTTGGTGATCCAGTCTCTGGGAGCATCAGGAGGTCAAGCCAGTTGACACTGTTGCTCCCTTCCTGGGTCTGCAAACTCCCTCAGCTCCTTCAGTCCCTTCTCCAACTCCTCCATCTGGGACCTCACACTCAGCCCTATTGTTGCTGCGAAGCAGGTTGCTGGTATTTCCTGTCCTTTCTCTTCTCAGCTATGTTTAACTAAGTCTTCCTTTTTTTTTCTTTCTCTGTTGCTCAGATACTAACAGCTAGTTTCTTTCCATATCTACCCTTAGGTAAGTCATACCACCACATCTTAGAGTGCTGTCCTTGCTCTTATGGTCCTCTGAAGTTACTGCAGTCTGTGTGGGGGATGGAAGGGTGATTAGTTTTAATGAGCTATTATTCTGCCTTTGAACTGGCCTTATCTATCACCTGTGGTTGGCTCTTCCATTATCTGTGGTTAGTCTTGTTGGCATCCTTCTATGCTCTGCCCAACAGTTACCCAGCAACAACCAGGTAGGTCTGGATTGCTAAAAAAGGATTTGTTCGGTCCTTGCTAGCTCTTTCTCTCTCTCTCTCTCTCTCTCTCTCTCTCTCTCTCTCTCTCTCTCCCACCCTCCTGTCTTTCTTTGTCTCTATTCCCTCTTCAACTCCCCTTCCCATGCCCCAAATAAGCTCTAAACTCTATTCTACACTATACCTGTCTTATATCTTGTACATGAGGGGGAAGAGATGCCTCAGCATGTGCCCACCAAGGCACCCCTTCCACCTCACCATACCACACTCTACAAAGTATGTCCTTGGCCTTTGCGAATAAAACACAACAAGTCTTCTACCTTAAGAGTGGTTCTGGGTAGCATGCCAGACTGAGCTGACTGTTAAGCTACTGAGTGACATCCACAGTCTACTGGGGAGAAACTACACTTCAACTTTACCACAACCAAGTTCTATTTGGAAAGAAATACTTAAAGAAAATAATATAGATTTCTAAAAACAAAACAAAACAAAACACCAACCAATGGCATATTTCCAAATATGCAAGTTTCAACAAAGAAAACACAAGAAATATGATGTCAGGATAGCATGACTTCTCCAAAAGTAAACAACCACACAGTACAGATTTCAGAAAGAATGATATACATGAAATTGCAGGCAAAAAAATCAAAATGATTGTCATAATGTTCAGTGAAATCAAAGAGGACATGAATAAACTGGATTAACTCAAAGAAAATAAAAACAAACTGCTTAATAAGAAATAAGGCAAAATGGAATGTGAACGAATAATTCAATAAACAGGAGCACTATAAAAGAGTCAAATCAAATTTTGAAAATAAACAAGTCAAGCAACAACAAGACCCCCAAAACATAGTGGTCAACCTCACCAGTTTAGTAGACCAAGGAGAAGACAGAATGTGAAGGCTTGAAGGTGGGAGGTACCTTTATCCGTACGGTCTCCTTATGGAGAACTCAATGAGTGTTTTAAAGAAACTAAATACAGGAATAAGACCTCAAAGGTGTAGCTTTAAATACTCTATCATTATTTTTATCTTATTCCAAAATGAAGTAGAGTTTGTAAAATCTGGCTATTGTTACCAGCATCTCTTCCAATAGAGAAAAGATAGAAACCTTCAACATTGTAAGTAAATGAGTCAAAAATATATATAATCCTCACTTGTCTGCAATTATTCAAAATCCTGTTGCTGTCCATGATAAAGAAAGATAGAGTCTGCTATCATTAATACTGCTCCGACATGGACTTCAGGTCTAATTTCTTGAAATTGAGTTCACATTCTCATGTCTAAGAAGGCACATTGAGAGCAATGAGCAGGAAGCATAAGGGACTATGGGAAACAGGTAAGAATGAACTATGTTCACCTCCCTGAAAGTTTCAACCAACAGCCCACAGGAGGGGCCTGCTTTGGTGTCGACTGATTTACTGTGGTTTAAATGAGCTTCAAGGAAATCTTTACTCACTGTTTTATTCTGGAAAGTCATTCCTTAATCCTTCTGCCTATCTAAACTAAATAAATTCTTCAAGGCCCACTTCAGGTTGCATCTCATCCATGCAGCCTTTATCCCTGTTAGATACACACTTTGTTCACCTCCTGACCCCCCACAGTGCTTTGCAGCTTCAGTATATACCATGCCTGAAGAAGGACTCAAGTTTAGGAACTTGAATGGCTTAGTAACAGTCTGTAGAAACCACTGCGCCCTCTCTAGCATTCTGAGGGTTATAGCTGTCCCATGTATTTTTTTGAAATGGTATCTGCTATAGCTCAGGCTGGCCTCAAACTTGCTAGGTAGCTAAAGATACAGTAAATTCCAGCTCCCTCTGCATCTACCTCTAAGTGCTAGGATCACAGAGGTGAGACACCTCTTTGAGATAGATAGATAGATAGATAGATAGATAGATAGATAGATAGATAGATAGAAATTTCTCTGCTATACTTTCTGATAAAATGGAGAGACTCTGCTCTCTTCAGGTCAAATTGTAAAAAGATGCAATTGTGAAAATTGTAGCACTGTCACTGTTAACATTGAGGTTCACCAGTGGACTGAGGACAGATCCTAGCCTGAGCGCAGATCTCCACCTCCTCTAAACTGGTGGAGAAAAAAAGAAATTTCTCATCACCTGTCTCAAAAATCTAGCATTGACGCTCTATTGTATACTCTCTTTTTAATCCTTATGGCTGCTCCATAAGAATAAACAGAAGATATTAGCCATTAAAATTCAGTGTGCTTTTGTTATATATCTAGTCGGCCACAGTAATAAGACCATGCACAGTATTGTGGTTATAAACCAAAAAAATAATCCTTGAGCATGATTAAAGGTTATATAAGGAAGGTGCACTTTATCAGATGTTATTTACCCAATGTAAAATGCAGCAAGGTTAAGGATCATTAGCTAATTGTGCTTTCTTCTTTATTACACTGCTGATTTTCATTTTAGCCATTTACTTAGAAGTATATAAACATTTTTTCGGCCTAAAGAAAACAAAAGCTAGAGGTTATTACTGTTTAATTCATTGAATTGATTGGGTATGCTATACACATAGCTATAGGAACAGCATACTCAAGAAAATAATAAATCTTTCAACATCTAAAACAAATCCAGATTCCACAAAACCTATGTTTGTCTAATTATAGCTTTGTATTTTGATGTGGTTTCCTATGTAAATACATTCTAAGGCCTGCAGCTGGAACATATTATATTAAAAACACATGTGAAAAGTTACGAAGTCCCACAGGCTGGAGCAATGGCTCAGCAGCTAGGACTGCCTGCTGCTTTTGTGAAGGACCTGAGATCAGTTCTCTGCACCCTCTCTGGGTCACTTCCAGTTGCTCCAAGGGATCTGGCACCCTCGTCTTGCTCTGTTGAACATACACACACTCAAAGCTTATGTACACAAACATCCACATCCACATAAATAAAAATCAATCTTAAAAGTCACAAAGTAACAAGTGTTTATTAAGAGTCCCCCAGATCTAAATAGCCATATTAAAAAATATTTGGTGTTCCAAAACTATTTTAGGTTTTCAGTTGATAAGCCAAATGTAACTAAATGTAACACTAAAACACCAACCTGCTAGGGCTGAGGTTATCACTAAACTACCACCCTTGAGCTAACCTATCAACTACCAATTACAAGGAAACACTGATTTGAATCTAAGAATGGACACTTACGGTAAGTCAATCAAACTGAAACAGAGACGCAAAGGTGAACTAGATGCCCTTTTATACTTTTCATAGTTTTATTACTGTTAGATGGCTCAGAAATGGAGCGTGCACATCTGCCAAATTCCTTAGCACAGCAGGAAGTAGTATTTTAAAGGCAATTGCCATTTGGGGCAGCAGTGCCCAGAGGTTCGATGTGAGGCGCTCCCGCACGGGTTAGTGGATGTGGGTGTTCTTCTGCCCATTGTTTCTATGGATGTTCCTTACATGAAAGTTTCAGTATCAGTGGTAATGCTGAATGACAAGACAGAATAGAATGCCAGCTGTCTAACCCCTTAGCACAATTGTACTAAATGTGAATTTTAACAAAGCTATTCCCTGCCTCTCCTTACCATAACCCAGCTTTCTGTTTTTTAACTAACCACATTTCCAAAGACCAAAATCTATCCTTACCTTCCTAAATAGTTTTTCTCCCTAACTCTGGGAAGACATTTCAATCTGGCAAAAAGAAATCTATGATAAGATTTACCACAATAAGTGGTTATTCACATATCAGCCAATATGTAGAAAAATCACACAGATGCTTTCAGTACACAGGCTGCCCTCTGTGTGTACATTTATATTGTGGACAGCATGTTCCATTACGCTCTGCCTAGGATTAGACTCTACCTGCTGAAGGCATAGTGGAGAGAGGATATTATATGTTGTAAGGTAAATTAAAAAACCACATCCCCAAACCATAACCACAGTGGCTATCTGCCTCTATTCACTATTTTAAAGCCACAAATCGTCTTCCTTTGTACTGCTTACAGAAGTTCATGTGTCTACAGCAGCCATCAACCACACACGTCTTCATT
>JADRCH010000136.1:5747543-5778099 GCA_019843965.1 Rhynchomys soricoides
GAGGTGGGGGAGGTATTCCCATTCCAGGGAGAGGAGGTGGGGGAGGTGGGGGAGACATTCCCATTCCAGGGAGAGGAGGTGGGGGAGGTGGGGGAGGTATTCCCATACCAGAGAGAGGAGGGGGAGGGGGTGGGGGAGGAGGAGGTATTCCTAGTCCAGGGAGAGAAGGAGGTTGGGGAGTGGCTGGCAGCATTTCTGGTCCCTGTAGACTGGTAAATTGTAGGGCTGGAGCTGTAGAACTGGGCAGAGCAGGCACTGTTATGTCAGAGAGACAGGGAGGTGGGGGAATTGCCATGCCCAGGTCAGGCATGAAACTGGAGGACTCTGTACAAGGCAGAGGTGGTGCGGGTGGGACTTTACAGTTGTTTTCAAAGGAGGGGGAAACAGAATGTTCATGGCTGGTTTCCAACTCAGAATGCAGAGAAGGTTGGGAGGGCTGTCCCTGACTATCAGACCCAAGGAGAGAAGGAGGTGGTGGTAGTTGTGATGCCCTCTGCATGGCTGGTTGGGCATCCAGCTGCACTGATATTCTCCTTGGAGACACAATCAGAGAAATCTCTGAACAGAATTTTGTCTGAGGTCCAGAGGATGAGGTTAGAATGGCTGACTCTCCACTTTCAGCTTCAGGGGGACTCATAAGACCCTCTGGTGGTGCCTTTGGAGGTGGCAATGTCAGGATTCTACCCTCTTCTGTTGGGGAAGTCTGTATTGATTTTGCCTCAAGAGTTCTTGGAGGCTGTGCAACCTTCCCATGCAATCCAAGAGCATCTAGACTGACATCTGCAGAGGCTGTCAATCCATTCTCAAGTCCTGAAAGGCTTCTGGGTCCCTCCAAGTCCAGGGCTGGATATTGCTTTTCTAGCTCAGCTATTTTTGTACGCAGATCCTCAATGGTCTGTTCCAGTTGCTGAATTACAGTTGCCTGTCCTTCAGACTTCACATCAAAAACTTCCTGAGAGACAAGGACAGTCACAATTAGTAAGATGGTAGAAAAATACAAATATATAAAAACGAATGGGAGAGTTATACACAATCACACTTGGACTGCTTCCAGAAAGATCCTGCTACAGAAAGATTTTACTGAAATTTCAGGGTCACCCCTCTTTTCTACCCTTGGATTTTAAAGTGGATCAGACATACTCCCATTGGATTCTAAAATCCTTGTCTGTCTCACTTTTATACAATGCCAGTGTGGATGAGCAACTTTGAGGGTTAGTTTTAGTGGGTTTTTGTAGTTTTTTTTTCCAGACAGAGTTTTCTCTGTGTAGCCCTGGCTGTCCTGGAACTCACTCTGTAGACCAGGCTGGCCTCGAACTCAGAAATCCTCCTGCCTCTGCCTCCCAAGTGCTGGAATTAAAGGCATGCGCCGCCACTGCCTGGTGAGGGTTAGTTTTAAATGTCAACTTATCACAACCTAGAATCACCTGGGGAAAGAGTGTTAAAGAGGAAGTACCTAAATCAAGTTGGCCAGTGGGCATGTCTGTGGGTGGTTTTTTTGGTGACTTTCATTGAGGTAGGATGGAAGTACCCACCCTGACAGGGCCCTGAACTGTAGATAAGCAAAGAAAGCTAGCAGAGAAGAGAGGAATGAATGGATGCTCTGCTGCTCTTGACTGGGGATGCATCCTACTAGCTGCTTGAAGTGTCTGCCTTGAGTTCTCCTTAATGATGGACTGTAACCCAGAATATAAGACATCTATTATTTGTCCCTGATCACTTGATTTTGGTAAGAGTGTTTTAACAAAATAGAAATAAAACTAGAATAGTACCCAAGAAAAGGGAAGAACATTCTACAAGATAAATATTTGCCTTGCTGACTATGAGTCGATGCTATTAGGATATTCCCCTGAGACTCCGGAAGTTATTTTTGAATTTTAAAGGTAATCACTAGCTTTTACAAGTGGTCAGAGTGTCCAATAAGAATAAGTAATAGGTTATTGACACGTAAAGCCATGGGCATATACATTATAAATGTATGTCATAATCCTGTTATCACATTTACTAAAATTTGAGTATTTTACTCAAAACATTTCAAAAAGTGTTCACCGATGGTTCGCTAACAGTTATAAATATAGATGTTTTAAATGGGCAAATTTTGAGGGTACATATGATTTATGTAATCTTAGGCACACACACAAACCCTTACACCATCATGTTTCAACAATACCCACACAAAAGACCATAATTTTAATATATACAAGTGGTGTCATATATTCTAAGTAGTCAACGGTAAAAGATATCCCTATTTTATTTATTCTATTTTATTCCCTATTTGACCATTGTACCAATTTCCATGCTATAATTAGGATGCTAACAAGCATAGGTAACATAACCAAAATGAAAAACTCGAACACTGAAACTCATCTCAACAAGTCCTTCAAACTTTCCAACTTATCCATTAAAAGATCTTGTCAAGCAGCAATCCGGGGTGTTCACCTAGTTTAGTATCAAAGGCTAGGTGGTAGAAATGATACCAGTTTTTCAGATTAAGATGTGTGGAAGAAATGAATTGGGTTCTTTTGCGAAAGAGTAAAATTTAAAAGCTAACTGATCATATCAATTACTTATTTGGGGCTAAGGCTATGGCTCAGTAGTAGTTTATTTGCCAAGCATGTATAAAGTCTTAAATATGAATCATGTAATGAATGGAAGGAGGAAGAAAAACCTAGCTTTTTTTGTAGAGAAAGCTATATAAATTTTATAATTAAAATTATGTTTAGTCAAATCATTTGGGTAAATGTATAATTTTATGAAAGGATTGAAAGGATCCATCTTCATTTTTTCTGATGCTGTGAAATACTACAGTTGAGAGATTAGCAATTTCCCCTCACATTGCATTTTCACTGTGTAGCTTAAAACATCATGAAATCACTGATAAACTCAACCTGCTAAATGCTGTATTACAAGTACAGTTTAGAGATCAGGAGACAGTAAATGGTGCTTTGTGAGGAAGAGGAAGAACTTAGGGCTGAGCTGAACAGTTTAAGTATTAAATTTACTCATTTACTCTGTTTGTTTGTTTGTTTTGTGGTACTAGGTATGGAAGCTAGAACCTCATGCACACTGTACCATTAGCCCTTGCTATACTGATTTGCCTTTCATTTTGAAGCAATTTCCACTAAGTTTCCCAGCCTGATTTTGGATTTCCTCTGAAGTCTAGACAATCTTTGAACTTGCAATCCCTCTGCATCAGCCTTTGAGTAGCTGAGATTATATGGTAGTAACATTAGGCCTACCTATACATAGTCAATATACTAATATGCATTTTTATGTATTTAATTCACTTTTTAAAATAAAGAGGTAAGTAACACACTTAAATAATTAAAATGTTAAGAAAACAAGGAACTGATAATATAGAAATATACATATTCTTTAAGGTTCAAAGATATTTCAAGTGTATGGCACAGTAAGAAGTAGAATTAAGAAATGGTAGAAGAGCCGGGCAGTGGTGGTGCATGCCTTTAATCCCAGCACTTGGGAGGCAAAGGTAGGCAGATTTCTGAGTTCAAGGCCAGCCTGGTCTACAGAGTCAGTTCCAGGACAGCCAGGGCTACACAAAGAAACCCTGTCTCGAGAAAACAAACAAACAAACAAAAAAAGAAATGGTAGGAGAAATAGTGATACAATAAAGTTCCAATAATATATCTATAATAAATATCATAACTAGTTACGTGGTGCCAGGAAGGAGCAGAATTAAGGCATTTGTAAAGATATTAATAATCACACTACAAAGACAAAAGATTAAATCCTTTTACAGAACTTTTACTTACAGGTAAGTTTATAGACAAAGAAAAAGGAAGGAAAGATGGGATGAGAGGGATTTTCCTGCTTTTTACATTATTTCCACTTCAGAGGAAAAACCACAATTTTTCCAGAATTTGCATTCCTTTTTAAACCATGTTTAACTCATTCCATGAAATATTGGAAGTTGCAATCTTCTTTTTTCCATCTTGGAAGCAGAGTAATTAAGCTCTTCTCAAGCCAAAATGTAAGCTTTTCAGTTCTCAATTTAGCTAAGAGCCATCCAAGAATCTTATCTGCCCTTCCTTATCCAAGGTTATCTGTCAAGGGCTGGCTGGCTCTTGAGGAGGACTAACTCACAGCACCAAATGACAACAGTTTCTGTTGTATTCTTAGGGAAGGCTGCATTGCTTGTCAACAGTAATGTTGATTTCTGCATGGGTTATCTTTCTTTTATTTTAAGGAATTTACATGGTAAATATGGGTCATTATCAACAAAAAGGCCTAGCTGTCTTCTGACCATGTAAGCAAACATTCTATGCTTAAGCCCGCATGAAGAGAAGATCAGCAGAGCCCACCCACTGACAAAGCCACAATTTAATCTTTAAGAGACTGCCAGGCACTCCATGGTCCATGAAAAGTCCTCAAGTTAGGATCCTGTTCCCTGTGAGGAGTGCCTGGAACTTAATCTTCCATCTCTCAGGCTACAGCTAGAAGATGCCTATCCAATTCTCAGAGGACTTGACATTGAAGAAACACACTTTGTTATCTTAGACTTCTACCCTTTACTAAAATGCTCTCGGCATTTTCAGAATTGTGCAACAGTTTATCCAATGTTCATGGCAATAGCTATAAAAATTACATCACTCTTTTAAAAAAAAGGGCAAAGTATAGTTGTGACATTTTATGAAGAATCTATATAATAGCTATCTCCTTGTAGATAGATTCAGACAAACCTGTTTTAAACAATATAAAAAGCGATATATTTATATATTACCAATTTTGAGATTATCTGCATTTACAAATACCATTTCAAATCCCTAAATCCTCAAGAGCAGTAGACATTGCTCTCCTACTTGGCTCAAAAACTCTATGCAATCACATAGCCAAAAATTTTCTATTCCTGTATAATCTTAAACGTGGGTGGTGATGGTCAGTTCTTATAAATTGTTTGACCACTTGAATATCACAAAGTACAAAATGCCATTGAGAGAATAAAATGTTCGCCAAGAACATGTTCCCAAGTACAAGATTATTTGATTCCCAGAAAAGAACCCATTACAGTAACATTAAGGTTACAATTGTCACAAAAGAAGCCAAGATATACTCAAGCAAGTTTTTGCTGGGAAGGTAATGGACACATCTTTAAAGCTTTATTATGTTGTGACAACATGGTCCTTTCAGAGTCTACAATATAAAAACTACTCACTGGTAAGTTAATACTAAATTGATTTTGTATATGGTGATATGAGACACATAATTCATTGCCTACCTCACTCAGATTTACAAGTTCTGTTGATTTTATTGTCTCTTTATTGACAAATGAGGATACCACACACATCTACACAAAAGGAAGCTTACTCTTCGGCAAGCCATATAAATTCTGTCATGTTTTGAATTCTACAAGAAAAAAAACAGCTAGGGTTTTGGAATAAGCCCGTGGCATTCCAGATTTACAATAACTTAATGTATGCTAGACGGGATCTCATAGAAAGTAAATCCAGACTTCAAACAGGTATGATTACTTACAACAAGCACAACACAAACAATTACAAATTTTAGGGCAAGTTTCAAGAAAGGGGGAAAATACTAGGACATATGATATATGAGAAATTATGAACAACTTTTCAAGGGCTTGTTAAAGTGGAACTCATTACAGAAAACAAGAGCTTCTCAGAGTTCAAACAGAATGTATGGGAGGAAGGGAGGGGGAGGGCAAGAAAGGGAGGGAAGGGAAGACAGAGAGAGAGGGAGGGAGGGAGGGCGGGAGGGAGAGAGCGAGCAAGGGCTATGGAGTCCAGAGCTGGATACTGGACATATTTGTCTATCCTTCTCTGAATTATTCACTGAGGCAGGTTTCTCAATGAACCTGGAGATTACCATTTCTTCAGCTAGCCTGGTGGCCATGAAGTCCCAGAAATCACCTTTCTCCACCTTACACATAGTAAGTTATGGGTGTACACAGCCAGCCACACACAGCTTTTAATGTGGGTGCTGTGAAGAAGGGTCTTCAAGCCACGAGGGGGTGCTCCTCCACTGACAACATCTCCCTAGAACCTCCAAAGTTTATACTAAAATGAATACTAAATTGTTGAAAATTATAATGTATTTAACCCAAAATGAATCTGGTAAAGTCTATGATACATACCTAAGACATGTGTCATACATGTCAGGAAGACAAGCTAGAAATAAACACTGGCTAACTAGCCATCTTCTTGCTATTTAGCATACCAGTCAATAGATTGATGCAAAGACTATAGAAGTCATTGATAAGAGACCCTGGTAGAAGTGATAATATATTTGAGAAAGGGCCAAGGTAACAAGGAATCAGATCAACAAAAGGAGGGAATCTGCTGCCCTCATTCTCAGGCTTTTGGAACTTCCATTCAGCTATTCAGTTAATATTCTGGCAGCCTGCTGGCTCATACTCTAAGAGAGTGCATCGCTACATTTACCCAGACAGTACTAGGAAGAAAAGCACTGGAATGAGTGTGACTCTTTCACGATCTGTGGATGGAAGGTGCCATCTCCTAAGCATTGACTTCCCTTACACTAACACCCAACTGCTGCCAAATGCCAGCAAATCCTGGAGAAAATCAAACAGAGTGGATTAAGGCCTCTAGGTGGTGATGGAGAGCTCCTTAGACTTGTCATGCTAGCACAGTTGCTCTCCCAATGCTGCTGATGCTCTTCTTATCAAACACTGTGGCCTTAATCCTGGCTATGACAATTACTCAAGACTCCTCCTCATGTCGTTCTTCACAAAACCCCCTCCCCTCTTGGCTCTTACAATGTCGAACTCCACCTGCTCATTTTTTTCTCTAATGCCTTCTCTGCTTTTCTTCTGTTTAGTTTTGCTTTTCAGTAGAAGCAGGGTTTGGAATTTTATCTTTGGATAACTTAGCTGGTGATAGTCAATCAAGGATCACTTTCTCATGCACCTGTCTCCCCTCTCTGTCTGTTACTTCCACTCTTTCCTTCTCATTGCTGCTTCAATCCTGCCTTGTGTCTGCTTGCCTCTTGCTGCTATGTTATGCCCTGCCTTTTGCTTTAAATCTAAACTGTATCTTATTCTCCAACCAACTAGAATGTCCTAAGAGCTTTGAACCCCTGTTAATGGCTGACCAATGTCTCTAAACCCTGGCCTGTTGTCTGAATCCCTATGGTTAGCAATGCAATTGCACTTCTAATCAGTCTCCAGTGGATGCCATTGTTGCTCAGACTAACCTGCACCTGGCACAGTCACCACGCCCACACCCCCTCCTTGGTTATCATTTATACTGTATCATAGAATGCCTCAACTGAGATTCTCAGCAACTCAGAACGGCACTCCTGACTGGCTCTACTGTGACTCTTACCACCAGTCCTACTTCCTTTGCCAGGCAGTTTACTTCCTTGTTAAAAACTTTGGCCTCTGCTCGCTGAGAACAAGTTAATTTCTCACAAGGTTCATAAGGTCTTTAGTGATCTGTATGATGAACATAGCCCATGTCATATTTAAAATATGAATCGCCCTCCTCCTGAAAGGGTCACCTGTTGATGGTGTGATCTCCAATTCATAGGGCTATTGAGGAGGGACTGGATTAAGAGGGTGCCAAGTTCACGAAAGGATTAATCCATGCATGATCTCTTAACCAGGACACTGCATCTGGTTGGAGGGAGTATATCACCTGCTGCAGAATTCTGGAGGCAATCTTATACCCTGGCCCAGGTTTGGTAGGCTTTTGTCAACCGTCCACCCATAGTTGAGCCACTTTGCTCCACTGTACACTGTTCTTTTGTGTTCTGTTTTACCAAGCCTGGGCCTAGAAGCAACACAACCAAGAGACCATGGACTAAAGCCTGAAACCACAAGCTGACATAAGCCTATCCTCCTTTAAACTGTGACTACCACCCCATTACCCATCTGGCCTACTGCACAGGGGATACTGTAAGGATTAAATAAGATATACTCAACCTGTGTCCTTCAAATTCATCATCAGCAAAGCCCCTGAAAATCCTCAGTTATTCAATGCTGAATCACTGGTCCTGAGGTTCAGTACAAATACAAGATTGGATTCCAGATTCCTGCAAGCCTCGGGTTACATTTTGTCACATGATCCATGTATACTTCTTCTTTTTTTTTTAAACACATGTCCCAGATGAAAGATGTTTTATTTAAGATCGGTTGTTGATTCACCACCACTGAACACAAACACTGGCCCAGGACACTATACCTTCTGCTGGAACAAAGCTTGACTAACATGTAGTCTTCTTACTAGGGCCATCAAGGCCTTCTGTCACTGAGGAATGCCAACAGCATTTCAACATTAAGTGTAAAGCCATTTTAAACAGTGAAATCACCAAGAAAATACCCCAGAAATGTACGAGGTGGGTCACTTAATAAACCACAAAAAGGATACTTGTTACAGACATCCCTTTGTTCAAATTTACCTAGGAGAGTACATACTTCACAGAGCAAGATTTTCAACTGCATTGGTTTGCAAATGACCACTAACACACCACAGAAGTGTAAGCACTGCAATCAACTTTAGCTAGTAAGTAAGTTCACAAATACAGAATCCACGAATAATGAGGAGCTCAATGGTACAGCACCAACTTAGCATGTATGAAAGGCCCTGAGCTCAATCCTAAATATTGACCAAAAATAAAAACACCATAGAGATTATCACTCTGCTGTGATGTCAGCTAACAATCTGAGTGTTGAGTACCTGCCATAAGCTCTTCAGATCTTCTTTCACATAAATCCTTCAGAACCCCTCAGGCAGGAACGATTTATAAGCCCATTTTACAGGTGAGGAAACTAAGTCATGGAATAAGATACTTTCCCTGAGGAGAGTCACACCTGCTATACTCACTTCAGTAGCTAACATTTCACTAGCAGTTCAACTTAAGGTCTGTTATGGTTACAATATGTACCCATACAAGTCATGCTTGGAAAATGTTATCCCCAAAGCAGTGTTAAAAATACTCCAAGTAATGGATGGTACTTGGAGGTGATGCTTTGGAGGTTAAATAAGACAGGCTGTTGTCACCAGAGTGCCGTGAATTAGTGGCTTTACAAAAGGATGAGAGAAATCTAGGCTGGCAGTTTCAGTCCCCCTCAGCATGTACTGACACTGCCGCTCCCTGCTGTCATATACTGAGAAAGCCATGGAGGAATAGAAGTGCTACACTCTTGTGCATTCTAGCCTCCATGCCTGTGAACTAAATGAACATCTGGCTTCCACAAAATACCCATTTCATGACCTTCAGGTTTTTAAAGCATCAGGAAACAAAGTAAGACAAGGTCGAACAAAGATTGTCTCTCAACCAAACTGGAACCAGTTTCCTCTGAGGCTTCAGTCTTGTTTTACAAACATTTGACCAAACACTAAGGTTTTTCAAGGCCACACCCTTTGACTGACTCTCTGCTCCCCCTTAGTGTGACTGTGTGAGAAGATGCAAGATTGCCAAAATGTTTTATCTGTTTCAGGAGCAGCAAAAGATAAGGCATCGTCTTTTGAATTCTAAGACAGGAACAGAATCCCAGCTTCCGTCATTGCCAGCTAGCAGACAGAACAAACCTCAGCTCTTGTATGCAGTGAAGAACACTTGTTATGTCCATTCCTGGACTCTCCCAAGCCTCTTCTCATCCCCTCCTCCTCGTTCCTCCTTTGCTCCTTTAAAAAACTCATTCATCTCTGTGCAATCCAGAGTTGACTTTGGTTCACAGTGGAATTTCCCCCTATTGTAGTCATAGCCACTGACTAAAATCTGTCCCTAACATCCTTATCAGTGTCTGCTTCTGCTTCATTCTGACTGTTCTCCTGCTAATTCTAGAAAAACTGGGATTTGTGCTCAAGACAAAAGCCCCACAGCCCACATCCTCTATGAGTAAATTTTCTACAACTGCTCAAAGACATGCCCTTTGCTCTGTCTCATCAGCATGGTCATCATGTATTGATTCATTCATCAAACATTTCTCTGGGCTCTGTCAATCTGCCAGACTCTATGTTAGATATTGAGGAGACAAAAGAAAGTACAGACAGTATTATCTTTATAGAGCTCAATTCCTGTACATAAGTCCAGTGATTCCAAACAGAAGGCATGGACACAAAAGTTCCAGTGTAAGGATTCCTAGGGGCTCTGGAGCATGAGGTTTTTTGTCATGTGTAAGAGGCAGTCAAGATGGAAGAATTTAAGTGCAATAAGGGGACTCATACCCATTTTATAAAAGGGCATCTGAGTGTACCCGAGAGATATGCAAGGGAAGATATAACGGATAGTGGAGTCTTGAGGAAATGACTTATTTTTCCCTAGACCAAGCTGAATCATGAGAGAAGACAGTGAGAGATAAGGCCAAAAGAGCAATGGCAGGAGGGAGGCTCTGTATGTCAAACTCACAGGCCTGAAACCTTTTAGAGACACAGTGAACAGTCCTTGAGTAAGTCTAAGCAGATATCAGGGGTAAACAAGTTTATGTTTTTAGAAAGATAACTCTGGGGCAGCGTGCAGGAAGAGATTACAAGGGGTCAAGATGGGAAGTGAGGGGATCCATAAGGAGACTGTGTCTATAATCCAGATAACAATGGGGTCTGGGCTCAATCATTGCCCAGTTGCATGCCCTGGGCCAGAGGCCACCAGCAAAGGTCAAGACTCTGTAGGAGGAGTAAGTTAAGCTGTCTGTCTAGTCAACTGGACAGTCGTCACCAGAATGTCAAGTTCACTTCCAGTTCTTCATCTCTATGAGTCGTCCCCATCTGCAAGGCTCTTCTTCCTACATTTATGCAAATCAAGTCAATCAGGAAATTACCTTCCTAAGAAACTATTCTTCTAAATTTACAGTCTCTCCACAATGTTCCCTTTCTTTAGTTAACTCCAATACTCTACCACATACACTAAATAGCTTGGCAGTTACACCGTATCCTGTAAGTTGGTCTGTAGCAATATGGGAAAGATACTACCCTATAACTGAAATGACTACTTCTTTTTTGTTCTTCTTTTAAAATATATATTATTCTTACTTTTTGAAGTGGAAATGCAACTCCCATTTTATTAAACCAGCATAATTCCTAACTACCTTCTAAATATTTGTCCTTTTATACCCACAGAGAAGTGTAGGTCTCACCCCTCATCTAGGAAACATCTCACAGCAGATGGAAATCATTACAGAAAACCACAGCCAATCAAATGCAGAGAACAAGCGACTTAGGGTGCTCAGCCATAACTGATACATCTACAACACAACCCCTGCAACTAGCGCTCAGTGATCTTAGCAGAAGAAGGGGCAGAAAGATATGAAAGCTGGAGGAACTGGACATTTGCTTTGAGAATTCATCTCTGAGAAATATCAGCGAAGCTACACTCACATAGTCTCATCAACATGGCGGCCTAAATAAGACCCGAACAAAGACAACACCAATAGCCATGTTTACATGAAGGGGACAAATTGCCTAATAAAAGTCTTTTATTTCCTGTCTCTTATAAGAGTCCTAGTACATAGCAGATCAGATGTTTAATCGTGGGAAAAGCATCCTTTAATAAACAAGGCATTCTCCTTAGCTACTATTCCATCAGATTAGCTTCCTCACATTTTGCTGTCTCCTGTAGAAATGTTGCACAGCAAGCACTGATTTTACACTATCTACATCTGAACAGAGCAAAGCTGTTGGCGCCAGTGTAGCTCTAAGCCCTCACCACTCAGGAGGAAAACAAAATACTCTGTGGCATCCACTTCTTTCTCCACATCCTAACCACATATTCTAACTGCTACCCAGATGTTGACTGCTTCTCATGTTTTAAAACCAATACACAAGAGCTGGGCCTGGGAGCACATACCTTTAATCCCTTGAGAGGCAGCTGTAAATGGATTTCTATGGGTCTGGGGTCAGCCTGATCTACCTAGTGAGTTGCAGGCTAGATAGTGGTACACAGTCAGACTCAGCCTCAAAACAACAAAAACCCGATGAGTATCTCTTCCTTTTTCCGATGTTAAAATACCTACTGATCCCCTTGGAGAGTCCATAAAACAAAAATGATCTTTCCAGAAATGTTGTGTCTTCTCTGATACATGGTATGGTAAATTCTCTCTGCAGGGCTTCAGGCTTTGGTCTGCATCTCTGCCAGGGATTCTGTGATTCCCGTTCTTCCTAACTACCTGCACCTCCTGGACCCACTAGTTAAACACTGCTAACATGTCTATTAGGCACCGAAAGTTTTATTGTGGTCATTCATTCTTCACTGGTTCTAAGTGCAAGCCTTGTGAAGTCATAACTATCAATTATTAACTAGTAGGAACCTGGTCTTTAATTGGCTGACATTATCAATCTTCCCAAGTGCTAGAGTTTTCAACAATTATAATTTTATTCAATTTGCCCATTTCCATTAAAAAGCAGTTAAGATGTTTAGGAAAACATTACAAAATAAAAATCTAAAAATTCTGTTTAGAATTTCAAAAGCAAAAAAAAAAAGGTAAAACTGGGAAGGCAGGGTTCAGTGGTTCACTGGTTAAGACAACATGCTGTTCTGTTCCTTCAGAGGTCGAGAGTTCAGTTCCCAGCACCGATCTCAGGCAGCACACAAGCACCCATAACTCTAACTCCAGGAAACCCAATGACCTCTTGTAGCCTCTGTCAATGCTTGCACACATGTAGGTGCACACACCCGTGCTCACACACAAACATACACACAAGTAAAAATAAATCTCTTAAAACCCAACTGTGTGAGAGACATGCCAGGTAACCAATATGTAAGCCAAAGCAAGTGTTTTTAGAGAAAATGCCTGATGTTTATCTGTTTCTATGCTACAGGATGTAAAGGGGTCTCCTATTTACATTGTAGCTTAAATACCACAGTGTATTTGTTAAAGGTGAAATGTTCTATTTTAACATTTTGGTCTTCCTTAAGTACCAGGATGCAAATTTTCACACTGCAAAAGAGCTTCAGTGGTGGTGTGCTGCTTCCAGGGATATGGGATGCTTAACTACGGGGCAAAGTATCACTCAAAATTCATTCAACAAATTCCAAATACTTTCCGTGGAGAGGACAGGCACCTGCACACACGTGAGAAAGGCAACAGAGGACTGGCTAAACAGTCCTGAATATCCCCTCTTCTGGTTGCAGAATAATGTAGCAGCACAGGATGGGCTAGGAAAAACATTTCTGATCATCACCCACAGAAAACTGGCCAAGAGCAGTCCTTTCCGCCTGTCGGTGTAACTTACAGAGGTACAGAGCTGCCCTCTAGTGGCCAATATGCAAACTGCAAAGGGTTTCATCAACAAAAATATGTTCTCACACTAAAATTAATAAATACAATTTAACACTTCAAAGTTACAGTAAAATTTCAAGAGTTAGAGACAGAAGTGTAATAATAGACTTCTCTTTCTCTATTATAGACATCTGACTCTCAGAAAAGGTATAGTTTAAAAATAATAGAATATCTTTTACAATGAGCTTCTCCTTTCATTTATCCAGTGGTTTTGTAATGAGATGGTACAAAATAGTCACCTGAGCATTATCCGCAGAAAAGTAGATCCATCCTAGGATCTACTTTTAAAATAAAATAAATACCTATGCCTCTGTCAATGCTTGCACACATGTGGGTGCACACACCTGCGCTCACACACAAACACATACACAAGTAAAAATAAACCTTTTAAAACACAGCTGTGTGATAAACATGCCGGGTTACCAATCTGTAAGTCAAAGCAAGTGGTTTTTAGAGAAAAGGACTGAGGTTTATCTGTTTCTATGCTACATGGTGTAAAGGGGTTTCATCTTGACATTTCAGCTTACATATTATAGCTCTTGTATAGCTTTAGGGGAGCTGCTTTTAGCTCCTCCAAATATCATTTAATCAGTAAAAGGAAAAACATGGTAGATATCCTAAAGTACTGCTGTAAGTACTATATAGGTCGAAGAATAAGTACCTAAGTGCTCAGCCTAGGTCCCCTGCGAAGAGCAACAAATGTTCTTAAACGTTCTCATGCATAAATCCAGCTTCAGTGGGAGAGTTCATTTGTTTGCCATTGCCAATTTTACCATTCTGTTTTTATCAGTTTTGCTTTCTTTCTCTGCTTCACCATAAGTGAATTATTTCAGCGAATTAAATAGCCATAGGCTGAGCCCACCAGGCATTTCTAGTGCACCCAGGTCAATACAGGTCTCTCCTCAGACAAAACAACAACAAAAAACCAGTAAGCTAGGAAAACTATTATGACTCTGTCCTCAAAAAGAGATTTAATTCTGAACAAACAAAAAAAGCTCACCTCGCTTGTATTTTCTGGAGAACCTGGAGAGCTAACCTCATAGCCCCATCTTGCTTCCAGGAGGAGCACAACCGTTGATGTAACAATAAATTTATTTTAAAACAGAGCCCGATCTTCACTTTGAAGATTTCTCAAATGTCAGCAATTCTCGAGTTCAGACAGGAGAACACTGTGTCCTATATAATCTACGTGTGCCAATACACATTACCCAGAATCCAAGCTAGGTTTAGAGTTCAAGTGAGATTCCTCTCATCTTCCTTAGGCCAGACTCCATAGAACAGAACACGTCTCATCTCTGTTAGCGTACAATGCAGACTAGCTTATGTTCTCATGTAGTATGAAACCGTCCTTAAGAGCATAGCTGGGGATAATTATAAGTAAGTTCAACAATTCCTGTATATCCAAAAAAAAAAAAAGTAATTGCTACCCATAGTCAATGCTCTGTGAAATGTTTCTTTTCTGGAGATTTTCAATAATTTATCTCTGTGTGTATGTGAATGATTGCACATGTGTCAGAGCATGTGTGTGCAGCTGTATAAGTCTACGTCAGATGCCTTCCTTAATTACCCTCTGCCTTTTCAAGTCTCTCACAAGCTAGAACTCAACAATTTGACTATGCCAGTGAGTTTCCAGACTCTACCTATCTCTGCATCCCCTGGACAGAGATTACAGATATGGGTAGTAATTGATGAAAGGGTCTGAAAAGATAGCATCACATATACTCTGAAATCCTCTGAAGCAATTTAAGACTTGTAATGGCTCAATGACACAGTCATTGCCATCCATGCACAAAGGCCTTGTTCCCAACCACAGCACGATGGAAAGGTGTCTTACTAGATAATAGACAAGCCTTGCCAAAATCATTTTAAAGAGTACCCCTGGGATATGCTCAGACACATCACAGCACAAACATTTCCTGAGGTGGCCTGGAGTTCCACTGCAGACAGCAAATGCTCGCACCAACCCACTGGTTCGAAACAGAATAATACAGATCTTCAAAGCTAGTACTCGGTTCCTCTTGAAGGCTGAATGGGATTGCAAAATGTAAATGAAAACAAACATTTCCCTTTGCCTCAATGGATTCCCCCATGAGCTAATACCAGGGCAGCCCAGCCATCTGTGCAGAGAGGAATGTCAATCACAGGTCTGCCACTGTTTTAAGGTGAATAACAGAAACGAGGATTTGCCATCCTAATAATGTCCTCTTACCTGCTGGACACCGTTTGAGCATTTTTTCGGGCTTTCCAAAATAGAGGATTGAGGTTCTGGATTGGAAAGGAAGCAGACAGTCAATACCTTAAAGAACAAAATTTCCCATTTCCTCAGTTAAAAGCTAAAACTCCCGCTATGTATATATATATCACAGTATGTAGCAAGAATAGTCAGTCTTTTTTTCCAGTTCAATTAGCACAACATGAGAATATGACAGCTTTTCATAAACACATGATGACACTTGTGTTGTTGCCTATTTTACAAATCGCAGGAGCTCTGTGCTCTGTTTAGCGTGCCAGTGTTAATGCCTTTTCTCAATTGTTCTTTATCTCCTCCTAAAAGTCCCTGCTTAGGAGTTTTCAACTGTGTTATTCACTTAGTGAAAGTTCATACATAGGACCACCTCAGTCTTGAAGCACAGGATTTTAAAGTCTTTAAATACTGACAAATTGTTCTGATTTGAGTGAGGGATGACAAATACTGCCACCAAGAGGCAGGAGTAAGAATGGAATCTGAAGGGATTTTTCTGCCTTCAGTCTTCCTAGCCATTTGAGATCCTAAGGGATCATATGGGAAACACACTAGGACGAACAAGTCTAGAGATTCAGTTGTTGTTGTTGTTGTTGTTGTGTTGTTTAAGCTGGAGGGCAGTATCTTTTAAGTAAAGCTAATGTGCAAATGTAGGAATATAAACATAATGACTCTCATCCATCCCATCGTCTGCATGTTAGAGATGTGCAGCCCATCCCTTGGTAAGATGAATGCAGGAGTTTAAGTCCTACTAGGTCTATTCGGGACAGCTGTATATCCTAGACATTGCACATAGCACCGAGCAGTTGCTGTCTGTCAGTGTAATAACTGAGACATGCAAAGGTGATACAGAAAAATATTGTCCAGAGTTTGAAGAGCGCGGTGCCTTTGAAGTTTTCTTTGGACCCATGAGCCTCACAACCTCCATTCAGGCTTCTCCTGCCTTGTGTCACTGCCTGTGATTCTAACCTCTGTAAACACCCCACCTTTGCCACTAGCTCACTATGCTCCTGCCCCCAGGGCCGTCTTCTAAGATGGAGCATACACCCTTCCATCCTTCTACAGGGTCTCAGAGGCCACAGGGGTTACTGTCTCCAGCTTCCTAATACCTGCAATCTTTACCCTTCCTTGGTTGCGTGGTCCCTTCTCTGAGAACTTCGCTCGGCCCTCCCTGTGTACTCTATAATAATTCTCTCCTCACACTGCCCCCGGACTCCCTGATCCCCAGCCCTCTCACGTTCCATAGGACAGGTCCTCACGCACTACATTCCATAGTTCGCCATTTTGCTGCTGATCTATTACTCCATCTTATCTTTTTGAACCAAGAAGTTCAAAGACTTCTGTTATCAAGGCTCGGACGTCACGCTGGTGACGTTGAGAGGTTGGGAGAACTTTAGAAGAGGCAGAGCGGGTCACTTTGAGCATCCCTTATAGGGACAGTGAAATCCTATACATCACCTTTCTCCGCTTCCCAGTTGTTAAAAGTGCTCTGATTCACCGTGGACCCTCCCCCACCTACCCATAACGCTCAGCCTCAGCATAGATCCAAAATCAAGGAACCAAGTTACCAAAAGTAGAAACCTTTGAAATCATGAACCAAAATGATTCTTTTTCATCCTTCAATTTGATTTTATCAGGCACTTTTCAGAACAATGAAAACTCAGTAATCCACCCCATCGCACCGTTCACCCCTTGGAAGCAGGTACTTTGTCAGATGTTTCCTCCTGTTGTGATACAGAACAGGGCTTGCCAACAGTAAGTGCTTAAAATAGTCCAGAATGAGTATGACAATAAAGAAAAAGGAAGCACTGTATCAAAACAAGAAATGGTGCCACCATTTAAAAATAATAAAAAAGAAAAAAACAATAACCCTGTTAGGGAAGAGTAGAGTTTCTTTATGAGGTGGTATAGATCAGTCTTCTATGTAGTTATTTCCTGAACCTCATCTATAATTGTATCTTTAAAAACAAAAACCAGAAAATAGCATAAAACAGCACATCCAACATCTGGGCAAGGGTGGGGAGGTAGAATATAAGCAGATGCCTTTAAAATGTAACCACTGTCCCAGACAGCATTATTTCAGCAGGCTAATCCAAAGCGGATATTCTCCTTGTGTTGAACAAGACACCAGAGTCATCTCCATTTGAACAGAGACCTTTTGATTGAAAGCTAATCAACAGTTAATAAAGCAAACCCAAAATACGCCTCCATCTTCTACGCTTCCTTTTAAATAGAGACCCACAAACAAGTCCTGGCTTAGAAGACATGGAAGAAAGTATCTTTTCTTCTTTCTACTTAAAGGGTACAATAAGAACAAACAGATCTCTACTTATCCTATAGAATTTTTCATTTGTTTGTTTCTACATTAGAGATGCACACAAGGATCCCTAGCTTCTCTCCCTCCCTCCCTCTCCAGACCCCTCTCTCCCCCCCCCTTCCTTCATCCCTCCCTCCTTCTTTCCCTCCCTGGAGTTTGTGACCTGGCAAACTGTCCACAAAAGCCAGCGTCCAGGCTCAGGTGATCAGTGCTAACAAGTGAGCTCACCAGAACATTAGGGTCAGGGAATTATGTCCTAGAACGATTATCAGTGGGGTGCTGGGAACCTCTACACTCAGATCCTCAGTTTCCCTCCCTCTTACTCAGCAGTTACCTAGATCAGGTTTGCCCTTCCTCTCTCTCCTCTCTCTCGCTCTCTCCATCCTTTTTATTGATCCCTTTTGTTGAAGCTGCATTAAAACATCAAAGGAAATTCACATCTCAAAATCCTCTGCAAAATCACAAGCTAGGATGCAGGAATCTAAGGGGGTCAAACGCAGGGTACAAATGAATTAACTCCACAGAAAAAATAAAGCAAAAATAAATTAGAACAGCCAAGATTACAATGTAGTACAAATATGGAAAAGAAGGAAAATGCTAGAATAGAAGAGAGAGAAAAATAAGAAAAAGGAGGTGCCGGATGGAAAAAGAGTGAAAAGAGTCACAAATAACGAAGTTGTCATTCAGTGGGTAAGAAATGATTCCATGCACAGAGCAAATAGTAAGCTTGTGAGTGACCCTCATTCAAGACCCACCACTGGGCAAGTGGATTTGAGAAGATAACTTAGTTCAAACCTCTTCCCCAAAACATGACTGCTCCTTATATAAAGTGAGTAAACCTGATTTCAGCCTTTCTCTCAATCTAAGACCCAAAGACATTTTCCATAGTCACTTTCAGCCAGCTCTGAGACTAGAAGGGACTCCATCAAATATCAGAACAGTTAAAAAGTCAACCCAATGAGGACACTTTGAGCGAACATTCAAAACTGCCACTGCCAGTCCAAAAATACAATATACACCTAAAAATTAATTAGATATTCTTAAGAATTTTTACACTGTACATAATGTGCACATAGTTAGTTAGAATTCCCTGAATTACATCTGCCTTACTGAAATACATCAGCTTGGTTCAAATCTATTTAAGAGACAGATAACTTATTGAATAGAATTTAAATTGGATTATGATTAGAGTCTGATACATGGTAGATGCTTTTAATTCTAACATAGTATGTCACTGGCAGGTAAAAATGGGGAAGAATTTAACATGTTCTAAGTAGGCTCATCCATATGTTCTTGTTTGATTCTTTGATAGTGGAACTATCCCTTGTTGTCAATTGAAGATCTCTTTACTCAGAACCCAGGACACCATCCCCATACCCACGCCTGTCCCATGAACATGAGTACACACAAGCACACATGCATATTCCCATGCACACACAAATACTGAGAAACAGAATCCATCCTTCTGGCTTGTGTGACAGGGAGACCAAGAACAATCACCTCATTCTTGATACTCTTGCATTAGCTAAATAGTGTAAAAGAATTTGGACAAAACAGAAATGGACTGACAATACCACATTGCAGTGTATCATACAAAATTTGTCTGGAGATTTATCTCTGTTTTGATTTATGCGTGCATGCATATATCTGGTTTTATGAATGCCACTGTGTGTCAGTGTCTACGGAAGACAAAGAAAGGTGTCAGACGTGGAGTTCACAGATAGTGGTGAGCTGTTGAACAGCATGTATTCACTCTTCACCACGTAGCCATCTCTCTAGATTTTCACATCCCTTCTTCTTGGGGAGCCATAAGAGAGATAGCTTCTGTATACTACAGGCTAGAAAACGTTTGCTTCCCTAAGCGACTGTTGCTTTCAATGCCATGGCAATCGAAGATGGTACACAATTGTTCATGCTTCCCTTTCCAACTTTGAAATTTAAAAGTACATTTCCAATTACCTTACAATAGCGCAGGCTCTTCTCGGATACACTGCAGCGAGCTAATCAGATTCATTTTATTACTTCATCCTAAATTTCTTTTTGTTTGATCCCTTTGTGATCCTTTTGTGCATCTTAGATATTCATAAACTGTTAAAATGTTTTCTTAAAGTTACAATTTATTCAGCCAGAAAATAAACATTCTGCAGAATAAGTCTCTATTAGAACTCTCACCGTATACATGAAGAAACATAGAGTCACAGAAAACAAATGCACACACAAATACACACAGACTTACATATACATACAGATAGACAGACATGAACACATATTTGTACATGTGGGTACACACACACACACACACAGACTTACATATACATACAGATAGACAGACAGACATGAACACATATATGTACGTGCGAACACACACACACACACAAAGAGAGAGAGAGAGAGAGAGAGAGAAATTTTTATTTTGTTTTTATATTTCCCCCAGCATTTCCTGTGCCTGTACTGCTTTTTAAATCAGTCCTGTGTTTGGTGTCTTGGTCACTCTCATTGTCATGGACAATGAAGGACTCGAGTGAAGTGAGAATGTTCAAGTCCATCCTTAAAATTGCTCACTTCTCTTCTGTCTACTGTGAAGACAAACTTTCAACCTAATTAATTTTATGATTATGTGTAAATTAATTTAATGATAACCTAGGCATTTTGTATCATTTTTTATTAGCACACAAAATAGTGGGCTTCATTAAGATAGTATATAGTTTTACTGTCCTGTCCAACCTCACCATTCCTCCTGAAGGAGATCGCCCTCAGGAGTTTCCTGTCTATACTCTTGGAGCATATGTGCATGCATATGTGCATACACACACATTCTACATGAGAAAGAAATTGCCTTCCTTCCCCCTTAGCCAGTATTGTCCCCCGTCAACAGTACCTCGCCTTTCAATAAACATTTCTCCATCTTCTTTCATATATGTGTACATTTATCAATGCATTAAATGTAGATGACGTGTATGAGTGAAAACATGTAATGCTTGTCTCGAGTCTAGTATCTGCCTCCCATGATCAATGCTTCCCTCCATTCACTATAAAGTACAACATTTCATTCTTCTTTATGTAAATAAGTAAACATCACTCCAAATACATCACATTTTTTCTATTCACTCAACTACTGAGGCTCATCTAGTCTGGCTTCTCAAATGGCTATTGGTGGATATACACTTATGTCTGTGTTATGCTGACTTTGGTCCATTTTGATGTACACCCATTAATAGTTTAACTAGATCACATGAATGCTCTGTTTGTAGGGAGTCAAGTAGTCTTCACAGTAATGTCCATAGTCGGGAGGCTTTTATTCATTCACACCACAGTGGATAATGTTTCTTTTTTCCCTACAGCTTTACTACCATTTATTAATTTTTGTTTACATGAAGTTTGCATTCTGATTGGGAAGCAACTGAATAACAGTGTAGTTTTCATGTGTATCTCCCTATAGCTGAAGATTTTTTCATCTATATTTCCTATTTTAAAGGCCGTTCAATTCATTGCCCATCAACTGACTGGATTGCTTGTTTTATTTCAATTTTGTTTACATTTCTTCCTGATTCCCCTAAATATGATTATTCAGGAATGTATTGCTCCATCCTCATGTACTAGTGTTCAAATTTTCTGTTGCAGATGATTTCCAGTTTAATATAATAATTTGATAGCACACAATAAATTGTTACAACTATTTTTACTTGTTAAGATTTGGGCTTTGAAGAGTAAGAAATGATAGACTATAGATAGCATGTCACAATACTCTGAAAGTAATTTGTATTCTTCAGCTGTCAAACTCTTTAGAGTCTATTAAAGTCATCTAATTTATGATATAATTTATCTCTTTGCTGGAGTTTGTCTAGATCATCACTCTATTGATGTCACTGTGGTATTAAAGTAAAACACTATTATTTGTATCTGGCCCTGTTTAACCCTTTAGTGACTCTCTTATGGAATTTAGGGGATCAAAGTTTACAAACTGTAATTGTTCTCTTTACTAATATGTAGTTACCTTATCACCTATGACTTATTCTGGCTTCAAGTCTTATTTTCCTCTGACCTGAGTACAACTACACATATTTTGTAGATAAATTCCCATCCTTTTAACTTCCAGCTTCTTTATGTTTTTGCTAGTGAATTTTGTTTCTGTCAACAACAACAACAAAAACAGTCGGAGTTTTATTTTTTTTAAAAAAAAAAAAAAATCCAATTTACATTGGATCCAATCTCTGTCTTTTCACTGAAGAACTAAGTCCATTTATGTTTATTATCGAGAAGGGTTTACTGATTCTCAAAATTAGGCTGTGTGTTTCACTGGTTTATTCAAATATGGTTGTTCCTTCCTCCCATTGTTCCCCACATTAGAGGTCTGATTTCTAGCTGAGTTGAATAAATCTGACTCTTTCTTTCTTCTCCTTTGTTCATCTGCTTGTCTTTTACAATTTATTACTTCCTCTGCTCATATGATTGAGACCATTTTCTGCATCACCTCCATGCAACATTCCTTTGTGTATGCTGCAATATTGGATTAGTAGCCACAAATTGCATTAATTTTTACATATTGTACAACGGTTCTATGTTTCCATTGATTTTAAAAGATAACTTTGTGGGCTATAATAACCTTGATTGGTTGGCAGTTATTTGCTTTCATGGCTTGAACTATAAGATTGAATTCTTTCCTGGCTTTTGGTTACTCTAATGGATATTTCCTTGTGATTTGGACAATTTTTGTCTTATACCTTGTAATGGTATTTCTTTGTTCTCTGATCGTAGTATTTACCGAGTAGTATGTTGTTGAAAGGTTCTTTTCAGTCATATCTATTTGAGGTTCTAACTTCTTATTGTGCCTAGAGGTCCATTTCTTTCCATAGATCTGGGGAGTTTGCCCTGTAATATCACTGAGTATATTTTCCATATCTGGTGGTTTTGATCTTCATCTCTTTGTTCTACTTCATAACTTTTTAAGTTTTTGTCTTTAACAGGTCCCAGAGTTCCTGAAAGTCACTAGCCTTTCTAGTCCTCTTTATTCTTTGTTGATGTTGAAATGTTTCATTTCCTTGACTTGGTCTTGTCACTCTTTTTTTTCTGACTGATCTAGTGATGCATTCCACTGTGATCTTTGTTTATCGGCGTCTTCATTTCCTACTTTCCTTTTGCTTGACTCGTTTTTTCATTTGCTTGTTTATTGTTGTCTTAATCTCAATGTCCTTACTGAATGTTTCAGTCACTTTCTTAACCTTCTCTTCTAGATTGCAAACTTCCTTTTCCAGCCCTGATATTGGCTTCTCACTGTATTCATATGCTCATTTTTATCTTATTTAATTTTGTTGGGTTTTATGCTTTTAAGTTTGTTGATTTTTTTAAGGAGACCTTTGATTTTTTTGTTTAAAATTTCAACCATTTCGCATCTTTAGACACAGTAGCTGAAGAGTTATATATATTCTGGAAATATATTGCCTTGATTTTTTAATGATCCTTGGGTTTCTGTGTTGAAATAGATAGCTCATCCAACTTCACTTATAAAACTTCCCATAAACAGCTTTTCTTTCCTTCAGGGCTTACTCCCCAGTGCCATTCTGATGTGAAAAAGCAAACTTCTTTAATAGCTACAACACCAAACCAAAGCGGATCTTTAAATACACTCTAAAATGATGAAAGCTAACCACTATCGCACCTGTAACTATTAAGTACAAAGTCAGCAAAAAGAAAAATATTCAAAAAAGCTCTGGAGGAAAAAAATGGAAAGAATAAAAAGTGAAAATGAAGAGCGACATGAGAAAAGCCAGACATGAGTAGGTTTGCTTTCTGACGATGCTTCCATCTACCAACAGGACTTGGTCATACCATGCCCTCACTTCTTTTCCAACCAGAATTAATGCTTGGTGATGCCTCCCGCACTCTTCACAAGGTCAGTTTATAAACTGTGGGTCTTTTCCTCACAGACAATACCAATAGCACAAGGGGAAGAAAGAAACAAAGGAATAAATGGAATCTGCCCTTTCACTGTTGAAGAGAAGTATCAGGCTTTATCTTGGCCTCAGCACTAAAAATTCATATAAAGAAATGTTAGTGCTTTGGTAAATAGATGAAGGTTGGAGGAAGCTTGTTTATAAATGTGACTATGGAAAAATTAAAGCACATGAGAAAATCTGAAGAGCCAGAAGCACAAATCTGAATTAGCTACACATAGGAATTAACAGTCATTTTTAAGATATAGAAGAAAAAGGATCCTCCCTCCCATCAAAAAAGTTAATGAAAGAAATTAAAAACAAAAATAGCTGGGCCTGCAAGATTGTTTTCTTCAAAAAGTAAAAAAGCTTTAAAATTGCCACATGTAGCATTTAGCAATTTAAAGTATGATGTCACTACACAATAGTATGTAATAACCAGCTGGGCGTATGTAAATAGTTTACAACTAATAATAGTCATGCTATTAAAACTCACAGGTGATACACACAACACATTCATCTAAAGGGTTTTCTGTGATTCTGACTACTCATTCTTACATTGACTGACAGAAGAGGGGAAGTGGTACAGTTTCTTGAAAATGAGAATGTCCTTTGTGTTTTTCCATATGAATGCAACACAGTAAGAGTCGAAAAGGAACATTAAAATGCTTTTGACAAAACAATGCTCAGGGGTTGGGGTAGAAAACAGATCAATTAGAAAACCACAGGTTGGTGGTTTAAATTTTCTACTTACCTCTATCGGTTTCTTTATGAATGCACATTTTAAAAGGAGAAAAGTCATTGTATTAAAATTACTTGCTCAGGCATTTTGCAAGCTGCATTAATCTATAAAGAAGCCAAGTAAGTCATCATCTCCAGATTCTGGCCCCACTGTCATCCTTGTTAAACTAAAATTCAGGTGACCATGTTCAATTCATTCTCAGCCAAGTGCTCCTCCAGTTACCCCAAAATGGATAATGCTTCTAACATATTACAGAAAAGTGTTAGCAATGCAGCTAGAAAAGTTGAAAAACATATAGTAGGGGCATCAAAACATTATGCCAACCAAATATGCAAATGAAGGAAAGGATAGAAATGAAACCATTGTTTCTCCTCAAGGGCTTGGGCTCTCTCTCTCTCTCTCTCTCTCTCTCTCTCTCTCTCTCTAAAACCTGTACCTAGGAATTTCAGCCAATGACATTTTTTAGCAGAAAGACAATCTTGCATGCTATGGGATAAAAATCTTTACTTGAGTCCTTCCCTTTTTGAAACTAAAAATATCTACATTCGCACGTTGGTTTTTCAGTCACTGTCATCGTCGAAACTCTTTTTTTCTCTGAAGGATTTAATGTGTGGAATTCTGCCTGGACTCTTGATCAACCACTGTCTGTGAGTATTGTAGTAAATAGTCTTTCATACAACAATTTTTCATGTTCTCTCACATATTCGTGCTTTTATTTTATTTATTGGATTGTATGCCAACTAGTGAATAGTAAGCAGTTTCTCTAAAACACAGAGCATTAAAAAAAAGAAATGTAGGGTACTGTGTAATCTTCATTTGGTACACTGCTATAAAGAATAAATGATGAAATACATTTGCCAAGAAACATAAACACAAGAGATGAGAACTCTGTATAGAAATGTAGACAGAAACCTGGCAAACCATTAATGGAGTCATTATTAGTCTTAAAGGAAACGCATGAGGAAGATAATAACAGAAAATAACGTTAATGATAGTTATAACAATGAGACTAAACACTTCCACGGGCTCTAACGCTCTCTTCTTTACTCTAAGGCTTTACGCGAGCACATAGACTACTCCAATCATGCCTCATAATGGATGCTAATCTTACTAACATTTCATAGGTGAGGAAATGAATACAGCAATTTGGTAACTTGCCTAACATCACAAGCTGATATAGTGCAGTCCTTTCACAACATGCCAAAATTAAGCTCCTGTGGCCATCTGTTTTCTGCTAAGACAGTCCATGTGGGCAAGTCCTTAGCTCTGAAACCCACAGTATCACTTGTGAAGATGTGCAGTAAGGAAGACTAGGAGAAACAACACTATTCTGTTTAGTCTTCACCTATACATCAGAAGACGGGACTTACTCCTGCCAGTTCACCAAGAGAATAGGGATTCTCCTAAGAAATCATCATTCTAGTGAATTTTGCCAAATAACACTGATTCCGGCCTCAAGTCGTCTTCCTAGCCAATAGCAAAAAATAGTTTAAGACAACAAAAGGAAACTAAAGAATTTTTTTTTTCAGAAAAAGTAGATTACATTGGAATATTGTACAATTATTTTAAAGTGAAATTTAAGAAAACGTACGTTCTTATTTTCCTTCCTCAGTCAACTCTATAGGTAAAGAAAAGAAGTTTTCGAAGTCCAAAGAAAGCTTTAAGCAATGAAATTCAGAGATAATGGAGAAAAACGTCCCTTTTAGGATCTCTTAGGCCAAACAGAATGTAGAGCTTCAACCTGGTGGTGGGTGATGTCTGTTTACAATGGTTCTCAAACTTCAGTAAATGTAGAAATTACTGGAGAATCCCAGTGTAGCTGGTTCTCTTCTACATTCTAACACTAGCAGCTTTGTTCCAGGGTCCCAGATTTCCCATTGATTTTAATAGGTTGATGACAGGAGACATGCTAAAAAAAAGAACCTACAAGAGACTACAGACTAACTACCAAGCAAGTGTTGCAAGTCCACATTACATCACAGAATCTTGAGAAGTTGCCTGTCCCATATCCTACCTGTGTCAACGTCCTTGGGACTGGGCTCTTCATCAGGAAGCTTGGATGGTGGCCACACGGATGGTTCTCTCCTGGGAAATTGCCCTTCGCTGTAATCCATTGAATGTGTGGGTTGACTAACCGCAGCCCAGGTGTAAAGCTGATCTTGCTATATTTAAAAAGGTATTTAAATGGAAATATTATCAATTCAGTCATAAAAAATAAGCAGGTAATATATTACAAAATGTAAAAAACAGAGCTAGGTAGATACATCTAAAACATTAAAATAGCATCTTACTATAGTAAAACCTAGGTTTATCTTTTTGGAGGAAGAGATATCACATGGGCCTGCTTTGAACTATTAGTTGAGAGACTCCAGATACTGAGTTATGCAAAGACCTGAAAATGCATCTTTAACCTATTAGAATGTGATTTCTCTTTATCTTTATTGGTTGGTGTTTGGCTCACTTTGGTTTTAATTTTCCAGGTAAGGTTTCTATCACTATTTACCAGGTTGGCACTAAACTCCTGGGCTCAATCCATTCTTCCCTTAGTTTCTCCATCATTTGAAATCACCAGTATGTGTCACCATTAAGAATTGTTTATTCACTTGTGGGAAAGTCAGAGGATACTCTATACTTGGACACCACAAAGAAAATAACAATGGCTTATTTTGGCTTTCAGGTTAGAGGTGGAAGGACGTGGAAAAGTAAATGAACCAGCTAAGAATGAGATTATATTTGACTCTTAAAACAAAGGAAGTCTTTGCCAGCTGTGGCCATATACCGTGGACAAAATAAGAAGGCTCCTGTGTGCACCTCCTGCAGGGAGACAAATTGGACAGTGCTCATGGAGGCTTATAAACATCTCAAAACTAATCATCAGGACTTCAGGACACCGCCAGTCCCTTTAAGATGCATGTAGCTGTACGTACATTCACTAGATTTCTTTGTGACTTTTTCTTTGCTGGGGTACACTCACTTCCCTACAATATTCTGATCAGTATTGACTAAAGCAAAACAAAAGACACACACTAGAAATGAATGCAGACTATGAGGAAAATATATCACAACCACAAGGATGAGATTATAAACTGAATGAGTTCCTCATGGATAGATGCTGCATTTCGAGAATGTATGTATTAGGTTAAGAATCCATAAAGCAGCTCAGTATCAAAAGATGCTTGTGCTATGCATGGTGCTTCACACCTTTAATTTCAGCCTTTGGGAGGCAGAGGCAAGAGCAACTGTCTTAAAATTCAAGGCCAGACTAGTCTACTTACCTGTTGAAACAGAGTCCTTCCCTAAACCTGAAGCTCACTGATTGGGCTAGCTCTGGGAAAACACTGTCTCTCTAGGGCTACAAGTGCACACTGCTCCACTTAGCTATTTACAAAGCTGTCAGGTATCCAAATTCAGACCTTCATGTTTGTACAGCAGGCACAACTTACTGACTGAGCCCCACACAGAATAGAAATGAGTTCTGCACATCATGGTGCCTGGATAAACAATGCCAAAGACAGTGAGTAGTAATTATACTCATTTATTAATTATCCTCAATACTTCTGCTACAATATTTTGAAAAGAAGTGAACATAAGTCATTACAATTCATCATATAGCAAATGCTGATTTTCCATGACATTTCAAAGAAATCGTTAACCTAATAACAGTTACGAGGAAAGTGAAGTCCTTCCCACATACATTTTTAGTTCTCAGGAAAAAATAAAAACAAAAACAAATACAAACACCATTTTTCTGCCATATTAACTGGGGCGTAAAATTGTAAGTTAAAAATGTGGGTATCGCTTCAGAAAAAGTTTCATTTTACTGCAGAAAATAATGCCTTATCTAACTATATAATGTATAAATTCCTTTTATCACCCAAGAAAAGAAATTAATTCTCATTTCCCAGGTTTCTACATATGTGATTAAAACTAAGTTAATTTTAAATATTTGTCTTATTATTTTCTTTATGTGTGTGTCAATCTGTGATGTATATGCACAGTTGTGTGTTCAGGTTCCCATAGAGGCCAGAAGGTGGTGTTGGATTCCTGGAGCTGAGACTTACAAGAGGTCATGGCCATCTCAAGGGGGTGCTAGGAACCCAATTCAAGCCCTATGTTTACAAAAAACAGCACCCTTTCTTCTTAGTTATTATTATCTCTATCATTGTTTTATTTATTCATATCTCAAATGCTGCCTGTCCCCTTTCAGAGAGCAGAGGAATGGCTGACCAGTGACCGGCTAAACTTGGGATCCATCTCATTGGCAGGCACCAATCCCTGACACTATTACTGCTGCTATGTTGTGCTTGCAGACAGGAGACATATACTCTCAGAGACATGGCTGTCCTCTGAGAGGCTCTACCCATCAGCTGACTGAGACAGAGGCAGATACTCACAGCCAAACATGTGACAGAGGTCAGGGATCCCTATGGAAGAGGTAGAGGATGGATTGAAAGGAAAATAAGCATTCTTAAGGACTAAGGCATCTCTCCTGAATTTCAAAGGGCTGGAGTGGAAACTCATTAGTAGAATGCTTTTCTAGCAGGCATAAGCCCTGGCCACTGTGCCTAGTACTGCAAAGGGAAAAAAAACTTATTGTGTGTATGCACCTTATTTTCTTCATGTTTTTCTTGTGTATTACTTAGGAAGCGTGTGGGGGGGTGTGTGTGTGTGATATATCTCACTACCTCTATGATTCCCACTAACCAACAGATGGATAAATTCCAAATTGCTGTTTAAAATTTGTTTTATCTTTTCTGAAGGCAAATCCTAGTTTGCAGGGAGCCTGAAGACCATACAGATGTACATCTCCTACCATCCTGTCTCTAGCCTTGCAGCTTTGTCCTGATAAACTAAAATGCCTCCCATGAAACAAAGCTGTTGTTTGTTTCAGAGACGAACATTACTGTCTCCCACATCACTGCAGAAAAATCTTCCTGACACCGCATCGCCTCCCTCTCTTCTGGAAATGCAAGATGAGCCACACAGGATGAACTAAAGAGAGACTGCTTTGCAGGTGCTCACAGCTTCGAACAGGTCAGCATTTTTTTTTTTTTTTTAAGTTTCCTAAAATAAATGTTTCCAAGTTCAGAAGGGTTTGAAGACAGGTTTTGGTATGCCTCAATATTTCATTCTGCATGAGTCTCTTTTCAGATAAACACACTTGTCTTCCTTCCTTCCTTTCTTTCTTTCCTTCTTTCTTTCTTTCTTTCTTTTTTTCTTTCTTTCTTTCTTTCCTTCTTTCTTTCTCTAGAAGCCCAGTTTTAGCCATTATTTAAAAGTTAATGTATTGAATTTGGGTTGATACACCAGCAAGCAGACAATCAGTTTTGCAGTTGATTATGTTGTTGGTCTTTTCAAAGGATTTTATTTACTTTTATTTATATATTTATATATGGTTGTCTGTGTTGACACCTGTGCATGTAAGTGCGGTGTCTGCAGAGTTTGGAGAAAGAAGTCAGATTGCCTAGGCTGGAGTTACAGGCAACTCTGGCCCATCTGACTTTGTGCTAGTAATCAAACTCAGGTTGTCTGTGAGAACAGCAAGCACTCTTAACCACATCAGTCTTTTTAGGCTCAACTTTGAGGGTGTTTTAAGTGGACTAATTAATTACAAACTGTTAGTTAAAAATATTAATAATATGAATTGTAAAGAATACTTACTATGTAAACTATGCCAATCCAATCTTCCAAACTAGAAACCATGACCACTGATAGGTCTATACCTCATACTCTCAGTAAATCACCAAGAACAACCATTTGTATGTTAGATATGGCACTAGAATTCACTTTCAATTCATGCCAGTGGCTTTGAACTCAAACTGAATGCAAAGATTTTTGTATGGACACTATGTTAGTCAGGGTTCTCTAGAGTCACAAAACTTATGAAATTAATCTCTCTCTCTCTCTCTCTCTCTCTCTCTCTCTCTCTCTATATATATATATATATATATATATAAATATATATATATATAATTTATAGGAATGGCTTATAGGTTGCACAACAATGGCTAGCTGTGAATCCAGTAGCTACTCAGTCCCACAAGGCTAGGTGTCTGCTGACCTTTGGTATATGCTGGAATCCCAAAGAAGTAGGCTCTAATGCCAGTGAAGA